>CAHIKZ030001933.1:0-2500 GCA_903632075.3 Acanthosepion pharaonis | reverse complement strand
CGAATATTCAAATGTAATCACAATCGACATCTGATGCCTAAAACTTGATCCCTGACCTTCTCTTTATCCTTTTCCTAAACACTCCTCTTTACTTTTACTTACACTCTCTGTAATTCTTTGCGTGCTAGTAGCACTCTCGCTTTGCTTGGGGTGATTTGCTTAAAAAAAAAGAAATGGGATCTGTGGGAAGCTATGATCTCCTATGACACGAAAGAACATGACATCTAAAAACAAACGTCAAGCTTAGTGCAATATAAAAACAAACATTAAGCTTAGTGCAATATAAAAACAAACATTAAGCTTGGTGCAATGTAATATAAAATCAAGGTTAACACCGACGATTATTTTATATAATAAAAGCGTATATGCAATAATTTGAAATTTCACACGTCTTTCTAATATTATATCAAAAAGTATTTTCATTAAAAAAAAATAGTTTCAGACAGAAATATTCTCAACCGTGGCAAACAGAAGATTATGTTTGTCTGCTCTTTTTACTATGTGAAAGAAACGTTATATATAAAAAAGTTACGCATCTCTCTCTCTCTCTCTCTCTCTCTCTCTCTCTCTCTCTCTCTCGTAGCAAATGAAGATTACGTAACGTCATAAAAACAAAATACCACGAGGGAAAAATAGTTTTAATAGTTCGCAGTCGAAGTACAGAGGCATTTTCTTTACGAAAAAAAAAATTAAAAAAAAGAAGGAACATTTTCTTGCGAAATTCCAATGCACGGAAGAACTGCTTCCAACTTCAAAGAAAATAATTCAATTATCGAACTGTTCGCAAGACTAAGAGTAGCTTCAGATAGTTAAGTCTTGAAGCAGCGATACGAATGAGCGTGACTCACTCGTGAAAGCAGTAAGCTAGACCAAAGAAAAAAAAAGTTTTCTCCGCTTTATATGGACACAATACCTTAACTTCCTTATCATTAAGTCCGACAAATCTATTCACAATACAAAGAAAATATCTTTTCAAGAATTTAAATATCTCATCCCCAATGCGAGTCAGTATTTTTTTTTCTTATTCAACATATTGATTTCTAAACCTTCTTAAGGAAATTGTACGCATTAAGTCATACTGACACACACACATGGCTAACCAACATAGTCAGATACAGAAGCAAATATACACACAACATAAATGGTGTATACAGATACAGACTTGAATCATAAACTCGCTCATACAAGCACACGAAATATATAGACAAATCCTGCGCAAAGGCATATGAATATGAATGCACCATACACGTGTATATATATATATATATATATATATATATATACATGCCGATACATAAGTCTGCGTATGATTTGAATTTGGATGACAATACGTCGCAATGGTAAATTGAAAAAAAATCTTTATTGTGATATGACTCGCTAATGTGGATATACTTAGAACAAAATCCATTTTTCTGATGATTGTTTGTTCGGCAATACATGTCAAAATAAATGTCTTCCAAATTTTCTTATGTATTTACCACATCCTATATATATATATATATATATATATATGTGTGTGTGTGTGTGTGTGTGTGTGTATATATGTGTGTGTTCGTGTGTTGAAAATAGGATATCGAATCCCGACACATTGTTTAAGAAATTTGACAAATGGCAAACGTTTTATTGAAGCTAGATTTGATTATACGTTTCGCCATTCTAGGCCTCATCAGATAAAGAAAAAACGAAAGAATTAAATGTGTGGGCGTATTCTTAAATAATAAATCATAGTAATTCTACCCTAAGATGGCGTTTCCCGTGATTAAAGCAGAAAGAATATGCGTAACGTTTAAAAAAGCCGTTTAAATTTTTTCTTTATCTTTTCCTTATAATTCTTATTTCACGTCGAAAAGTGTTAATATATTTTTCCAAGGTTTTTTGTATCGAGTTAAAGGTAAGTTCTCATCACATTTTCAGAATGGCTCGGAAGCAAGAAATTCATATTGCCTTTTCTGAAATTAATCCAAGACCAATCCTCATCAATCGTTTCAGAATGGATTGAAAGTAAAAATTCTTAGGTATTTAGGTCAATCCCTATGTTTTTCGTGGCGGCAATATTAATTTAAAATAGGATATAGGATCCTGAAAAAGTTTTAAGAAATTTGACAAATGGAAAACGTTTCATTGAAAAAAGATTTGATTACTCGTTTCGGCATTCTAGGCTACAGCATATTCAAAAACGTATGAATAAAGGTGTGCATGTGTATTTTTGTGTATGCCACACACACACACACATATATATATATATATATATATATATATATATTAGAATGAATCATACTACTTTTCCATAAGCTTTCTAGGCTTCAACAGTTCCCGAAAGGCTATTTAGATAAGTCATATATATATATATATATATATATATATATATATATATATTAAAAAGAAGGAACTAACCGCAAACCTTTTTATATGTGGATTTTTTAAACATTCATTATACTTTACTTTGCACGTGTTTCCGGTCTCGCGATCTTCATCAGGCAATGAGTGGATATTTCCACAT
>CAHIKZ030001932.1:360000-371621 GCA_903632075.3 Acanthosepion pharaonis | reverse complement strand
ACACGAACACAAGAGTAGAAATAACGAAGGTATATTACACGAAATAATAATACAAGATGTGGAAGGTGTTAGTATGACTGTCAGTCTGGTTTGGAGTGAACTACTATCGGCTCGACTCGATTCGGTATCTAGCCCCCCCCACCCCACGAGGGTTGCATGTGGCACAAGGCCGAGTTTTACGTGGGTTTTCCGAGCCCGTAGGCTCGGCCAAAAAATGCCCGTAGAACCCGTATAAACGGGATCGGGTTGGTCAACCTCCCCGAACGAGGCTCTGCCCTTCGGCGGAGCCTCGTCCGGGTTCCTCTCTGCTCAGAGGCAGAGAGTTCGACCGTCAAGCCGAGAAGCTCGGCTTGATTCGCTATCTAGCCACCCCACCACGAGGGTTGCATGTGGCACAAGGCCGAGTTTAACGTGGGTTTCTCGAGCCCGTAGGCTCGGCAAAAAATGCCCGTAGAACCCGTATAAACAGGATCGGGTTGGTCAACCTCCCCGAACGAGACTCTGCCCTTCGAAAGCCTCGTCCGGGTTCCTCTCTGCTCAGAGGCAGAGAGTTCGACCGTCAAGCCGAGAAGCTCGACTCGATTCGACCCTCTCTCTTGAGAGGCGTTTGTATACATAGTGTTAGGAAGAGTTCATTCTGTAGTTATAGGTAAGGACCCATGACAATATTTTGTTAAATCTTAATTATAACGGTAGAATGATGCGAAGGAAATGCAAATATCAATAGATTTTGATGGTTACCCATGGTTCCAAATTGGTTCCAGTTTTTAAAGTTTTATGAATTAATAGATTTCCTTTTTCTAAAGATTTATAATTGATTATTTAACCAAAATTTGGGCAGAAGTCATATACTTCCCTGTTATTAGATTTAATAAACATCTTCGCCTATTAAATTCTTTTAGTAAATATCTCAACAGCCCTACCAGAAAAGACTTGGAATCTAACAAAGTTTTTCCTGAAAAGTCTAATGAAATTAGCCTTCGGTTAATATTCTTTTTAAAATTGGGGATGAATTTTTAAAATTTTGTTTTTGGTTGGTAATTACGATGTTTAACATTTTAAAAAATTTCGGCTCAATGGCTGTGTTTAACGAGTTACCTAGAATAAGAAATTTGCACATATGGCATGCACCTTTAACATACTGAAAGGATGTCCAGATTAAACGAGGTGTATCAATATTATATATAAAATCACAAATGTTTTTCCAGAACATGATTCATGTATAAACCCGACCAATTTTTTACCTTTAGATTCAAGTATAAACACGACCAATTTTTTTTATATAGACTCAAGTATAAATATTTAACCAATTTTTGCCTCTAATTCAAGTATAAACACGACCAATTTTTGCCTTATAGACTCAAGTATAAATACGAACAATGTTTAACTATAGACCGAGAAATTCGTTTCCGTTTGTCCGTTTTGCCGAATAATAGATGTCATTTAATAATCATTTATTATAGCTATTTGACTATTGAATTTATATATTCAATATATATCTTTAAAAGCATGAATACTCAAAAACAACTTCAGACATTAATTCTTTTTTATTATGTTTATCTTTAACAGCCTTTCCAGAATTTACCAAATCTAATATCTGATTCTGATTAACAATTCCAAGGCATTTTCTTTAACCACTCGCATCCAAAACTACAGCACCTGATATTACCAAGCTGTTAACCCATCTAGGTAGTTTCCAGGCTCGACGTTCCATTAACTTCAGAGTTGTTTCAATGTTATGGCCATAAGATTTATACTGAAGATTGCTTCAAGACTGAAACAGATTGTCGCTACTTACAAATTAACATATATATATATATATATATGTGTTATGTGTGTGTGTGTGTGTGTGTGTGTGTGTGTGTGTGTTGTGTGTGTTTGTCCATAACGGACATTGTTTTCCAACAGTCAAAAATAAAATAGTCTGTTTTATTCTTAAAAAAGAAACGTCAACTAATCTATATATATATAATACATTAAGTCAACACCCAGAAAAACAGTCTGTTTTCAAACTAAATTACTATCATCTAAATATAACATTTATATTTACATACATTTCTATACGCACTGTCCCTGTTAGTGAGACCTTAAGTTTTGAATATAGCTTTAATTAAAAAAACTACTTATCATATATATATATATATGTGTGTGTGTGTGTGTGTGTGTGTGTGTATAAATCGTCGATTTAGTGCTTGCACGAAGTCACAAACATCGTGACTGAGGGTTTGAGTTAAAAATTTCTTGAAATAGCACTGTTTTTAGATATCACGCTAGATAATGTGATCCCAATTATTGAAATATTTCCCCATAACGTCCGCTCTGCATAGTTGTATTTCTAAACCAAGAATGCTCACCTTGTGGGTTTTTTAAAAAACACAAATTGTCTAGCATGCTTCTGCAATAAAGATTAACTAGCCGCTCAAGTAGACAGGGCAATCGGATACATATAGACAACCATTTTATTTATAAATGTAAATGCTCGTGTGTGTGTGTGTGTGTGTGTGTGTGTGTGTGTGTATGTGTGTGTGTGTGTGTGACCAAAAATGCACGATGCATCAATGTTACCGGTCAGATATAACTCGATATAAAAGAATGAAATGTAAATAAATTTTGTGTTATTATTGAAAATAAAGCAACAAACCAACAAAACTTGACACATTTTCAATAATGTATTGTTGTTGTTTTTGTTGTTCTTTTTTGCCTTTGTTGTTTTTTTGCTGTTGTGTTTTGCCTTTGTTGTTTTGTTGTTCTGTTTTTTAAATATGTTGTTTTTAGCTGTTGTGTTTTTTTTTGTTTTTTGTTGTTCTTTTCTGCCTTTGTTGTTTTCTAAAAATAAAATTTTTTCTTTGTTGTTTTTTTTGTTCTGTTTTGGTTTTTTTTTGTTTTTAAAAAATATGTTTTGCCTTTGTTGTTTTTGCTGTTGTGTTTTTGCCTTTGTTGTTTTTGTTGTTCTTTTTGCCTTTTTTTGCAAAAAAGACTGTTGTGTTTTAATTTTGTATATATTGAGTTCAATTTGGCCAAAGCATCAAACTATTTAAAATTCAACAAAATTTTGTTTTTTTTTTTCAGAATGATGCAAAAAGGGTGAAAATACCAACAATGAAGGGAAAAGTAATATGTAATTAAAATCAAATGCATGGAGAAAATCTGCGCATGATGTCAGAATATGAAAATGATATGATTTTTGAAATTCAAAATATTTTAGAATTTTCAATTTGTTTGTTCTTTTGGTTATATCAAGATTCCAAAATAATAATAGTGAACGATGATGTCATGAAACATCACATTATTATTATTATTATCATTATTATTTTCTTTGATATTTGTTGTAGACTCATTCCTTCCTATGCTCAGAAACGTAATCATGACATTTTCATTGAGCATTTTTTAACCTAAGAACGCAAACAGTTTACAGTGATAAAGTTTTCTGTAAGGTATGAGCTGACAGAACTTATTCCAATCATACCCAGGACCTCATTATTATTATTATTATTATTTTTTTTTTTTTTTTTGTGTATAAAATTTTTTTAAACCATTTTAGAGACCTAATGTTAGAAATGGTATCATGACATTTTGTACTGACCAATTAAAAAAACAAATAAAAACATATTTTTTTTATAGTTAAAGCCTTTCGTAAGGTGTGGGCTGTACTCCTGAGAACAATTTTTTGTATTTCTTTAAGGCATGAGCTCCCAGGAATCCCTTCATTGAGTCTACTGGAATCTGTTCCAATTCAACCAACCCGAGGGCTCCAACTACAACACGGATTGTTGATGTTCCCATGTATCACATTTTCAGATATCGATTTCAAGGTCCTTGTATTATTATTATTATTATTATTTCCTTTGATTTCTGATGTATACACATTTCCTTCCGGATCCCAACCAGAGACCTAAGGTCAGAAATGGCTTCATGATATTTTTCCCTGGTCATTTTTTGCAGCAAAATAAAACAAAGATCACACAGATTTTACATAGATAAAGCTCTTCGTAATGTGTGAGCTGTACTTGTGAGTACAATTTTTTTTCCATTTATTTAAGGCCCGGCCTGCCAGAAATCCCTTCAATGAGTCTTATTATTATAATTATTATGTTATAAAATTATAAAAATTATGTTAAACAAAATGATTAAAGTATCTCTTCCAATATTTTTCAACTGTTTTTTTTCTTTTCTTAAATCGCGCTTTTTTCTTAATTGTATTATTATTATTATTATTATTATTGCTGTTGTTGCTTATTTCTTTTGATTAGCACATTCATCCAATCATTTCCAAAGCTGTTCACCTTAGAATTAAGGTAAAGCAAGAAGTTTCTAGAGGAAGTTATTGAAAGAATTTTCCTAAATACCTGAATAGTACTCATTAACACAATCTTTTGTGTATGATATTATTATTATTATTATTTCTTTTGATTTGCTGTTCGATACAATTATTCACCAAGTCTTCTTACATGAGACCGAAAGTAAATAAGGCTCGTTTTCTTAGGAACTTATTGAGATTACTGAGTGAAAGTGTTTTTTTTTTCTAATATTTTAAATCAATCATTATCACAGTCTTTTATTTTCTTTTCGTTTTCTTAATGTATGCATGTATATATTGCGTGAGAACGTAGAAATATTGGTTTTCATGTCCAGGTGTAATTTTTTCACTAGATTTTAGGGATCACTACTCTTTTTTATGACACTTTTGACAGTGAAGGGACCCATTTTATTGTTTTTTGTTGTTTTTTTTTTCACGGGGAAAATCCTTCTAGGAGAGAGAAAGTCGTATATGAAACCTGAAGCTCATTTGGTCTCTAATTGTCTCAACCTTTCTTTTAGCGCCGTACAACGTACTATACACTCAAAAAAAAATTAATGCGAAAAACATCTTTGACAATCATCACTGAAATATTCGTTTGTGAGTTTTGAGTTCTGAGATGGTCTTACTCAGTCGCAAACCAACTTCCACCATGTATGTATGTAATCATGACATCACAGATTTACAGGAATCGGTTCTATAAAGGCAGGTGATCATTAGGAGCCTATTCTGCTTATTTTCTTTTCAATCTGAGAGTAGAAACAAATCTTTTCTAGTATCAAAAAGAATCAAACCATTTTGATAATTTAATAGAAAACATTGATTTATTAAGATATTTCCAGATAGAAATTCTGTTCTCATCATATTTCTGTTCAGAAGCAACATGCTTTTTGACTCTAGTGTCATCAGTTGTGTTATGGCTTCTTAGCTACATTCGAAATGAGTCACTGCAGTCCCATTGCCACATTTTTAACTTCAAGAAGATTTCTTTTGTCAGAATAAATTATGTTCATTACACAAAACCCTCGCAGAATTTGCAGCAATGACATTAATTATATTTTTAGATCTTTTGATAGTTTTGGGTACAACTTGTTCATGGTAATTTCTCGTTATATTTTCAATGTAATCACGGAAAACATTATTGTTGGGATTGACGATGTGTGCCACTAGGCGCATTCATAAGTGTGGAGTAACTAACTTTTACCTAGACTATCGGCTATTAATATATGAGATTATTTTCGGATAATCCAACAACCGGTTCGCTAAGCTTTTATAATTTTAATAATGCGAACCGGTACCACTATTGTATGTATGTACTGGTGGTGTAATGGGAAACAAGCTGATTTCGAATTCCAATCGGCCAATTATGAGCACAAAAGAGACCTCACAAAAAACAACTTAGCTAACGCACTAGTCATACACAGAAATAAATTCAACCACAATTTTGATTTTAAAAATGCTACACTGATAAAAAAAAAAAGAAAATAACTCACTCAGAAGGAAAATCCTCGAGAGTGCCGCCATTGATTATTATCCAAATAATAATCTATGCCCAGTTTTTTCCCTATTTCACTTTCTTGACAGAATTACTATTCTCCCAAACAAACGTACACAACTGTATCAAGAAATGAAAAGAAAATGGTTGAATCCGTCAACACAACAATAAAAACAATATCTCCACACGTGACAGTAATTGACGTAATTTTCAGTTAACAGTATGAAAATAGCGTTCTCTAAATTCTTCCAGTTGCTAAGGACATTTTGTTTTGTTGTTATTAGTTACTTTGTTTAATAAATTCATTTCGTTTTTTGCCTTGAGAAAGTCCACATCGGACAAAACGCGTCGGCAACTATTACAGTTTTCCTATTGTCATATATATATATATCCGGGTTGAATCCATTACATTCACTTACGTGCTAATACCCTTGTGAAAGCTGTGAATCCTCTTCTTGGGTAAAATAGCAGGACAAACTGGGTTCTATAGCCTTTGCTGGCAACTGGTCTAGGAGAAGGACAACTCTGAATTCAAAACCTGCGGAGGGTTTCTTTATGAACCTTTTGTAAATAGTAGTGCACCATGTCTCTGTAATCGGCCCTTCAAAAAGTGTGGATGGTCCTGCACGAAACCTTCACCACTATAATCGAATCTCATGTGCCGGTGTCGGGCTGTCAGTTTCCTGGAAACTGATCTGCTTGACCCTCATACGCCGAACCCGACGGGAGAATCGATTATGATTTTCGATATATATATGTTATTATATGTGTGTGTGGACTCACAAATGGACAAAATAATAATAATGATAGAATTTTTCAGTTGTATGCTTTTAAAATCAGAATGCTGTATTATAGTCTTAACGAGGATTCTACCACTGGCCTCTAGCATTTTCCTCTGGTAAGAGACAGATCAGACCAAAAATGGATTATTGCTGCAAAAATCTGGGCTGGATCTGCACAATCTACACTTTCCAGCCTTGATGGAGTTAAAAAAAAAAAAAAAGAAAACATACGTAGCATTGTGAGTGATGAATTGTTTTATTTTTGTAGATCTACAACCCCTTTCCCAGAGACGAAACATTTCTAACCCCCTCAACACTCTACCATTATTTTCATGCTCAGAGAAACAACATTTCTTGTTTCCCAGTGATAACCCCGCTTGCTTTGTACACTGAGTCGACTTATCCTAATTTCCCTCATATTCCATTGATAAGGAGGAAGTTCTACTCAGACAAGTAACTTCCTAAGAGATTTTATTTTGTGGAACAGATTTCCAGATCACTACAAGCTTAACCTCTTCAAGTCCACGGTATACCGTTAACTCTCGCACATAGACGAGAATGTTGTCTACAGTCATTTTCTCACAGACGTGCAGTGGCTTCCCTCTGTCCTTTCTACAAGCATTTTCATGGCAACTGCTCTGATGAGCTATTTCACTGGTACCCCAGCTGCATGAAGAACTCCACAAGAGCGTCTCTCTACGCCTTTTTGGTCAGTTTTCCACTGGCCGGAAGCGGAACAACTACATTGGATCAATAGCGTCATCTACCGCAAGTTGGTTCTCTGTGTCGCGCCAGAAGGTTTTTCTCGTCTGAGTCCATCCTTCAAATCTACAAATCTACCATTCGTCCTTGCATTGAATACTGTTGCCATATATGGTCTGGTGCCCCCGCTGTTCACCTCGAGGTCCTCAACAAAATCCAGAGACGGATATGCAATATGATAGGTCCTGATCTGGCATCTAATCTACAGTCATTTTCACACAGACGTACTGTGGCATCCCTCTGTCTTTTTTTTACAAATATTTTATTTGGCAAATTTTCTAACAAGCTACTTTCACAGGTACCCAAACTGCATGAATTTAATCGTGCTACTAGGTTGGCATCTCGGTCCCACCCTTTTACTGTCGAAACAGTTAAATGCATTCACCTCTTCTACTCCAACGGCTTCTTCTCTCGCACTTCCAAACAGTGGAACTCCCTTCTTCCTACTCACTTCCCTGATAACTATATTCTACAAATATTCAAATATAATGTCAATCGACATCTTCTGATGCCTTGATCCTGATATTCGTTCTCCTCTATATCCTTTCCTCAAATACCCCTCTTTACTCTTGCTCTCACTCTCTGTAACCCCTTATTGCTAGAGGCACTCCCATTTCTTGCTTTTTTGAAATAAAATAAATATATATATATATATATATATATATATATATATATATATATATATATATATATATATTAACCAGTAGAAAAGACAATATTTATGAATAGAAATGATAATAGGAAAACTAGTAATTGCTTCCGCGTTTCGTCAAATGTGGATTTATCAAAAAAATAAATATTTTCGTATTTTGCATTGTTTTTCTAGTTTTCCTATTGTCATTTTTATTCATAAATATTGTCGTCTCTACTGGTTAAATCGGAGAAATTTTCATATATATATATATATATATATATATATATATATGTTCATAATATACGTCTTGTCTGGTTTTTGTATTCAGTTTTGTGAATGATAGATAAATATTGTTAAATATGAATAAATAAATGGAGTGATAGAGCAAATTCTTTAAAAGAAATATGTCTATTTTCGACGATGTGGTGATTTATAAAAATATCAAAAGTATATCTAAACGAATTAATTGGAAAGTGTTTTCATCTTTTAAATATGAAGAGAGACATAACTACTAAGAAAAAATATTAAATTATTTTAATATTCAAATGAAAAAACATAAAATTTTAAAATATGACAAATAAAATGACAAATTTGGTCATGACATAAAGAGATAATTCAATTATTATTTTGAATATTTAAATGTTATGAGAATTTGCATGTGAGTTGCGCTCAAAGACATCGAACTTCATATTTAGACATGATCGATTTGCATAAAGAATATCTAGAAAGAAGATAAAACATTTAGAAAGAAAGTCGGAAGTTCAATAAGATAGAAAATAAAGTATTAAAATGAGAAACAAATAATATTTGTAATCTTAAAATTGAGAAAGAAAGAAAGGCTAAAGTAAAATTGGAAATTAAAGAGAGAAAGAAAACGGAAGTAAAATTGGGGAAAAAAAGCAAAATTAACATGGAAAAAAATATTTTTTAAAGCAAAATGAAAGAAAAAAAAAAGTAAAAAAATTTAAAAAAATTAATTAAAAAAAAAAAAAAACATAAATAAATTAAATTTAAAAAAAAAAAATAAAGAAAAAAACTAAAACGGCAAAAAAAGAAAAAAGAAAAAAAAAGAAAGAAAGAAATGGTTTTGTTTGTTGAAGCAAAAAGAAAGATGATTTGGAGGGAGATAAATTTGAACAGACTGAAATATTTATAGATAGATAGATAAATAGATAGATATATTTATTATACTAGATAAAAATCATTCCTCTTTCTTTTTTTTATTTATCAATCTCTCTCTCTTTCTCTCTCTCTCTTTACACACACACACACACACTTAATGCATTGCAAAAATTTCACTGCTTTCTTGCATCACCTATTTAAAGATAGCCTATCAATTTTTCACCTGATATCTCGTAACGCGTAGGCATAAATGAGCTCATTACAAAAATTTCGTCTACGAAACTTTGGAGTAAAAAAAATGAATATTACATCAATCCGCTATAAATTCTATATTGACATTATTCTTATATATATATATATATATATATATATATATATATATATATATATTTATAAATTTGACTTTTTAATTTTTATTTTTGAAAAAAAGATTCCTTATTACTGTGTTTAAAGAAACCATATTTTAAATCAGTTGATTTATAATATTTCTTGACCAATCTGATTATTTACATTAAGCACTGTTTTGTAAAAATAAATATAAAAAATATCAATAAGAACACAGGATTATATATCCAGGTTGTTCTTTTTGTTTTATATATATATATATATATATATATAATATATATATATATATATATATATATATATATATATATATATATATATATATATATATGTATGTATGAATATGAAAGATATAGATATATATTCATCTCTCGTGTTTCCTTGTTGGATATTATGGCCGACGCTTTTTTTTATATATCCCCACTTTCCATCAACAAAATCAATTTTTTAGTGCCATTAAGCCCTTCTAGAAGACAAAAACACGCAACAAAACATTGTTTTAACCTCATCATTCATTTGCCTTATATATATAAATATATATATATATATATATATATATATATATATTTATTTAACAGGTGTTGTGTTTTGTTATATATATATATATATATATATATATATATATATATATATATATATATATATATATATATATATATTTTCAGATAATTAAATATAGCAGCAGTTTTAGTATAAATTGTTTGATATTTACCTCGTAGTCAATGATATTTAAATTGAAATGATAAACAGAATATATAATTAAGTAATTTTAAATAAGCAATTAAAGAAACGTTAAGTTTGAATATTCCGATAATTTAAGTGATGTCTCTCTTTATCGAATTGTAGTATTGTTGGGGAATTTGAAGTGTTTTATTTGATAAGTTTTTTATCAAATTAAATTCTGTAGCGACGAAACAGCAAAAGTTTTTTACTGCTTCTGAATATTTTTACTCTTAACGGACTCGATGAAAGGAGGTAATAGACAGTTTCTTGAACTGAGATTGAAAATATAAATGTAACAACCAGTTTTTGAAGAAACTGCATTGCTGGACAAGGGGTTTAAAAAACTGAAAATCAATATTTTTAATGGCAGAGTGAACAAAACACACACACACACACACAAACCAACACACACATACACACACAAACCAATTGTATCAACCACTGCATTTCTGTGCCCAAAGCGAACCTTCAAGTTGGAAGTCATCGGCTGTAATTTGCCTGAAAGCAAACTTCCTTACTCAGTACTCAAAGACTAGATTGCCTAGACAAAGTAAAAACACTTAACATCGTTAAATCCCTAGATGACCCTAGTCGTAACCCTAGTTTCACGCTGACGCGATCTTTGTGTGTATTTTACAAAAAAATTAGCTATAAATTCAAATAACAATTAACCCTAATGAATTAATCAACCAAAGGTCTGAAATATTAAAAATTCTCAATAAAAATATCTAATATGCATTAAGCCATGGCAAATTAGAATGTCTAAACATTTATTTTCTTCATCCTAATTTTTTTATTCTTTTTTGATACCATTTTTTATCAATAAAAAACGTTTAAACTTCACCTCATTAATCAGAATCATCCTGATGATCCGGTAGGTGAAACTTCGGTAGATTGGTTCTCTAAAATCTATTTAATTATAAATATATATTATATATTTTATATATATATATATATATATATATATGTTAGAAAAAATATGGAAAAAATTCCTATCCGAATATGCAAATATGCTGTTTTAATGTTATTTTTAGTATTCTGTTTTGATTTTATTCTTATGTCTATCGTCTTTTATGTTGACTTGAATATCGTCTAATTTTAATTATGTTTTAAAACTATGTCCTGAAGAAGGTCTACTAGACCGAAACGTTTGACGTCGACATTGAAACAACATTAAAACAGCATACTTGCATATTTGGATATTTGTTTTTTCCATATATTTTCTTTTTAATTTGTCCAAATTATTTTTATTGATATTTTTCTTTATTAAAAAATGAAACACACACACAATATATATATATGATATTTGTGTGTATGTGTATGTGTGTGTGTGAGACAAGAATCTAAAAAATAAAATTTCATAAAATAATGTTTCTGTTTTAAAAAAATTAATAAAAAATGAGTTTTGGGATGTTTTATATGTTTTTGCATATGTATATGTATATCTATAGGTATATGTGT
>CAHIKZ030001932.1:195000-357500 GCA_903632075.3 Acanthosepion pharaonis | reverse complement strand
CAAACAAATTTTGAATAAAAAAATGATCAAAAAAACTATATATATATATTTATATATTTTAAGAATTTTATTCCAACAACAAGGAATAATGCCACTGAGATACAATGGTTTTATATCTTCAGGTGGAAGAGAATTTGAGAAATTAGTGAAGAGAAATTTTAATAAAAGAAACATATTTAAAAAGACAGAAGATAAAAATAGATGTTGCATTTAAATTTTTTGAAAATTGTATGTGGCAGGGAAGCAAGGAATTGGAAAAGAGATCCTCAGACTTGAATATAGAAAAAAAACTATTAGAATAGAACATGAGACTGATCCAGCTAGTTTTGTTTTACGATAAGATCCAAACAGTCAAACTAGTTGGACATTTAAATTCATGCAGTCCACGCAGTAAAAAAAAAAAATCAGTCGTAGAATCAGTCGCCATGAAAAATTTTTTAGAATTTTTGTTTTCCACGTTACCGTCGGTAAAAAAAACTGAAAATCGAGATGCTATTCAGGATCGATGACTTACAGATCCTTCTTTTGATTTTGTCAAGATATGGAAAATATATAATATGTTTTAAGACAAGATATGGCAGCAAGATGTTGGCGGTCATGCACGAACGAATGGTAAAAAGTTATAAAAGAAACTATTTTGAATAGGACATATTCGAAATCTAATTTTTAACAGTAAAACAATGAGACCTAACTGCCAATCTAGTAGTCTGTTTAAATTCAGTTAAGGTATCAAGGACAAACTCCTTGCCCATACCGGAAAATATGTATACAAAAATGTCTTTTTTTAATTTTCCTAAACAATTCAAAAAAAGTCCAGATTACAAAAGGTTTCGATAAGATTTTGCATGTTTTGGGGTTTTGTCGTGAATCTCGAGATATAGTCGGAATACCACAAAAATATACGTGCTTAGTCCTCATGTTCGCTTTCCTTCATATTCAATAGCATCTGTAGGATTTATTGTTTGAACGAAGCTTATTTTAGGTTTTAATTTATAAATGGAGGAAAATATATAGTCCCTTTTCGATTATCAGAAATACACCCACGCAGAGATCATAAAAGATAGATAGATAGATAGATAGATAGATAGATAGATAGATAGATGAAATTTCATGTCTACGAAAATAATAGATAGATAGATAGATTTATTAGAAGAATGGATTTTTGCAGATGATATTTGTAATGAATGGGATAGATAGATATTTAGATAGATACCATAGATAGAAAGATAGATAAATGTTTTTAATGATAATAACAGACTTTGATAACTAGATAGTAGAAGATAGATAGATTTCGATTCATTAAATAAATCGATTGGTGAGATAGATAGATAGATAGAAAGATATAGATAGATAGATAGAATAAATAGATAGGATTTGCTTTAGAAACATGTTTTTTTAATCATTTCACCCAAAAATTGGCAATAAATATACTAAAAAAATAAAAATTATTTTTATGAAGGAATATTATATAAAAGTTTTAACTTTGAGAACAACAAAAGAACATGAATTAAAAAAGAGAGAATATAACAATGGACATTGGATTTAAATTTCTGAAGATTCATTTTTGACTGGATAGCAAATTAAGAAGGAAGAATCTTCTAAACAGGAGAAGTTGAGAAAAGAAATGTTTAAAAATAAACCTCAACAAAAACTGAAATCATATGTGTACCATTTCAAGTGTAAAATGATGAGATCTTGCCTCCCAACTAGTAGTACGCTTAAATGGATAAAACCTAGGTACCATGGAGGAAAGTTCATCAAAACAATTAACATGTAAATATTGAGAGAAATTCAACATGAAAAACCTTAATCGGTCGTTTGAAGGTGACTATTCAAGATGGTTTTATGACGGGAAGAATTTTGCAGATTTTTCTTTGGATTATATCAAAAACTTTAAATACGTAGCTACCCATGATTTCTGGATAGATAGATAGATAGATAGATAAATAGATAGATTGATAATAATGAAAATTTATTTTTAGATAAACCGTAAGATTGATAGATAGATAGATAGATAGATATCTACTTTGTACGAATAAACGAAAATCGCACCAAAGTAAGTAAAAAAAATAAAACCGACTTAAAAGACAGATATTTGAGCAAATAATCATTTTTGTTTTGTTTCCTATTCAACGCCCAGAGTCAAATAGATAGATAGATAGATACGAACAGATTGAGATAGATAGATAGATAGATAGATACGAATACACTGAGATAGATAGATAGATAGATAGATAGATAGATAGATAGATATTTTTAACTTTTAAAAAATTCAATCCGTACGCAGGCATTTATGCTTTCCATTTAAATCATTATAGATTCTCTCTAATCTTCTCTCCCTGAAATGTTAAGATTTTTTCTTTCTCTCCTTCCTTTCACGATGTAGAGCTACCCAAGTACGCTCCGATAATTCTGTAACTCTTCAGAAAGATAACTTCCTATTTTCCTACGAAGACTTTTTTTATTTTTATAATGTCAATTATTATATTTTATCTTTTTTTTTTTAATATATTATTGAAATTTGATTAACAGACGCACACAAATAATAGAAAATGGTATAACAAGAATATATTCATAGATATAGTAAAAATAGCCTTATCTGATGCGGTAAAAACCCCTCTGTCAACAATTCAAAAATTTTCTCTCTGATATAAGCATCCTTCATTTCAAACAACATTCATCAATTTTTATTTCTGTTTTAGTCACTATAAATAAAATGGAGACGATAAAATAATGAATAGAATTATGGTCCGTGATATCCCCATATGAACGCAAAATACGAAGAAGCAGTATTTTGAATAATGCATAAATTAATACAATGCCTAATACTTACGACAAGAAAAATAATTATTTGTTTTCTCTCGAATACATTTAAACTTAGCTAGCTTATTGAACACTGACCCAATTATATGGTAATATTATTCACCAATCCCAAATTCTTTTAATGTCTATCTCAATACGTAATGCCTTGTATTATAAATAAAATCTAACCATTATATTGTAAATTTCTGTGGACATTTCGAATAAAATTGTTTATTCTAAATCGAATTCCCAATAATATACAAATTGTAAATCTTTATAAAATATATAAAAAAAACCTCCTAAAAATTTATCCTTATTCTCTCTCTCTCAAATCCCACCACCACCATATATATATATATATATATATATATATATATATATATATATATATATATTTAGTATTTAGGCAAAAATATAAAACATCCAAATTTCATTGAAAACATCCAAACACACACTCATTTTATTTAAAATTTTATAAAATTTCTCAAACCATCTGATAATGTGTTTTTTTCTAACTAGAGAACTGATCAATTATATAAAAAAGTCCGAATGTTCTTTTTTTAAACCCAAAATTTCAAAAAATTTTAAAGAAATAAAAAACTGACCATACATACCCTAGCTAAGTTAACTTGAAAAAAAAGAAAAAAAAAAAAAAAAACGACCTACATTAAACTATACACAGGAAGGGTTGCCATTGTTCAACCCAGCAATCCCAATATTCTTAATATCTAACCGACATCAAAATGCCATTCTAAGTCAGCACCTTTCACTCAGCAGAGACGCGCAAGACTCGCCCACCTTTCGCCAACTTCCAATGGATGGAGTCGTTTCCTTTCCATCCTGATCTTGACTTTAAGCTGATGCTTAAAGAACAGGATCAGTTGGGAAGAGGTAAACTTCTCGGCCCCATTGAATTCCTTCTGTTGCGTCGTCCATATCACGACTCGCATGACCCCCAGTAAGCAAAGGAACACACAGTGCTCAGCCTTAGTCAACGTCAGCACTATATTGCTACAAATGGAACTGGCCTCGATTTCAAAGAACTTTCCGCGCAGCATGCGAACCATGATGCCCTCAACAAACTTGCACAACGGAGCTACGACACTACAATGAAAAAAGGCGTGGCTTAGGGTCTCCACCACCCCACTGCAGCGGACGCAGTTTGACGACTTTGCCAAACCCACCGAACGAAGTGTTTTGGCGACCCAGAGTGCCCCTCAAATCACCAGCAAGGTGAGTGATGCCTCAGGGTTAGTGAGACATTTCAACTCGGGCGCCCAAGGTCATATGCAACGAGCATCCGGCTTCGTCAGATCGAACTCGCCTATCAAAGCATCCTGAACGTTCCCCCTAACTAACACCTGATATAATGCCATACGGGACAACGGCTGGACGTCGGAGAGGACAGCCTTCGCCCGTAAGAGATGCTTGAGGGCAAGCCGACATTCGCGATAGAAGGAGCCCGCTCCTCGAGATGTACGGCTGGCCTCTTCTTCGCTCGAGCGCACACTTCTTAATGATGGAAATTTTCTATGCGCGTCTTCCTTCCAGAATCCGTCTTTCTCATCCAATTGCATACACATCCGGTCTAGATAGGTAATGCGAAGCGTATGTCGACGAATCTCAACGCAAGGAACCTCTGGACCGCCATCAGAAGGATGGAGGTAACAGATCTCGCAACTAACCATGGCGGCCCTGCCTCCCCACAAGAAGGAGAACAAGTGCCTTACAAACGCCAATAAAGTGTCAGACGGGAGTGGTAGCACAGAGAGTCGGTAAAAGAAAATCGGGCAGATGTTGCGAGGCACATACTTCCGCCCTCCCCTTCAAGGAAAGATTCCTCCGGGACCTCAGATGAACTGCGACCTCGGCCTTCTCCCGCACCTCCGACCAATTCATTTTCAACAGGAGGTCGGGATCGAGCCAGACGCCGAGCATCTTGACCGGCCCGTCCGCCCAGAGGAAAGGTCCGGGAAGAGAAACTCCTTTCCACGAACCCAACCTGCAAGCCAACTGACCTATCATGGTTGATCTTGGCCCCTGTCACCATTTCATAGCCTTTGATTTCTCTGTTCGTTAATTTCGGCTCTGCTCGACACAAGAACAGAAACGTCATCAGCATAGGCGGGGTACTGGCCGAGGTGGTAATACCAGGTTAGGAAATTCCGGGAAGGACCGGATTCATCTTCCACTTACGCAGGAAAGGTTCCAACGCAAGAACGTACAGTAATGGAGACAGTGGATAATCTTGACGAATGGAGCGAGACAAAATGAAAGGTTTTGATCTTTCCTCATTCACTTCTACCAGCGCACCGGGGGACGAATACAGCAGTCGGATCCAAATGCGAAAGTCCGGTCCGAAACCAGCCGAAAGAACAGCCTCCAGAAATCGATGGTCAACCCTATCGAAAGCCTTGGACTGATCTAAATTGATCAACGCGGTATCACTGTCGACTTGATCAATGTTCAAGCGTACCAAATGAAGGTTGTCCTGAATAGTCTTGCCCTTCACTACCTGAAAACCGCCAGCTAAGACCTTGGCTAAAATCTTCAACTCTGTGTTTAACATCATCAAAGGCCGATAATTATCCATCCTATCCCCACCGTTTTTGTTCTTGGGAAGCAACTTGATCACACTCTTGGTGAAACGTTGAGGTATAGACCTCTGCTTCATCCAGTTGTTGTAAATCAGTGCCAGCAAGGGAACAAAGACGGGCGACTGCCTCAAATTCATTTCGTAAGGAAGACCATCTAATCCCAGAGTCTTGCCAATGCCAACTTGCTTCAGCGCATCCCAGATGTCAGACTCTGTAATGGGACACTCGCACCTGGCCGCTTCAGTCGCCCCGAGGCGGAGAAAGTCGGCTAAATAGGCATCGAACTGAGCTGGGCTCAGACCGGGCCCCCATTGCAAACAGCTCCTGAAAGTAGTCACGAAAAGCCTCACAAATGCCCACGTCTGTAGTCACAGTCCGCTTGTCCGGCAATGTGATGCTCGCGATATGCCGACTAGATGCCCTATGAGCTTTCTCTGCACGCAATGAAGCCTCGGAAGACATTCTTTTTAGCCTAGCCCTAACTACTAGGGCTTGATCCTTCTTGATAAGCAAGAAGGCCAGCTCCGCCTTAGCTAAGGCTACGTCCGCCGCTATCACGGTATTTGATCGCCGGTTCTACTTTTTCTCACGACTTTTGCGCTGCTAACCCGGCTAAATTGAGTAGGCGACTAAAATCAGCAGCAAAAGACCTAAGTTTAGATTTCAGAGAATCCCACCACTTATTCCCCCACAATTTCCGCTGTAGCATTAGTAAAAGCTGATCCCGGAAATCTTGCTCGCCAAATAATGATGCGTTCGATTTCCAGTAACCAGCCATCTTAACCTTAGGCTTATCTAAGTTTACCCGAATCCAGACAAGCCAATGATCAAAGTAAACTATAAAATGGAAACTTGGACATTCTAAAAGCCCTACGTCGACTCTCTTAACTAGAACGCGGTCGATGTAGCTTGGGCTGACCACCGAATCCGAGCTACCGCCCCTAGTCCAAGTCTATACTACCTCCCGGGGGTGCTTATTCCGATACTTATCGACAAGATCGAACCCGTCGATAAAGTTCCGAAACGGCTTTACATCTGGGTTATTAGTACCCGATTTTTGCCCTACACGATCTATATCTGGATCAAGGACGGAATTTCAATCAACCGCTAGAATTACCGAAAGAGATGTCATCAAAAACGGCGCGATCTGCCGAAACAAATCAGACCGATGCGCATTGTCATTGGGTGCATACATCCCAATGCGACGAAGAGCCTTATCCTTTATGGTAACATCCAGCACGCAAAGCTTGCCCACCGGATCCGTGAAAACAAGAACACACGCCGCATCTAGAGACTTGCTCACCAGGCAAGAAATACCCCTAGAGCGTCCATCAAAACATGTTGAATAGAGAACGAATCCCTTACACAGAATGTCCCCACGGTCGCGTGATAAAAATGGGTCTCCTGTACACAACATACATCCACCCCAGGCGCTGAACATCGCGATCGAGCCTCGCCCTTCGAGACTCCGACCTCAGGCCTCGGGCATTCAAACTTGCTAACTAGAGAGCCATTTATCAGACCGATTAAGGTTGCTGTCCTGCATTAAACATAGTCGGGGTGAGGACACCGATGGCCTCTCCCATAGAACCTGTTCCCATCTCAATCTTGATGGTGCCATCGGGAGACAGGCCACCGATATCCAAGGGAAAGGTTAACTTCAAAGCTCTATAAAGGGAGTGGGTGAACAAAAAGCGGAAGCCTCCCTGAACAATATTGGTGTAATTTTTTAACAATGTCATTGTCAAAGCAGTCCATAGGCGGAAACATTCCAAATAAATGGTTTGCTTTCTCAACCATAGCCCAAATTTGTTGACCAGCCACACCAGCGCGAAACACTGTTAAAACTCTTTTTTTATTTAGAAAGTTTCGCGGGTCTTCTACATCCAAATCATTTATTTTTCTGAAATTTAAGAGCGTTTTTAATTTCTTCAGTTTTCTTGATTTTAACAGATTTTAGGAGACGAAACAGAGCAGATATGGATGCTTCGAGAATCTGTAGAGGGTGTGTGTGTTCAAAAGCACTATTCGGGCTTTGAAGGCCTAAGGCAGGCAGGAACTTTTTTTTAAACTCCCGTAACATCACTAGCGTTACATGGACAAAGTTCTTCTTGGTCTATGGGGTGTAATTATCAAGACAGTTTTTTGTATTTCGCTTACGCAGCAATTTTCTTTTCTTTTTAAGCATCTCACCCTAAGCAAGACGAGAGTGCCACTAAGACACAAGCGGTTACAGAAAGTGGGTGCAAGAGTAAAGAGGCGTGATAGAGAAAAGGATAAAGAGAAAGACGAGGAATAGATCAAGTCATTTGGTGATATCGATTGACATTGCATTTGAATAATTAAAGATTATAGCTCTCAGGGAAGCAAGTAAGAGGAAGGGAGTTGCACACACGGGAAGTGCGAGACATGAAGCTAGTAGAGTAGAAGAGATGGCTACATTTAACCGTTTCGACAGTGAAAGGGTGGGACTGAGATGCCAACCTAGTAGCACGCTTAAATTCATGCAGTTTGGGAACCAGCGAAAGTAGCCCGTCGGAGCAGTTATTTGTAGAAAATAACAGAGGGAAGCGACGGCACGTCTGTAAGAGAATGACTGTAGACGAGATGCCAGATCAGGACCAGTCACATTGCATACCCGGCTCTGGATTTTGTCGAGGACCTTAAGACGAACAACGGACGCTCCAGACCATATATGGGAGTAGTATTCCATGCAAGGACAAATGGTTGATTTATAGATTTGATGGATGGACTCAGATGAGAAAAAGTTTCTGGCGCGAAAAATAGAACCAACTTTCTTTGTGATAGATGAAGCTATTGGTTCAATATATTTGTGCCATCTCAGGTCAGCGGACAGTGTGAGACCAAGCATGCGCAGAGAGGCGCTCTCGTGGAGTTGAGCATCAGACATTCTAATGGGAGGCAGGGTGGGTAAAAAAGAGTAGTTTTGTTTTTTGAGGCATTAAAGTTTACCAACCATTTCTTGCCCTACATTGATTGATCTTTTTTTTGACACCAACGGCCAGGTTAGTTTTGTCATCGATACCAGATTTGCTATTGAGGCAGGAGTAAATAGTGATGTCATCTGCATAGATACCTACTTAGGAAAACAATGAGATCGGGAAGATCATTAATGAAGATCAGAAACAGTGTAGGACCCGGGATAGAGCCTTGGGGAACACCTGCGTTCGGGAGAAAGAAATAGGAGGAGAAAATATTTTTAAATATTATATACAAGATATATAGATTGCCGGCAGAATTAATATATATATATATATATATATATATATATATATTTATAACAACAGAACAGAATTTTACATTAAGAACGGCGCTATATCGAGTGTAATTAGTTACCTCTTTGTCACCGAGACCCGTTGGTACAGTTGGCTTGCGTCGTATCGTAACGGTTCGGGTTCGATTCTCCGTAGTGGATGTGCACTCTTGATGAGTCCCAAATATAAGACAAAACGGCCGTCCATTGCTTTCTGCATTCTGTTGGGGATTCTTCTAGACTCGATGAATTACTTATAATTATGATTATTTTAAATCTTCTTAATAATTTCTATGACTTGCATATCCCTGCTTGAACCGACTTCTAATGCTCTGGGTGGAGCAGCTTGGGGATAGAAGACGTGGCTCGCTGGGGCACACTCCGTTGGGTTAGGGAAACTCGGATAAGTTACACCACGGAATTTGTGAAGAGTGGCGCTATATTGAGTCTAATTAGTTACAGCTTCGTTAGTAAGGCCAGTTGGTACAGTTGGTATGAGGCATGCGTCGTATCGTAACGGTCTCGATAGTGGACGCGCACTGATGATGAGTCCCAAATATAGGATGAAACGGCCGTCCAGTGTTTTCTGCATTCCGTGAGGATTCTTCTAGACACGTTGAATATTATATGTATATATACACAGCTGCTCAAAATTCGTTTTTTTCCCTATTAAATGCAAAAATGTTCTTTATAATTTAATTTTTACTTTTCTTATTGTCATTTATCGACGCTCGACTCTAATAAGTGGTTGAATCTAACAACACAATAGGTATATTTTTCTTTATTTTCATTGACCTTAAGATATGTCATAAACTCTCATCAATCCAACAAAATATGTTAGCTCTATCAATGATATTGAGAGGTTTCCAATAAGTACCGCGCATATATGATATATATAAAAATTGCATATGTATATATTATGTCAATCGCAGACTGTACTGTTTCGCCGTGTCACAGCTCCTCAGTGCGAATAGACAACCAACTGCCTGAATCCTGGATCGAAACTCAACCGATTTGGTGTCAGTCAGAGCTTCTACCACTGAGCCATCTTTACTCGACAGGACGAATCAGCCAAATCAAAACAAACGCCAAGCAGCCAAAGTGCTCCATTCATTTTAATGAAGAGCTTTGCATTAACGAGGGTGGCTGTTGTTTTTAGAATTAGCTTTCATTCAACAGTGCTCAATTGAAAATATATTTTCAAGAGCTAAATTATGCCATTCGCAGACAGTACTGTTTCACTGTATCACAACTCTTCAGTGCTCTTCATTGCAACTAGACATCCGAATACCTCAAGCCCGGATTGAAACCCAAACGATTTGGTGTCAGTCAGAGCTTCTACCACTGAGCCAACATAACGAATCAGCCAAACCTAGTGTATTGTTTTTACAAACGTAAACAAGTTCAGCCAAAGTGCTACGATTCATTTTACTGAAGAGCTTCGCATTTGCGCAGGTGACCGCTGTTTTATTTAAATATCAAATATTATATTTATATATATATATATATATATATATATATATATATATATATATATATATATATATATATATATATATAAATTAAAATTTTTTTTTAAGACACAGTTCAAACATGCTCTGTAAATTTACATTTAGCACTATTTTGCAAAAATAAAAATATCTATAAGAACACCGGATTATATATCTTACTGTTCTTTCTTTTTATGTATATATATATATTTGATATATATATATATATATATATATATATATATATATATATATATTTGTAAATTTTCTGTTCTCATGTAACCGAAAATGTATTTCTGGCGTGTTAGTTCTCTTTATCTGCTTGTGTTTCTGATGAAATCATCCAATGAGGAAACAGAAATAGATAAAGGAGGCAAAACGGGGAGTAACATTTTTTAAAATATATTCTGTAAAGTGGAGAATATGCTACAATCTGGAAAGAAAGGCATGGATACTTTCTAGAAAGAATGGAAGATTTCTGATACCTGAACAGAGACATTTAATCAACCGAACCCAATGCCTTTAGAATAGTCTAACCCCGTAAATAAAAGATTTAGTTCAGAATTCCTTGTATGTTACCCAGATCGATACACATCAGATGAATTCCGGATGACACAACTGCCGAAACGTTGTGCTAACAACAAAGAAAATGAGGACAATAATCCCGAATATAAACAGTGTAAATAAATGGTTTGGTTTATTTTGTCCTACGGCATATCAACATCTCAATGGGTTATTTAATGCCGACAAGATGTTTAGGATAAGTTAGTATGAATATACTAAGTATTGTTTGTAATAAAGCAATTTTAGAAGACCAGTTATTTGTTGAGATTCAAATGTATTGCTGGTATTTTTTTGGCAAAAATGTATTGCTGTTTCTTTCTTTACTTGCTTTCTGCATTCTGTTGAGAACAGACTCGATGAATTACTTAATTATTATTATTTCAAATCTTCTTAATAATTTCTATCACTTGTATATCATTGCTTGAACCGTCTTCTAATGCTCTGGACGGAACTGATTTTTTTTTGTAAAGACGTGGCTCAAGGGGCACAGTCCGTTGAATTAGGGAAACCCCAGATGAGAAAATACCACGGAATTTGTGAAAAATCCTGGCAAATTTCTACATCGAGTCTAACTAAATTTTTTTATAAGGCCATGTTTTATTAATTGGTATATTTTAATACTTTTATAGAAATTTAACCTTTTTGGGGGAACTTCATTTTCCAATATACCTTTTTAACAGGTACTTTTTATTCAGTGTGCATCTGGGACAACAGCATTTCGAGAAGTTTATTCCAATAAAGATAAAACCTGCTGATAAGCGGCCTTGCTGCTGAATATAGTTCATAATCATACCGAGGACGGTGTAAATAAATGATAATCTCCTCATTCAATAAATTCATAAAGACAGTTACTTACTAATTAACCCATAACTGGGGGAGAGAATAGAGGGATTCATATCTTTCCCAGGGATATTTGCGCGTAAGTGAATATAACGACCCCAACTGGAATTGAAACTCGGCTCTCTAATAATTCCCAGGCATTATCCATTACACCAAATGTTCTTCGTAAGACGATAGATAAACTACATGCGACAGTAAGGTCCCTGATCTGGAGGTTTGAGGTGCGTGGAACCACCTCTTAATTGCTGATGTTCCCAGGTCCACCCTGACCTGAGTTGCTAGCACCTGTTAGGGTCCCAGCTATGGGTAAATAGTTAACCCCCAAACTACGGTCAAAGTACTATGAAAGTGTAAAAATAGGTTTTAATACCAGCAATAAATTTTTGTAGAAAAATATTACCAGCAATACATTTTTTTTGTTATATTACTGGCAATATATTTTTGAAAAAAAATATTACCATTAATACATTTTATAAAAAGAATATTAACAGCAATATATTTTTGAAAAAAAATATTACCAGTAATACATTTTATAAAAAAAATATTACCAGCAAGATATTTTTGAAAAAAATATTACCAGTAATACATTTTATAAAAAAATATTACCAGCAATATATTTTTTTAAATATTACCAGTAATACATTTTATAAAAAAAAAAAAATATTACAAGCAATATATTTTTGAAAAAAAATATTACCAGCAATACATTTTTGGAAACAAATATTACCAGCAATAAAAATCTTGTCGGCATTTAATAAACCATTGAGGTCGATATGCCATAAAACAAAATAAAGAAAGTATCACACCAACCGCACATCCAAGCTTATATCAAATTAAATTATAGATATACACACACAAACGTACATACACACAATTCGAATGAAATTGAAATAAAAATCTGTGTCAGGATGGCTAATTTCTCATTCTGTCCGGCAACAAACGCTGGTAATAGTAAAGATTAAAGACTGAAATGGGCTGCAATCGTTTGAAGTCATCTTTAGGATCCCTTCTGTATTTAAAATTGATATATTTTCTAATAAATGGTGTCTTTCAAGTGGACAAAGGTTTTAAATTTGATCATCTTGCTGTCAAACAAGTATGAATTAAACTTTTTGAACAAATGTTGATTAGATGAAAAGATCGAATTATTTTTCTGGCTGTTATGATTACAATTTGTTTTAACCCGTGAAATTTTCACAGTTTTCCTATTTGTAATTTTCTGGTGAATCTTAATTCTTAAGTTAATGATCGAATAAGCTCATGGCGAGTTCTACGACAATAAAATATCCATAGAAATTCCCCTGTTACATCGTTGAATATTTGAACTTAACTTTAACAAAACATTGCAATAAAATGGTTGATATTTTAAGAAGTGGATACAAATGAAAAGATTTTAAATTAACAGCTTTTTCATTTCATTGTAATAGACGCTAAATACTTACATTCTTTCTTTCTTTCTTTTTCTCACTGAAACCATGTACTGTCTTTTCCCCTCTTTCCACAGGATCAAAACGGAATAGTCCATTATTTATGAGGTATTTCCACGCGATCAAAACGGAATATGCCTTTATTGATGAGGTATTTCTTTCTTCCCGTTTTTCTTCCCTTCTTTCTTCCTTTCTTTCACTCCTTCTTTCATTTTTTCTTTCTTTTTCACTCTTTCTTGCCTTTTCCCCTCTTTCCACGCGATCAAAATGGAATATGCCTTTATTTATTAGTTACTGGCAGTGCGTAACGGTCGTGCAAACTAACGCCGGAAGGGACAAATACAATAATAATCGGATTATAAATCATGATCATGACATGTGAAAGGCGTAATAGTTCTGATAATAAAAACTATTAAAACCTTTTCATACCCTTTGTTCTATTTTCACCAAAATATCAAGCGGGCATACAATTCGATACACGTGGGAATAAGGCGACCTACGGGTGGTCCACTTTAAGAAATATATACCCGCTCACACGCACACACACACATACAAGCAAACAGACCAAACGTTATGCCTATGTATAAATACGACTGAACGGGTTTTTCGGGGAGACAAACAGACAGAAAAAAAAAGAGAGAGGATTTTAAGAGAGGCAAAAAGGTTTGTTCAACAGAGAGAAAGAAAAAATAAAATTTTTTATAATATCAAAATATATGAATTAATAAAAGAAAATCCTGCCTAAAGTAAAACTGGTTACTAGTGATAATTAATGTCCACAATAACGAGGCTGTATATGTTTCGCGCCAATCAGCCTTGAAAGAAGACCGACAGAGGGCGCTGCAAAGGTTAGATAAACTACCACTTTAATTCTAAAATGGAAGATTTATCTTTCGTTAAGGGATTTCAAAAAACGTAATTTTTTTTCCTTATCTTTTCACTGCAGAATGGTAATTATTCATTTTAGCGAGCTATTTAATTAAATTCGTGTGAAACATTTTAGGCTTTTACTTACAGGAAAATAGGCTCACACACACACACATACACACAAAAATATCGTCTTTAACTTGTCCGATTTTATTTGATAAAGTGTTTTCTCTAGTGTTTCGAATCGATCTGTTTCGTTTTTTTGTTTTTGTTTTTTTTTGTTTTGTTTGTTGTTTTTTTTTGCAGGGGGGGGGTTATCCCAACGTTCTGGGGAAAAAACTTCAATACTGCGTAATTAGAGAATAAACTGACTTATAGAATTTAGAGAGGAATTTCGGGGAAAGTAAAGAGTGTAGGTGTGAATTCATTCACACGTTTTACGCCCATGGGCACACACAGATACACGCACATATATTAACAAATTAATAGATTTCATTTATAATCCGACAAATGGTCACGGAATACAAGACTCAAGAGCCACTCAAAGTAGGGCGTTAATGAAAAGGGTGTTATATGAATGTAAGACGTTGACTGATTCGTTTTCTAAGGTTTATCAGCACTTTGTAGATTATTTTTTTTTAAAATATTTTTGCATTGTAAATTTTTTTTTAGATAATAATGGTTTTCTGATACATGTCTTACTAATTAACCCATAGTTGAGAGGGAGAAGAGGTCGATTCATAATGTTCCCAGGGGTATTCCTCCGTAAATGAATATAACGAACCCAACTGGAATTGGAACTCGGCTACCTGCTTAATAATTCCGAGCCATTATCCATTACACCAACAGCACATCCAATTAAATAGCACCTGATATTCATTTAAAAATTTTTTATTGGTCGATAATAGTCTATTTTCCTCTTCTTCGAAATAAACATTTTGATATTTGTGGCCCTAATCATTAGTTTATAATATATATATATATATATATATATATATATATATTCAGATTTATATATACTTTATATATAAAGTTCAGAGCAGATAACATTAGAAAGATTTTAGAGTTCCATGAAAATAAGTGGATACAACGTTTAAAAACACAATATCCGGCCGGGCTAAACCATAAATTTAACAATATAGATAGTATTAATAAAATAACCCTAAAAATCAAAATCTACCCGCATTTCTCACCCACACAAGACAGACATGCTTACGGAGGTGTTGAGGCCTCACACTTATACATACACCCACACGAACATACACATACACATTACAACGCATCATATATTTACTCACAAATGATAAAGAACCAAATAACACACACACACACATATACACACACCTCTAAAATAACAGAGACAAACAGAGACATATATATCTCCAGAAACCAATAAAACTGTCAAACTGACCAGGGAATTCAGAGCAGCATGGATCCATCCAGCTCTTATCTCAAATAACAACTTAAAAGAGACTGTTTGACCAACACAAGGAATGTTAAAAGATTCATGTTAAAAAATAAAAAAAATTTAAAAAAACAAATGAAAACTACAGACAAAAAATTTTCTTTCCATCAAGACATTCATTTCTGTAGTTCACTGCTACCAGCAAGCAGAAATATTTCTTCTCCTGATGATGGCGATGTTGGTCGAAACTAGTCGAGAAATCTAAATGAAATAATAATAAAAACGAAAGAATAACAACCCAGTGTGTCTGAAGATTTTAATTTTTTAATATTTTTCATTGTTCAATATATATATATATATATATATATATATATAAAAAAAAGAGAAACCGCAAACGTTTTTCTTTATAATGTGGATTTGTTTTAGTGTATATATTATATTTTATTCTTCATATTTTTGCTACACGGGTTTCTAGTCTCGTGACCATCTTCAGGCAAATTAAAGGAATCAATTTTTAAAGGAATAAAATTTCTTTATGTTCTTTTAATATTTCATTGTTCATTTTCTGTATTTGTAGTGAGCCTTGGTCTCATTTTTTCGACTGTTAGCAAAAGTGACTTTCTGCCTAAGTGGTAATAAAGTCATTAGGTCTGGTCTTAGTGGTGGCGATGACAGATGTGTTGATGATAGATGCTAACCTATCCAACCATCACCTCTGAGACTGGTAAATCTATTTTCATTTCTGTGTATCGTATGTACGAGTGCGATCCGACCAGTGTATCTGGCAGTCATGTGTGGATGTTGTGTGTCCCTTTATGTGGGGTTATGTTCTGTTTACTGCTGGTTTAAATTTGTCTATGAAGTTTTTTTCTTGAATTTCTAAGAAAGAGTAATTGTCTGTTTGGTATATTGGCATAATTTTAAATTTGCCTTGATTGCATTCGTAGATGTGTTGCGATACAGAGTTTTCTGTTGTCGAGTAATTTGATGTTGCTTTTGGTGAAGGGCAACTCTGTGGTTAAGTGCTTGGCTGATGCCTGTATACGACCTCTTGCATTTTGTGCTTTTGAGTGCATAGATCACATTTTTGGAGTTGCAGTTTAATTTTTTATTTATTGTGAATGTAGTTGTGGGGTTTTCAAAAGTGTAGGAGTTCCTACTATAATGACGTCACAAACCCCACAACTTTTTTGTTGCATTTTGCGACCACCTGTATATTGTTTTGGTTAAATTTAGATGAGGTTAATATATGTTTCAGGTTTTTTAGATTGCCGTTTGCTTTTAATTATTTTGGTTGTTTTTAGTATATTTTTTATTTTGTCATATTTGTTAAGTAGGTCTAGATTTTTTGTAATTACCGTAAATAGTTCTGGATTGTTCTTATTGTATGTTGAGACATATGCTTGGGTTTGTTCGACGTTACGTTTTTTTTTCTTTTTGAATTTCGTAGTTGGTCCAGAGGTATCTTTTCTGCTAGTTCAAAACTCTTGTTTAATTAGTGTTGTAGGGTAGCCTCGAGTTCTATATAATCTTCTAGGTTGTTTTTTTTAGGTGTTTATTGGTCACTATAGAGCAAACCCTACGTGATAGAGAATAGGAGATGCATTTCAGAAAGCTTTTTGGGTGGTGGCTCTTGAAATGAAGATATTGTTGGGTTCTGTAGGTTTGTGGTAGATATCTGTGATTATGTGGTTGTTTCTATTTCTAATGAGTATATCTAAAAATGGTAATTCGTTAAAATTATATTCTTGAGTGAATTTAATTTTGGGGTGTAAGTTCTGAAGTGGAGCGTGGAATTGGTTAATATCACCCCACAAGGATTTCCAGAAAATGAAACAATCATCTAAGTATCATTTCCAAGATTTAGTGTAGTGTGCCTTTATATTTTCCCAATATATTTGTTCTATCTCTTCATAGAGGTTTTCTTCTATGTAAGCTATGTTGTTCTTCTATGTTGGCATATGTTGGTACCATTTTTGTTCCCATTCCGGTACCTAGGGTTTGGATATAGTTTTTGTTGTGAAATTCAAAAGAGTTATTGTTTAGAATTATTTATAATGAATTCCTTAGTAAATCTGGGATGTAGTATTTCTGGGTGTTTTTCAATATCGTCTTATATATATATTCCAGTCGAATCCATTACATCAACTTACGTGCTAATTCCTTTGGGAAAGGTATGGATCCATTTCTTCTTCTTCCTGCTATGGGTAAATAGCAGGACATACTGGGTTCTATAGCCTTGGATGACAACTGGTCTACGAGAAGGACAACTCTGAATTCAAAACTTGCGTAGTGTCGTTTGGGGACTTTGTGGCACGTGGTGAACCAGGTCTTTGTATTCGGCCCTTCAAAAAGTGTGGTTGGTTCTGCACAAAACCCTCACCACTATAATCAAATCATGTGTGCAGGTATCTGGCTGTCGTTTCCTTGGAACTGAGCTGCTTGATTCTCATACGTCGAATTCGACGGGAGAGTTCAACATATATATATATATATATATATATATATATATATATATATATATATATATATATATATATTAGATTAGATTAGATTATGCAGTATATTATATTATATTATATTTAAAAGATTTGACACCGCACGTTCCAAAATTATATAACCGTCAATAAATAACACATTCTTAAAAAAAAAAACTTTCGGTCTACAATACATTTATTTCGCCGCCTTGGAGTTTACCTGGAAATGAAAACATTACGGCCTGAGGATGAAAATATGAAATTTTCGAAAGTACTTGCCGCCCTGTAATATCAAATCCATCTTACAACTTTAAATATAAGGATCGCGTCATTCAATGAATTGCTAGTAAGTTAATGCTTTATTAAGTCTGTTAGCGAAGAAATTTCGCGATTACATTAACATTGATTCTTTGCATGATTACCTCTTCATAATATATATACATACATATACACATATACACACACATATATATGTATGTGTGGTGTGTGTGTGTGTGTGTGTGTGCATCGTTAATGGTTTTACTATAGAAATGTATGTAAAATCAGGAGGTAAGTCAGAAATTAACACAAGTGTTATTTACAGAACCTGAAACTAACATTTTTAATATTTGCAGTAATTATTATAACTTTCTTTATTATGACACAATTCGTCCTTCTAAGAATTTCAGTAACGACTGCATAGGTTACTTTAAAACGCGTAAAATGTTTTGTTACTTATTGGCAGAACATTTTGGTTAAATCAATGACGCCATTTTTAAAAATCATTTTCACGGTTTAAGCTGCTGAGCTGTTTCTTGCTCTAAGACGCCAGCAAACACTCGCTACAAGGATGTCGCATTTACTTTCGCACGCATACTCTTCGGAAAATTATAAATCCATTTCGTCTCCCCTACCTCCAAAATAAATAGCAGGACATATTCTGTTCTCTAGCTTTTATAAAAAAATTATTTTCACACTGTACAAGGCCTGAGAGCCACTCAAAATAGAAAGTTACAAGGTTAGAGGTACAGTTTATGCAGATATATGGAGAAGATAACGGTTAGATATAGTTTTGAACTGATTAAGATTTTAATGATGTGGGATGCTACTTCTTGGAAGTCAGTTCCACAAAGCAGGGGAGGAAGCTGCTCCATTGGAACTTACATTCTATCAATGGAATAGAAAGAGAATGAAGGTGAATTGTAGCATGGCGGGTCGTACGAAGGAAAACTCCGATGAGGGTTGTCTGGAGACTTCGCACTACGGCATGCACAATTTATCTGCTCTACGAAAGGTTCCACCACTTTTATCAAATAGTATGCGTGATTCGCCTGGTGTTTCTCTCGTAAAACTGAATTGTTAGGCACTCATATGAATAAATCGTTAGGAGAGTCCACTACACCTGCATACGTGTGTATAAATCAGATGTCAGTACTTATACGTAGGTTCATCTCTAAGCCAGGGTATTTATTTTAAATTACATATTTTGACTTTTGCTCTAATCTCCTTCCTGAATATCAATCACATAAATTACGCATTATACAGTGGACGTTTTGGATCAAACTTCAACTAAGAACTGCATTTCAGGATCAGGATTTATTGATACACATATCGTCACGTAGAAATTAAAAAGATGATATACATGAAGCGAGTGTGTCTGTGGGTCTATGTATTTGAATGTGTTTCTCCGAGTGTGAACGTGTGTCTGTGGTTATGCTTTTATTTGTCTGTGCATGTATGCGTATGTGTGTCTCTGTGTGTTTCTCTATTCTGTGTCTGTGTATCTGTGTTCATGTGTGTCTGTGTGTGTATATGTGTCTGTGAGCATGTGTACCAGTATGTTGCGCCTATATCTCTGGGTGTGTCTGTGTCTAAGTATCTTTGTGTGTCTATGCATATGCCTCTGTATATGTATATGTATTTGAATGTTTCTCCCTGAGTGTATACGTGAGTCTGTGGTTGTGTTTTTATCTGTCTGTGTATGTATGTGTATGTCTATCTCTGTCTGTATCTATGTTTCTCTAATCTGTGTCTGTGTATCTATCTGTGTGCATGTGTCTCTGTGTGCATGTGTGTCTATGTGTGCGTGTTTGTGTATAAGCGTCTGTGTGCATGTGTGTCTATGTCTGTCTGTGTGTGCGTGTCTGTGTCTATGTAACTTTGTGCGTTTATGCATATGCGTCTATGTATATGTATGTGTGTGTGTAGGTCTACGTCCGTGTGGATTTCGTTCTCATAAATTATGAGGATATTAAACAAACGATGCATTATTTCGATTCGTCTCATGACTGCATTGAGTTTATGAAATAATGGCCAATGTTCTGCAGACGTGATAACACGAGACTAGCTCGTGATGATGCGAGAGTTACGCTATTGAAAATCTCTAATATCTCCAGACACTTGGGATTTTTTGCCTGGTTCATAGATAAGAATTACTTTTCGAAAAAAAGAATATTTAAAATGAAGCGAATAGAAATGAATGTAGAATGCAATATATATATATATATATATATATATATATATATATATAGAGAGAGAGAGAGAGAGAGAGAGAGAGAGAGAGAAAAGAGAGAGAGAGAAAGAGTTAAGGACAAGAACTAGTGAAGTTCACTTCTGAAAATCTATACAAAATTATGCAAATAATAATGAACAAGCAAGGAAAAACAGCTTATTTTAGGAAGAAGAAACAAAATTTAAACATTTGACAATATATATATATATATATATATATATATATGTATTGATGCGAGTTTGTGACACTGTGTTTAACGCTCTCCGAGATCATCAAACTCTATCACTGATATTGAGCGCTTTCCAATAAGTACCGCGCATATATATATATGTGCATGTGTATATATATGTGTATGTGTGTACATGTTTATATATATATATATATATATATATATATATATATATATATATATATATATGGCTCATTTCAAAAATTCTCAAAAACTCTCTCCCCAATGCACTTTTCATAATGCAATGTTATATAAATTTGTTCGACAAACAAATGTTTTTTTTCACGCATTTTTTAGTTTTGACCATATCCGTTTTTTCCACATACCCATGGATTCTTCTATCGACAGTGACTTTTCCTGCCCTTTTTAAGAATTCTTAGACTCCGTTCAATTTCAAATTATCTTACTTCAAAATACTGATTACTTTCGCTGTAATGATAACGTTTTAATAATATATTCGCTCAAAATTTAAATTAATATTTGTTAAAAATTTTAATCAAATCTAAATCTGAATTTATATATGAAAAAAAACAATACTTTAAATCCTTTATATATATATATATATATATATATATATATATATATATATATATATATATAAAAGATCTTATTAAAGAATTAGTTCGCTGTTTTTTGTATTACATAAATCTCTACATACAAACACGCTTAAATAGACACACACACATATATATATATACAGAATTTTTATTTTATATTTTATATATTATATCGAAAAACATGTCAAAATCATAGATACACAATTGCAGTCATGTTTAAATTCGCATTCAACGCATCTCATCAGTCCATTGTAAATTACTGGCGAGTGAATGATTTAATCAGATTTAAAAGCAAAATACAGCCTCTTTTACGACAAAATGAAAAGAAAAGATTATGTGTTTCGTTTAAATTTTTGCTTATATATATCAATCAATCAAATATGACCTACGTTAAATTTAAAATCTAAGGTTTATTTTAATTAAAAAAATTATTTTCCATAAATGGGTCATGACCCGTAGGTTTGAAATCAATGACAGCAACGGGCGTTAAACAAGAGCGGATGTGAATGGATATAATTTGTAGATGTAGACGATGTCATTTCATGAGAAAAATGAAATGGTAATCTAACAAAATTTAAACAAGTTATATGTTTTATGAAAAACATACATAATAACCATTTTTATATTGATAAATAAATAGCTTCTTTAAGAAACCAGTAAATAATTTAAATGTATTGAATTACTTTAGTAAAATAATATGCAACTGTTGAAATAAAATTATTCTTTTATATAAGATGAATTAATAATAATAACCATTCAATGCAAAATGTCAAAATACCAACCAAATACCAATACATCCGTACAAGATGTTGCTAATACTACCTGGAGATTAATACAAAATTATATTTAATCCAAATTAATCTTACAAATAGAAAGATAAGCCATATATGACGCAACAGAGTTCAACTAAAATCTAAGAAAAAAACATTGTCAAATTCCAAATCTAACTGGATTATAAGGTAAAAGGTAGACTGTGTTTACAATTTACCGTTAACTTTTGCTTTAATAAAACATTCTTCTCAAAGAACCTGATAATTTGCAATTTTTTTATGTAAACACAGAAAGCAGTGTTCATATAAGTTTTTAACATATTGTCCTTGTCATTTTAAAATTTTCCAAATTTAAACTTTAGGAGTTTTATGATCGTTCTTTTTTACTCCAAAAAAAATATCCAAGTGATTGTATTATTTTTTATAAGTATTATTAAAGGACAATTCTTAGAATTTTAGTAAATACCAATGTTTTTACTTTTTCAACTGTCGGATTTTCCATTTATAGACAGAACAGTGATAAAATAAATTTTTTTAGTTAAACATGTTTTTTTTTTTTTCCAATGGATATTGGTTCAGGATTCCTAATTTACATTTTGTTTAAAGTATCCTTAACAAAATTCTCCTTGAAACATGTATTATGATTCAGATTATTAAATTGATTTAGAGTTTTATTATTGTATAAATATATATATATATATATATATATATATATATATTTATATATTTATATAGCAATCCTTCCTTTATGCATGTTTCATTAAAAACGACAGACAAGGTACTACGGTTGAGCTTTTTATTTAATTTTTTCTTGTGTTCTGACAAGAGCTTTTTTTTCTGGACAAAGGGTGTGTAAGAACTGTCCAAATGTTCTATATTTCCGAAATATTTCAATATACCTTTAGCCATTATCAAGGATGATTCGATTATCATATTAGTAGAATATATGTAGACGTTCTGTGTATGTTCAATGTGTGGTAGTGATGTTTTTAATTTCCGAATACGGTTAGCACATTGTGGCTTTGTTCATAGTTAATATTGTTAAACGTTTTCATTTTTTTTTTTATTATTAGAGCTTCCATTATTTTTAGTCTTTTTCTGCAATATAAATGCAGTTAATATAATTGTTTTCTATAGTATAAAATAATGGTGTCGGTAAATCAGAATTTAAATTTGTCTGTCGTTTTTTAATACAAACATGCATATATATATATATATATATATATATATATATATATATATATATATATATATATATATTAAATTAAATTTAGATATTTACAAACCTACCAAGATTGTTTTCATTTAAAATGATATACATTTTGTTTTCCCTTTATAAATAATCCTGTAAATTGTTTTACCTTTTGTTGGATTAAAAGATGTTTAATGGAAAAAAATTTTTATTAAATTTCAGAATTTTATTTTATTAAAACTTTATTTAGTTATTTTGCTTAGATATATCGGGTTTTATTCCTTGAAATAAAATAAACGATTATTTTCGACTAATGTAAATATTCCTGTTTTCTTTTTATACCTAATTTTTTTTTTCATTTGGTAATTTAGTTTGATTATTTTAAAATCAATCTTTTTCATTAACTAAAATTTAATTTATAAATGAAGAAAGATAAATATATTATAAATATATATATATATATATATATATATATATATATATATATATATATATATATATATATATATATATATATATATATATATATACTATGAAAAAAAAAACTGAAAAAAACAAAATTTGAATATGCATTATTAATGTTAAAATAAAGTTGACGTCGGACGTTTCGGTCTATTTAAGACCATCTTCATGGACATTTTTATTTAAACATAATTAACATTATAACTTATAACAATTTAACACAAAAGACGATGGACATAAGAGCCCAACTAATTCAGACAGATAACTGAAATTTTATACAGATCAGCGTTCTGTTTAAATATGATCACGTAGTCGTCACGTGGGCGATGTTGTTAAGACGTATTCGAAGATGATTTATATTTCAAAATTAAAAATATATCAAAAAGTCGAATGAAAAAATTTTATAAACAATTAAAAAATCTCTTCCGTTGATGTTGGAATACGTAGTGATCAATGGTTCTTATATCTTCAACAAAAAAATTACCGAAACGTCCGACGTCGAATTTTATTTTAACATTAATAATGCATATTCAAAATTTTGTTTTTTCAGTATTTTTTTCTTTCATACTTCGGATTTATATCCATATATTTGCTTACATACTGTCTACTGAAAATATTTCAAACCTGAATTTACTTTAAACAATGGAAGATTTCAAGCTTGGACGAGGGAATCTATTGATCAAATAAAGAATGGAATTTTTATCGAACTGTTTTTTAGAACTGTTCCATCGTTTTTAAAATCATTTTGGATTTGCATTGTAACGGGAAAAGACTTTCATAATATGTTGAAGATATAAGAACCAATTTGATCACTACGTATTCCAACATCAACGGAAGAGATTTCTTTAATTGTTTATAAAAATTTTTCATTCGACTTTTTGATATTTTTAATTTTTGGAAATCATCTTCGAATACGTCTTAACAACATCGCCCACGTGACGACTACGTGATCATATTTAAACAGAACGCTGATCTGTATAAAATTTCAGTTATCTGTCTGAATTAGTTGGGCTCTTATGTCCATCGTCTTTTGTGTTAAATTGTTATAAGTTATAATGTTAATTATGTTTAAATGAAAATGTCCATGAAGATGGTCTTAAATAGACCGAAACGTCCGACGTCGACTTTATTTTTTAACATTAATAATGCATATTCAGAATTTTGTTTTTTTTTTTATTTTTCTTTCATACTGTCGGATTTATATCCATATATTTGCTTATATACTGTCTACTGAAAATATACAAACCTGAATTTATATATAACGTGGAAGATTTCAATTGGACGATATATATATTGATCAATAAAGAATGGAATTTTTATCGAACTGTTTTTTAGAACTGTTCCATCGTTTTTAAAATCATTTTTGATTTGCATTGTAACGGGAAAGACTTTCAAGCTTGTTGAAGATATAAGAACCATTGATCACTACGTATTCCAACATCAACGGAAGAGATTTCTTTAATTGTTTATAAAAATTTTCATTCGACTTTTTTTATTTTTTAATTTTTGGAAATCATCTTCGAATACGTTTTTTTCAACATCGCCCACGTGACGACTACGTGATCATATTTAAACAGAACGCTGATCTTATATAAAATTTCAGTTATCTGTTTGAATTAGTTGGGCTCTTATGTCCATCGTCTTTTGTGTTAAATTGTTATAAGTTATAATGTTAATTATGTTTAAATGAAAATGTCCATGAAGATGGTCTTAAATAGACCGAAACGTCCGACGTCAACTTTATTTTAACATTAATAATGCATATTCAGAATTTTGTTTTTTTCAGTATTTTTTTTTCATACTGTCGGATTTATATCCATATATTTTGACATACATATATATATATATATATATATATATATATATATATATATATATATATATATATATATATATTAGTAATATTAATAATCTTATAAGTATAAGAAATTATACTTTCGAAAACCTTCGGTGTCTTGATTTGCAAAAAATCAAACCAATACCAAAAGGAAAAAATAGGTATAAAAAAAAAAAATAAAAGGACATGTACATTAATCGAAAATAATCGTCTATTTTTAAGGATAAAAACCCATTACGAGTTTTAAAATAACTTAAATAAAGTTTCTTAATAGATAAGTAAATTCAAAACTAGTTAAACCAAAAAATTGACAAACCAACCAAGGTTTCATCTAATTATGTTTTCAAGGCTGGATCCCAACACGAAATATATTAAATGGAAAACCTTTATATTTTTATTGAACTATCTAGTTTAACTATATATATATATATATATATATATAAGAACATTTTTCTCCTGATGATGGCCATATACAAACTAGTCGAGGAATCTAATTGAAATAATAAAATGAAAAAAAATTCATATACAACCCAGTGTGTTTTGAAAAATTTTATTTTTAATATTTTTTATTGTTCAAAACAGAATAGATAGATATTTAGATATAGATAGATAGATATGTATGATAGATAGATAGATATTATTGTTGGTGCAAAAATAATGACGTAATAATATATATTTGTTTGCGACGTTAAATAAATATACATATTTTTTGTGGATAAAGCCCTTTATAAAATGTTTAGTCTACTTGTATCGACAATTATTTTTGTATTTCTTTTTTTACCATAGGCTGCCATGAATGTCTTCAATGAGTCTATTGGAAAAAATTTCCAATCAATATGACAATCTTATATTTCAACTTGAATGGTTGATGTTCTCATGTGATACATTTTTGAGATTTCTATTTCAAGGTCCTTGTATTTTGATAGATTTTTGAAGATCTTCAGTGATACATGAATTCATCTGTATATATATATCATACATACATATTTGGGGATGGATATGACGATTTGAGGAATAAATCCATTACAGTTTATTAAACAAAGATATGAATCCTTTCTTCCAAATCAGCTATGGGTAAATAGCAGGACAGACTGTGTTTTATGGCCTTGGATGGTAAAAAAAATGGCAACCTACTACAAGAAAAAAAATTTGCCTTATGTTTATCATGTATTGAAAGGTACATGATCGCCTATTTATATATTTAACGCTGAAAAGGTACATATAATTTTTCAAGGTCCCGGCGAGAACTTAAGGTCAGAAACATGGCATCATAACATTTTTTACACATATTTTACAGAATAAATACCCTTTGTACTCGTGATACAATTTTTATGATTCTTTTGTAAATATGGGGCTTCCAGATTTTATCAAAATTGGACGAGTCTATTGAATCTTTTCCAAACAATTTATATGTTCCAACTGAAACAAATTATATGTCCTCATTCGCTGCATTTTGGATTGATCTTATTCCTTGAAATGGTAGATATATATTGTCGCAAGACAGTAGACCCAGTAAACGCCTGGGCCAAAAAATCGCTGTAATTCAAATGAGAAACATAACTTTCATTCGACTAAGGCCCGAAGACTTTTTAACGGTGGCAATTTAAAATTGTCTACATAATCTCAAAAGACCAAAAATGGCATGAATAGGGCATATTTGTCGATTAGACAATGACCAATTATTATATCTTTATTACACTATAAATTTCGACATATCGATATATACCAGGGTTGCCAGAACTCGCCTGTCTCAATCCCGTTTGAGCCGCGAGGGGATACATTTTTCTGGACAAAAGTGTTATATTTTGCGTCGCGAAGAATTATCCATCAAAATCGAATTCACGCGAATGGCCTCGTCAAACTCTCTTTAATTCAAACCGTCTCCTCTATCGCCACCATTGCGGGGTGGAGAGAAAATTAATAGGGAGAGAGAATGACACACCCTGTGCTCGGATGCAAGTGGGGGCCGACGTCGACGTATTATCAGGTGTTACAAAACACTTTGAAGTCCACGAAATTCCAACGTCCATCATTTTTCTTGTAATTAAATTATATTGTTAAAATATCACCTAAGACAGTTTTTCTGGTTTGTATATCTTAGAATATATATATAAATTACATCCGAGAAATAAAACAATTACAGACAGTGTCTGTTTCGATTTTTAAGCGACATTTGACTAAAACTATATTTTAATTTTAAAAATTTTTAGGGATATTATGTTAAATACAGTGAATTCAAATTAATTATCATCTTTAAATATCAGGAACTATAAAAACCTTACAATGTATATATATATATATATATATATATATATATAAATGCAGAAATATGGTATTAAATGTATGAAAATATTTAAAATAACGTGCTCAATATCAGAGATAGAATATATAAATATAAATATATAAAATATGAACATATAAAATCAACACTCATAGGCGACAGGCTGTTTCATATGCCCAACAATCGTCATATACGATTGCGTATAAAATATAAATAAAAATAAAATATTGAAGTCTGAGTTTGAATTCAATGTTCACTTTATATATAAATATATATATATATATATATATATATATATATATATATAAATATATATATATATATATAAAAAGTTAAAATGAAATAAAGTAAGAAGCGACAGGCTGTTTCAAATGATAATGTTTCGTCACAAACACCATGTTTGAACAAAACTAATACAGTTTATTGTTTAAAGAAATGTTACATTATATTTAAATATATATATATATCCTGGATATCTCAATAAATTAGCATGTAATGTATACAATATCGGAATTTGTTCTCGAAAAATCCGATTACTCAATCCTGCTATTCATCCAATAATCAATCCAACGTAACTAAAATGTTTTATCGATATTTGTAGTCATAATTCAATTCCTAGGAACCGAAAAGCCAGATGATCTGCACATATATTTGATTATAGCGGTGAAGGCTTTTGTGCAGAACTCACCACAAGTGGGGGCACAACGTATAAAAAAAAATTAAACTACCCTCTGCAGGTTTTTCCAATGAGTTGTCCTTCTCCTAGACCAGCAGATATCCAAATTCATAGAACCCAGTGTGCCCTTGCTATTTACCCATACATATGTATAGAAAGATATGACCAAAATGTATAACGGATATATATATATATATATATATATATATATATATATATATATATATATATATATATATATATATGAAAATTTCTCAATAAATCATTAGAGAAAACAATATTTTGAATAAAAATGACAATAGGAAAACTATGGTAAATAGAAATTGATAATTATTTCGTTAGAAAATTACTTTTTGAAAAAAATTTAAAAAAAAAGCAGTTTTGCTTGATCGGAAAACATTGGACGAAACGTCATTTTGCAAATTCCTATTGTATATATTTTTATAAAATATTTATATATATATATATATATATATATATATATATATATATATATATATATGATGAAAAAATAATTAAATAGGCATCATATATTTTATATTACAAAGAGTTAATTATACCTTAAATCAATTAGCAATATTTATGCAAATTATTGGCGAAACCCTTCGCTTTAGACATAATTATTTCAGCATTATACTACTAATAATCCACTGAATGATGAGATCCTTATGTATAAAATGGATATGGTTTATTTTTTAATTCAGCTAGTCCTTTCAAGATCTCTGTCTCCATCATCAGGCTCCTTTAGAATCAAAATATGGAAGATGAAATAAAAATAAAACAAAGACCGAAAGATGTTTTTAAGAATGTGTTATTTATTAACGGTTATATAATATTGAAACGTGCATTTCGCAAAACTAAAGTTCAAATATTTCAAGTTTGAATTTTTATATGAATTTTTTAATTTGGTAAATTTTTAGCTATTTTTTTTATTATATATTTTCATATAATTTGGACATGAACTAAATAGATAGTTCAATTAACAGAATGATATGTCTTAGTTTTTTTTTTTTTCAGGAATTTTTACTGCGGATATATATAAGCATTTCACCCCAAGTAAGGCGGAAGAGCCACTAGCACGCTGTGGGTGTGAAAGTGAAATCAAAGACCGTGTATAGAATGGTTGAGGAAAGGATAAAAGAACGGGGATCAAAGCAAGAGAAGATGGCGATTGACGTTGTATTTAAATATATGTATGCGTGTGTGTGTGTGTGTGTGTGCAATTTCTAAAAAGTATTGTTTTTAAATTTTTTTATTACTTAACCGTTATTTTTAGTGGATACCCATATTTGAGTAGACGATCCGTTTATTTATTAAAAAAAGTATATTAATTTTTGTCTAACGGACTGAATTTGCGAGAAACCATATTAAAAAAAAACACCCTGCAGAAGGATTAGAAAACGCGTCCACCTTTACAGGAGAAACCGCCGATATATCCGATATGCATTTAACCAACTCGGTCACGAAGAGCGTCGTCGATTAAGCAATGTTGAAGACGCCCTTTTAAGCACATCCTTCTTGTTTACAACTTTGAATGCTCATAACTGTTTAGTTTCAATCCGATATATAAACAAAGCATTACTTCTAAAGAAGTAATGGATTTTTATTTATTCATCCAACGTATTTTTATCACTTTGGGCGTTATTTTTAGTGGATACCCACATCTGAGTAGACGCCCTGTATATTATTATTCAAACATGGGTAAAGTGATACAAACATGTCATTATATAATATATATATATATATATATATATATATATATATATATATATAAAATTGCATCTAGCCTGAAACAGACAGTCGCCTCCAAGTGTTGACTTCTATATTCAATTTTATATTTACACATGCTCTATCTCTGATATTGAGCACTTTATCCCATAAATATAACTCATCTTATATTATATTTTTTCATATATATATATATATATATATATATATATATATATATATATATATATACTCAAGAATATATTTAAGTGGGCACTATATCCTTATGCCTGACTCCAAGTCCTTTCACACAGACGAAACGTTGCAAAACCTCACGCTGCTCTATCGGTATTTCCATGAAAAGTCCTCAGGCGAACTACATTCCTTAGTGCCACCAGTACTAACCTTCCTGGTTAAGTCCCGCCATGCTACATATATTGTAGCGAACCACTCTCATTCCCTTCTGTTATATAGGAATAAAGTGTCGCTGCCGACACTTGAGTTTGAACATAGATCGCAGGTAAGCAAACACAGGCGATCCTATTATTGAATTAAGTAGACCACGTGACCATAGAGGAAATGCATATATGTAGGAAGTAACTGGCGACTATAGATCGTTATTTCTAGTCTATCCTCTATTACTATACAGAAATATGGTGGATTTCAGGCAATGGTTGGCAACCAGTATGAAGTTGATAATAGGTGGATTGTTCCTTACTGTCTGTTACATAGGAATAAAGCGTCGCTACCGAGACTTGAGTTTGAACATAGATCGCTAGTGAGAAAACTCGGGCGATCCCATTATTGAATTAAGTAGATTACTTGACCCTACAGGAAACGTATCAATAGAAAGTAGCGTGACGTCTAACTGATCATTATTTCTAGTCTATCCTCTATTATTGTACGTTTCGCAATTCTCTTCTCTATACTATTTCTCTATACAGATTACTCTTCGGATTACTATTTTCGGTGGTTACTTTTCGAGCGAGTATTATCGAGCAAGTACTATTAGTGCGAGATTATTCGAAGGCGTCTGACACGCGTATTGTTCAACGGTGTTACTATATTTGTATCTGCGATTACAAAGTCTCTACTACAACGAGCATTACGAAAGTGACAACTAGTATTCGTTGACATCGCAAAAGTGTCAACGGTTGTTCGTTGATATCACAAAAGCTTCGTGTTCCGGTGGTAAGATGTATGTTACACTCGAGTAGCTTCTTCCCACAACCGCTGCTTTGTAGAACCGACTCCCAAGAGGATGCTACCCTGATCGCTACAATCTTAACCTGCTCAAATCTTGAGTCAACCGTTATCTTCTCCACATATCCCCATAAACTGAGTGTAACACTGTACCCGGGATGGCTCTTGGGCCTTGTATAAGGTGAACATTTTGTCAAAAAAAAAACTGTCAGTGTCATAAGCATACTGAGATCTGATGTCACCAGTTCAAGGGCGGTAACTCTGGATCATCTCCTTTATATTGGCAGCATTAAGAGTTACAGAATTTATACTAAAAATATACAGATACGTTACTTTTAGTTGATGCCCATATTTGAGTAGACGCTCCGTTTATTTATTAAACAGTACCGACGTCTATTTGACCGACTTTCCCTTCCTCAAGGCGGCTGAATCAGCTGGGTACGAGGGTCCCATCACGGAGTCAGGAATCTGGGAAGCGCTAAACAGGTTGGCCGGAACAAATCTACGGGATTAGATGTACTTGAGGCAGTCGCCCGTTTTTGTTCCTTTGCTGGCTCTGATTTTAAACAACTATTTGAAGACGAAATTGGCAAAAGGTACGTGATGGTGACAGCGGGCAAGATCAACCGTGATAAGTCTGTTGGCTTGCAGTTGGGTGCATGGAAGGGGGTATTTCTTCCCAGAGTTTTCCTCTGGAAGGACAGGCCGGTCAAGATAATCGGCGTCTGGTTCGATCCCGATCATTTGTTGGAAATGAATCGGAGGTACATAGGAAGGCCGAGGTCGCAATTTGTCTGTGGTCCCGGTGGAATTTTTCCTTAAAGTGAAGAGCGGAAGTATATGCCTCGTACATCTACCCGATTCTCCTTTAACGACTCTACGTACTTCCACTTCCGTCTGCCACTGTTGTTCTCCTTGTTTTAGTAAGTTTTTCTGATTTATTTACGCTTTTCCTGGGAGTGAGTCTAAGACAATATACAAAATGTCCAACATTATTATTCTTTCAAAGGCTTTCGGTCAATCCAATAGCTGTTTCCAAGCGGCTTCCTTGTTAATATATTTTCAATGTTTGCTTGTTGTGTGAAACTAATACAAATCTTATGCTGTACGAGAATAAATTTGATAAGTTGATTCCCTGTTACTACCATTGTCAATTGTTTTTTTACAATGATGTTAGCCCTGTACGAGGCCCAAGAACCACTTTAGGCAGCGACCTAGGTAAGACGATAAACTACATCCGCGTCCTGGGTGAGACTATAAACTACGTCCGCGTCCTGAATAAGACGATAAATTACATCTGTCCTGGGTAAGACTATAAACTTCGTCCGCGTCCTGAATAAGACGATAAACTACATCCGCGTCCTGGGTAAGACTATAAACTACGTCCGCGTTCTGAATAGGACGATAAACTACATCCGCGTCCTGGGTAAGACTATAAACTACGTCCGCGTCCTGAATAAGACGATGAACTACATCCGCGTCCTGGGTGAGACTATAAACTACGTCCGCGTCCTGAATAAGACGATAAATTACATCTGCGTCCTGGGTAAGACTATAAACTTCGTCCGCGTCCTGAATAAGACGATAAACTACATCCGCGTCCTGGGTAAGACTATAAACTTCGTCCGCGTCCTGAATAAGACGATGAACTACATCCGCGTCCTGGGTAAGACTATAAACCACGTCCGCGCCCCGGGTAAGACTATAAACCACTTCCGTGTCCTGGGTAAGAGGATAAACTACATCCGTGTCCTGGGTAAGAGGATAAACCACGTCCGCGTCCTGGGTAAGACGATAAGCTACATCCAACAGCAAGGCCTTGATCAGGAGTTTTTGAGGAGTGTGGAACAACCTCTTAACTGCTGGTGTTCCCAGGTCCACCCTTAACCGGGGTGGTAGCACGTATCAGCTATGTGCAAATAGTTAACCCCTTCCCCAACAGGGGTCAAAACATTATGAAAGTATAAAAATAGATTTTAATGTCAGCAATAATTTTTAGAAAAATTTTTTACCAGCAATACATTTTTGAGAAAAAATATTACTAACAAAACATTTTTGAAAAAAAAATTACCAGCCATACATTTTGGGAAAAAATTACCAGCCATACGTTTTAGAAAAAAAATTACCAGCAATACATTTTGGAAAAAAATTACCAGCAATACATTTTGGAAAAAAAATACCAGGAATACATTTTGGAAAAAACATTACCTACAATAGATTTTGAAAAGAAAATTACCTGCAATATTTTTTTTTATAAAAGAAAATTGCTTGCTAAAAAAGAAAAATATTATCAACAGTACCTTTCAAAAAATTAAAAAAAAATATTAACAGTAATAAAAATCTTGTTGGCATTAAATAATACATTGAGGTTGATAAACTGTAAAACAAATCAGACCAAACCAAATCACCCCATGCAGAGGTTTGCAGAGTGAGGCGCACAGTTCCGTGAAAATCTGCATTCAAAGTTCTGCCCTTTAAAGTAGTATCGAACTCTGACGTCTGGTATTAATGAGAAATATGTAAGCATTTCAACCACAATGTAGACAGATTGAATCTGAAAGAAATTTATCAACGCGAATTTTGCCCAAAAATTTAATCAGAAGAAATGTTGTTTTAACACGAAGAAAAATAATTCTATCTGTTGTACAAGCTTTAGGGTTGGAGTTAATGAACAGATATTTTCATAAAGATTTTGTTCTCGAATGACCGGGTTCGCCAAGTTTATGTGTGGTTCGTCTTCCTTAATTCTGATATCCAAAACTTGTTTATCAAGAAAGAAAAACAAATACCATTGCGTTTGACGCTGCGAAAATACGGCTGCAAAATTAGTTTCATTCCTCAGTTAATGTTCAGACAGGAAGTCAGCATACGCACCGGAAGTGGCTGGCGCATCGGTTTGGCAGGTTATTTGAAGTTTCAACAAAACATATGAAAATGTAAACAAAATTAAATATATCTATTTATATAGGATTTATCAGATGATTGCGCGAATGTTACTAGCAACCGAGTACGACTTGCCGTGCGATTGAGTCATTAGTGACTAAACCGGTTCCCCGACCTGGCATTTTAGGAAAGCAGCGTTGCTAGACACCCAACAGAATTGAAAACAAAACCTGAACTTTCTCGTAGAGTCACAGTGTTTCTCAACCTTTATAAGCAAATGCACACCTCGGAGCAAATGAAAATATCACTGCACACTTAGCAAAAAATATTAAAGGGTATACATTTAAATGTTATTAAATAAAACTAGATTTTTTTTAAATACACACACATATACGAAATTACTTTATTTCAATGTTTCTATTCAGTTATTTGTGCAGTTTATTTAGGGTGAAACCCTTGCCCTGTGTTTTTTCACGATTTCTTCAATGTTTGGTCTCATGTGCGATAAGCAGACACAAATTTCTTCTTCAGTTGTGCGTAGTTTTTCTCGCTTATTTTTTTATGTTATTTAAGATTGAGAAGCTTAATTCGTATAAATAAGAAGTAGAAAATTGCAATAAAACTGATAAAGCCTTTTTAGCTAATCTTAGGATAAAAGGTTTAACACTTCTTCATTTATTCAAATACTAACTCTGTACCATTACTACTTCTACACACACACATACATTTGTATGTTGTGACAGTATTTCACGGCACACTTAATAGGATCGCGGTGTAAACCCCTCCATCGAGTGCTATGCACATTCTGATACTTTCCGGTCACAGGGATCCGTCCCTGTGCTGGTGGTATCACAGCTATGACTAGCTTGGACCGGCTCTGACCAGCTTGGACCAACTATGACTAGCTGAGACCAGCTCTGACAAGTTTGGACAAACTTTGACCAGCTAAGACACTCGGGTCTCCACGTTAAAAACCGACTTTGTGTCACAACTTGACTCAGTTTGGGGTCAAGTAAAAACACCCTTAAGTGGATCGCGCGGCACACTAGTATAACCGTGGCATTGCGGCTGAAAATCATTGATCTAGCAGATTGGTACACTGAGGCCCAAATGTAATCAACCAGTGCGGCAGTGACACGTCATTTCTGAGCAGAGAATTTCCTCAGATTGAAATAAATGACCAAAGCGTGAGGAGGATTTCTCCGATTAAATCAATGACAGCTTTGTCCTGGAATATGTGTGACTACAAGTTAGAGAGTAAATGTTGTCATTTTACCTGGCAAAAGTTATGCTCGGCCCGGCTTCTGTTGCTTTAGATATCTCGAAGGCGTTTCGAGGCTTTAGCTGGTCTTCTTCCCTTTATTGAGGAGTTATGCTTCTGGTCGATTGTTTTTCATTTGATTCAATCTTTCTTATCAAATTGCGTAATGAAGGTTCTCTTTAACGGGCACTCTTCTAAATATATTTGTATTAATGCGTTGTACGTGACGGGTTCTTATCTTGGGCGTACTTATATTCATCAACGACCATTCCAGTGTCATCAGTTCCTAACTCGTCATCTATGCTAATGACACAACTATTTCTTCAGTCTTACTATTCTCATATATTCGATAAAATCAAATAGGCAGCTAGTCACGAAAATGACCTTCACTCAGTTGTTAAATGGGACAAGAAATGACTGGTTAATTTAAACTCTACCTTGATGACTGCCTCTTTCATACATGTTTCATTAAAGACGACTGACAAGGTACTGTAACTATGCTTTTTACTTAATCTGTCTTGTGTTTGTATAAGAGGTTCCGTTTCAGGCGAAAAAGTGTGTAAAACCTGTCCAAGTGTCAATATGCCCAGAAAAAAAAAAACATTTATAACAAAACAAGTGTTATTTACACTATTTAAATTGTTCGGACTGTTGTCCTCATCTTCGTTGCCATATTCACGACGTTTCGACTGTTGTACGCCCCGGCCTTCTTCAGGATCTTTATATACTTCTGAGCTGATGTATTTTAATTATTTACACTATTTAAGTCGTTCGGACTGTTGTCCTCATCTTCGTTGCCATATTCACAACGTTTCGGCCGTTGTACGCTCCGGCCTTCTTCAGGATCTTTATATACTTCTGAGCTGATGTATTTTAATTATTTACACTATTTACATTGTTCGAACTGTTTCCCCATCTTCGTAGCATATTCACTTCCTTTCAGGCGTTTCATATCCTGGCCTTCTTCTGGGTCTTTCTATACTTCTGAGCTGAGGTATTTTAATTATTTTTACTACTTACATTGTTCGGGCTGTTGTCCCCATCTTCGTTTCCATATTCATGACGTTTCGGCCGTTGTACGCTCCGGCCTTCTTCATTGTCTTTCTATACTTCTGATCTGAGGTATTTTAATTATTTACACTATTCACATTGTTCGGACTGTTGTCCCCATATGCTATGTTCACGATGTTTAACTCCCTTTCAGCAACAATATTCAATGCACGGACGAATTGTAGACTTATGAACATGGAAGACAGATTCTGACAAGAAAAATCGTCTCACATGATACAGTAAACAAACTTTCCTTACAGTAGACCTACCAATTGATTCAATATAATCACTCCTCTTCATGCCAGAGGAAAACGTGAGGCTAAGATGGCGCAAAGTGTCACTCTCCTGGAGGTTAACATCAGTCATCAGTTTCGCTTTGAAAGCGTTAAAATATACAAGCCATACCTTGCCACCATTAACAAATGATTGGAGTTCATTTTCGAGGTCAAGTGCCAATTTTATTTTATTGGACTTACTATTAAGACGGGAGGGAATACTTGTGCCACCAGCAAACATACTTTGGAAAGTTCGTTGATGAAGATAAGAAGCAACGTAGGCCTAAGGATAGAGAACTGGAGGATTTCCGTATTTATGTGAAATGATCTAGAGGAGTGGCCATTCAAATGACCTTCATTTCACACAAATAGGGCGATAATTGGAGGCATCAGAGGGTTCACCAGAATAATTAAAAACAGAAACTAAAAATGATGATCTCCAACGATCTGGAAAGAAAAATGCAAAAATGCACTTGTAGAATTTGTAGAGAACAGGAACCAGATCAAAAGCACATTTGCACATTTTCGAAGGACAATTACTGCGATACCGTCAAGTCCTTATTGAATCTTATTGAAATCTAGTTTAGAGATGATATCAGAAACCATGAACAGAGTATGTGCATATCATTCAATCGAGATTTTGTTCTAGGAAGAAAATCAAGCAAAGATACTCCTGAAGAGTCAAGAGTGGAATTGGAAGAGACATTCCGAGCAAAGCATTCGCCTTTATCATCAGCAGATGACAAAACTTCAAACTGGATGAAGAGAGAGGGATATTCAGGATTTTCTTGTTCAACACACCCTCACGTTGCCGCCATTAATCTCTAGAACATAACTTATGAGAGAATATACTGTGTCTCTTTCTATCAGTGAATAGCGGCTTTGAATAATTGAAGACACGTCTATATTCATTACGAGTATATATCGACAGCCGTCTGATATGGTCCGAACTGTTGCGTTGGTATAGCCGGAAGAAGTGATTCCTGATAACTGTTTGTGTGTGTTTGTGTGTGAGTGTCTGTGTGTGTGTGCGTGCGTGTGCGTGCGTGTGTGCGTCTGTATGTGTGTGTTTGTGCGTGTGTCTGTGTGTGTACAGGTCACCTGTATATAGGATCCCCTTTCTATGTACATTGCGATACATCCCTCTTAATTTTAACACCAGATACCGCCATTTTGGCTGTTTTTTGTTGTTGTTGTTGTTTTTTGTTGTTGTTTTTTTTTGTTTTTTTTTTTTTTTTGCTTTTTCTTTCTTTTCTTCTTCTACCCTTTTCTTGTTTTGCTAAACATAAAGAGATTACTGTTCGGTTTAAACAAATCGGTGAGAGGGAAAATGTGCAGAAATATTTATAAATACACTTCTGCAATGTTTGTGTACATGAGAAAAAAAGAAAACGAAGAAAAAAGAAAAAGAAGAAAAAAAAACAGATGTCAGCCAGAAGATGCTGAGCTATTGTGGAAGTGACGTCACCCTTTTAAACATGGCGTCCACTAGAGCGGCCATATTGGCATTTGACCAATGTTCAGAGTTGAAGTATGCAAATCTTGTCTGGTTATGTCTCACACAATGTCAAAAACGCTCAGTCATACATAGGGAAGTAAATACACACACCCACACACACACACACACATATATATATATATATATATATATAAAAAAAGATGTGCTGAAAAGTTCTCGAACCGGCACCCCCCCCCCCAAAAAAACTGACTAGATGATTAAATCTCAGATTTAGTGGAGGAGGGCTTATCTATTGAACAAAGAATACTTCAGTACATTTTTAATGCACACACACACACACACACACATACATATATATATATATATATATTTGTGTGTGTGTGTTTCAGTCGTGTAGTGTGTGTGTTATACGTTATTTATATAGGCATAAATATTTAAGCAAATGCTCTGTTTATATCTGTCTGAATGTCCGAGAAATTTTATAGGAAATATGCGTACTCCGACAGAAATCGAACCAGTATCCTACATGGAGCCGTCATATAGCCTGACGCGCTATAACCTTTTAGCTACGAAAGAAGCGTCTGGACAAACCAGATATATATATTAGTATATGTGAGCACGTGTATGTGTGTGGAGAGCAACGTCGCTTTTTTCTAAAGGGTAATGTCACTAAAAAAGAATCATTTCATGAATCTTTACACACACACACACACACACACACACACACACACACACACACACACACACATAATATATATATATATATATATATATATATATATATATATATATATTTCATGAGTTTTTTACCAGAGCTCATATTGCAATTTTCGTTGTTATTATTGCTTTTCTCTGGCACACCTTATTATTGGTTCCCATAATTTATTCATTTCTATGCTTGGTCAGCTCAGGAGATTTTTGTGGCTTAACATATGTGCTGATTCCTTAGTTTTACGAATTTTGCAATGATTTTCTTTGTATATGATTTCAACCTGATCCCACACAGGGCGGTGATCTCCCTTCTCTCTCCATATGTGGTCAGCCACGCCTGATTTTTCCACTTCCCTCGTATTACAGCTTTCTGGTGTTCTTGAAGCCTTACCTTAAGGGTTCGGCCTGTCTCCCATTTATATTTCTTTCCGCAGTTCACGGGATGGCATACACACAGTTTTTAGTCATGTTCTCCTCGATGGTGAGGGGGTCTTACTCAGGAGAGGTATCTGCGAAGTGTCGTCCATCTTTTGAAGGTTGTCCTGATGTTATATGGACGCAGATCCTTTGTATTTTCTTCGATAACCCCTTCACATAAGGCAGGCAGACTGTTTTCTGAGTGTTGTTGGCCTCCTCTTGTACTTGCCTATCCCAGTTTATTGGGGTTGCTGCCATGTACCCGGGGTAGTTGTTACGTTGTATGGTACTGCATATACTGGCCAATTTTTTTATCTAATGTCTCTAGGTCGCCACATGATTTTGCTCGGTGTTGTAAGCAGCGGAAGATCCCTTTCTTTACGCTGTATGGATGGTGGGAGTTGAAATTGAGGTACTTTCCGGTGAATGTCGGTTTACGGTATACAGATGTCTTGAACCCATGCTCTGTTCGGGATATTAGAACATCCAGGAATGGGAGTGTGTTGTTAATCTCTTTCTCCATCGTGAACTCTATCGAGTTCACATGGTCCAGTAGAACATCTTCCTGGCGTGGCCAGAGTATGAAGGTGTCATCTACGTACCTTAACCATAGAGCTGGCCTTAGAGATATAGATTATAATGCCATTTCCTCAAAGTATTCTATGTATATATTCGCCATTGCTGGTGATAATGGCGAGCCCATTGCTAAGCCCTCATCCTGTCGATATATGTGTGATCCCATTTTGAAGTGTGTTTTTTGTGTACAGAAAGTCAACATCTCCATCAGATTATCTATTGGAATACTGGTCCGTTCTCCTAGGGATGAGTCAGAGACTAATTTGTCTAACTCTAAATGAGAGTTCATATCCTCCGTAACATTTTGTGAACAAACTCACCACATCCAATCTCACCATTTGATTGGATAGCAATATATTATTATGATTATTTCCATGAAGTGGTCGGATTTTTTAAATAATACATAAGGAAGATACTTCCGATCAATGGCTCAATTATATTTACAAGGAAACAATTCGAGAGTGACACACAGAATCTTGGCAATATATATAACAATATATAAATATATAGCATAATACCGTCTTTGTGAATCTTAAAGAGACCGTATATGGAAGGTAGATTGATGTAACGCTGCAACAGCTGCCCATACATCTTAGGCCTGAAGCGATCTTTGCTCTTTAGATTAAATCTGTGACTGTTTTTTCATTGTAGCATCCTTTTTTACTTGGCTGGAGCTAAAAATGATGTCTTCCAGTTTTCCTGTATAAATATATATCTGAATATATATATATATATATATATATATATATATATATATATATATATATATAAAAAATTTTATTTAAAAAATATGTCGCGATAATTGGAATCATATTTTTAAATAAATAATTATATTTATGCTCTACTTTTTGTATCGAGCACTATTTTTTTAAAATAATAACTAAAATACTAAGGAACTTTGGATTATTTACCTAACCAGTTCCTTCCTATTTTCTATATATTTTCACACACACACACACATATATATATATATATATATATATATATATATATATATATATATATATATATATATATATTTCCTTAGAAACTTGTAAAACCTGGGATGACCCATACCCTTTATGCCTACATGAAAAACTACACATTATTAACTTTCTAAATAATGAAAATTTATTAAACCATAGACATGAGTTAACGTTTTTTTTGCTGACATCAACAAATTTTCGCATTAAATAATTAGCATAAAAAATAAATAAAAAAATGAAAATTAAATTTCATAGTCTAATAAAAGATTTAAAAGCTTAACCCAATCATAAGATAGAAAAACCCTTTATAAAATCGCCAAAAAAACAAATTGGTGTTCAGTGCGGCGGGTTTATGTAAGAAACAGCCCTTTAGAAAAATAAAATAAAATGGTGTGCGTACATGAATGCCATCATTTGCTTTGAAATGGATACCCCGGCCCTCTTTCTTTCTTTTGACCTCTTTCCGAAGGTGATTGATATCTTGATACAAACTAACTCGTATGCCCCCTTATCAAAATGGTCGTTTCCATAGTAATTAATTTGCGAATGAACATGCTTATAAAGATGCGTAAATTTCAAGATCGGTTATTCCTAAATCTTCGCTTGAGGATGAAACAGGGCTTGATACTTTAATTCAATTTAATTTCAATAATTATATTGAGGTTTTTGGCTCTTGTTTTTGAAACATGAGAAGGAATCCTATTTTTTGAAAAATAATTATATTATATATATATGACCCTACTTACGGAAAGGACATAGTCTTTCTTTTTCCTCTTTTTGGCTTTACGGTGTAAACCATGCGAAATTACAATGACAGATGTGAACCATGCAAAATTGCAATGAATGGAGCATGTGAGTATCAAGGAAGTTTAAAGTATGGATTCAAAGAAAATGGCGATGTAATGTAATGTTTAGGCGTGTGTTTGTAGTTGGCAATATTGTTATTATTAAGTTTTCAATGTATTACCTCTTTAAAGAATTATGTTCTTTTTAATGAGGGTGGCATTAGTGAAATCAAAATTGTGACCAGCATCTTTTCAATGAAAAACGAGTGTTATATCGTTTATCCAAACGCAAGTTTCTCCTATGTTCGTAGACCACTTTTAGATTTTGCATTGTAAACAATTTATTTGATAAATCCCGACATTTGAATTGGTGTTGGGTTTATTTTTCTTTCGACTTATATGTCTGATTGCCTTGAAGATAATGGTAACGATCCTAGTATTAGGGATGATTAATTTGTTACGAGTTTAATATATATATAAATATGTATGTATATGTATATAATATAATAATGTTTATATATATATATGTGTGTGTGTGTGTTTTGCTAGGGTACACTGAAAACATTCATAGGCTGACTACAAAAGGGTGATGCTAGAGTTGTGATATCTTGCATGCATTAATTTCAACTCTTTTTTCAGACGTCAGTTTACCTGAAAAGAAACAATACATTTATAAAAGTAAGAGTTGAAATTAATGTACGCACGGTTTCACACCCTTAGCATCACTCCCTCATAGTTAGCCCATGAACTTTTCAACTTACCTTCGTAGATATATACATATATACATATATATATATATATATATATATATATATATATATATATATATATATATATTATTTTTTTTTATGTTATAATAAAATCATACGATTTCAAAATGTTTTTATTATAAACTCTCATAATTAAAAATATAATAATAATATATTGCTCTACTTTGTATTGAGCAGCTTTTTAAAAGTAAGTTCTACGAACAGTGGATTTTTACTCCATCCGTTCTTTCTCTCATTTGTTTTTTTTAAAAAAAAAGGTTTCTGGTCTTTGTTTCTCGTTTTTGTTTCCACATCATTTTTTCCGTGAGTATATCACTCATTTTTCTGCAGTGTATTTTCTACGTTCCAATGTAATATTGTGTTGATTTATTTATACTTGCGAAGGGAATCCCCGGCTAATCTTGTCACCTATTGCCTGAAGCAGGCCTCTGGGCTATGCTGAGATGACTGATTATCAGACGGGAATAAACAGCAGTTATTGGTGCGACGTGGTATAACATTAAATTATCGGTAGCTTTTCTCGACCAACGTAAAATACGACCATGTATTGTTACAGACATACCGACATAGGTAAACTTTACCGAACAAAAGTCTTAAGTCATTTTGTCTAACGTCCGTATCACGTTGAAACACCGGTTCTCGTATGATAATCCGAGTTAAGTAACGCCGAGTTTACTCAGTACGTAGATGGATAACCATATGAGCGTTCGAGAGGAATCATAGGAAGATTGTAGTTCAAAAATAGAGATTTAACCTTACTAACCAAACGCTTCCTCTGTAGCTAGAGAGTATAGCACGTCAGGCTATATGGTGATTCCGTGTGGGATACGTGTTCGATTTCTGTCAGGGGACACATATTTTCTTTGAGATTTCTCGGACAATCAGGCCAGTAAATGTTGTTAATACTGTTTATTATAAACAGAACATTTACTTAATATTTGTATCAATAAAAATAACGTAAAAAATTACATACAGAGACACACACACACGCAGACACACACACACATATATATATATATACACACACATATATATATACACACACATATATATATATATATATCAAATATGTAGTGCAGTTCAATTTATAATACAATGAATCAGTCATGCAAAAAGTAAATTAGTAAAGTTAATGATATAAAATGGCGAAATCCCTTCGCTAACAAAGTGATTCATTCTAATATATATATATATATATATATATATATATATAATTGTGTATTTGGGTAGCAATTCCTTTTTTATACATGTTTAATTAAAGATGATTGACAAAGTACAGCGATTAAACATTTCATTCAATTTTACTTATAAAGTGTGTTAAAACTGCCCAAATGTTCTATATATCCGTTTTCGGCTATCCTATTAGTTATCAATGTATATATATTATAGACTTTTTTATTTCTAACTGAATCTGTAAATTTTTATATATGCTTATCTATAGTAATCGGATTGTTTTTTTCCAAACACGGCCAGCAGACTATGGTTGTGTTCATAGTTGATGTTACTGATGGCTTTTTCTTTTTTTTATTATTAATGCTTCCATTATTTTTTATACTTTTTACGTGTGTATGAGGCTATTATCGTTCTATTTTTTACGAGTCTGCAGTATTTTGTCAGTCCTAACACACACACACACACACACACACACACACACACACACACACACACACATATATATATATATATATATATATATATATATATATATATATATATATATATATATATATATATAAGTTTTCTTTTTTTTAACTTATTAATCTCTGTTTTTTGGGGGTTTTTGTTTTGTTTTTTTTTGTTTTTTTTACTTGTACCAGAGAGATTTAAGTTACTGGATGATTTTTTTCACTGTTCTGGTTTTTTTGTGTTTTCAGGTTTTCCATTTTTTTTTTCAGGTGCCAGTTTATTTGAAAATTGTGCTATCTAGATAATTACACCGACCGAGTTAAAAAGATTTACATTATACATATAATAATAATATATATATATATATATATATATATATATATATATATATATATATATATATATATATATATATATATATATATATACATATATATTACATATGGTGTATTACATATATATTACATACATATTACATATGGAATATTGCTGCAATATATGGTCTGGGGCACCTTCTGTTTACCTCGGAGTTCTTGACAAGATCTAGAGGCGGATATGTAATATAATTGGCCCTGATCTGGCATCTCGTCTACAGTCACTCTCTCACAGACGCGCCGTTGCCTCTGTCTATCTTTTCTACAAATACTTTCATGGTAATTGCTCCGATGAGCTGCTTTCACTGGTTCCCAGACTCCATGAATTCAAGCGCCCTACGAGGCTGGCATCCCGCTCCCACCCTTACACTGTAGAAACTTTTAAATGTAGCCGTCTCTTCTACTCCAGTAGCTTCATACCTCGCACATTTCGCCTGTGGAACACCCTTCACAATTACTGTTTCTCTGAGAGCTATAGCTATTCAAATGTAATGTCAATCGACATCTCCAGTTACCTTGATCTATCCACTATCCGTCTCCTCATCCTTTCTTCTATCACTCCTATCTGCTCTCGCTCCAAATCTTCTGCAACCCCCTGCATCCTAGTGGCTTCACGCCTTGCTCAGGGCGTAATGCTTAAAAAAAAATATATATATATATATATATATATATATATATATATATATATATATATATATTTTTATATATTAATATATATATATATATATACATATATATATATATATATATATATATATATATATATATATATATTACAAATATATATTATATATATATGATTGTATATATTTTATAATTGTGGCTTGTTATTAGTGTAGCAGTTTGTATGACGAATAAACAATGTCTGTATTAGTTTATATGTTCCTTCTAAAAGGTAGTATTTTTTGTATGCACCTGCGTCTTCCACAACTATCATGACGACAATAATCTAGGCGCATGCTCATTGACGTGTCATGCGTGAGAGCTTGTACATTTGCGCGTGCGCAGAATAGCCGATTGCATAGCTTATTGGATCTTTATTTCAAACGACTTGAAATCCCCGGGGTGAAGTCTCTCACATCTCTCTCTCTCTCTCTCTCTCTCTCTCTCTCTCGACATTCTCGACACTTCATGAAATATAGTGTGAAAAACGTACGCAAAATTCCACGCCTTTTTCCTTTTACATCATTTTTTTTTCTTTTCTTCTTTCGTTTTCTTTATCTTGGTATTTTCCTGTTTGTTATTAGTTAACTTTCCTCCGGCGCCTGCAAATGCCAATGTCGATCACACTTTCGAATACAGGCAAAACATATGAAAATGGCTCTGTAGTATGTTCCAATAAATCTCAACGTCGTGTGTCCTGAACTCCTGAATTCAAAAATTGAATTTAAAAAAGAAGTGGTCGAAAATAAGGAGACTACTCTTACATTCTGGCTACTGAGGATAAGCTTCATTTAGATGAGAAAAGAGACACACTCGCCATATTTATGAAATATTTTCGATGAGTTAACCAGGATAAAATACGTAAAGATTAGTTTGACACAAGGCCAAGCATCTCGCTGATCTTTGTACGGAAACGTTATTTAGAAATTTATACCTCTTCTCGCCAGAGCTTTTCAACCCATATAGCGAGGACATTTTGAAAGAATTAGAAGTCCTACCAGGATTTATTATTAGCGACCACAATCTTAACAACATAAGATATGCAAATCTGACAGTTGACAGCTGACAGCAGACACCGAACGGAAAATTCAAGAAATCTGACAGAAAGCAATGAAAGAAAGCGAGAAGGAAAATACTAAGCATGAATTTGAAAAAGACAGAACGCGTGGTTGTTAGCAAAACGGGCGGACCAACATTCAAACTACGGATTGGGAACGCCGAAGTCAAACAGTTGCAATGATTTAGATATCTGAGAAGCGTATTAACAGAGGATAGAAAGTGTGACACCGAAATCCGAAACCGCATTGGAATAGATTTTGAAAACATAACCTAAGTATTAAGAAATAGAAAAATATCGTTAAAAACAAAGAAAAGAAAACTGAAGAGTTATGTAATGTCAGTCCTCCTATATGGCAGTGAATGCTGGACAATCTTCTCACAGATGAAGATGAGACTTGAAGCAAGAGAATCAAGGAAAATAGTACTGAACTGTTATGTAATCTCAGTCCTCCTATATGGCAGTGAATGCTGGACAATCTTCTCACAGATGAAGAAGAGACTTGAAACAGTACTGAACTGTTATGTAATACCAGTCCTCCTATATGGCAGTGAATACTGGACAATCTCCTCACAGATGAAGAAGAGACTTGAAACAAGAGAAACAAAGAAAATAGTATTGAACTGTTATGTAATCTCAGTCCTCCTATATGGCAGTGAATGCTGGACAATCTCCTCACAGATGAAGAAGAGACTTGAAGCAAGAGAAACAAAGAAAAGAGTACTGAACTTTTATGTAATCTCAGTCCTCCTATGTGGCAGTGAATGCTGGACAATCTCCTCACAGATGAAGAAGAGACTTGAAGCAAGAGAAATGTGGTTCTATTGAAGAATGCTGAGAATACTATGGACCGAACATGTGAGCAACGACGAACCTCTAGAGACAATGACAACAAAAAGGATATTTATAATTAAGAAGAGGAAGTTGAAATTTCTTGGGCACATCATGAGAAAAGAGGGCTTGAAAAATCTGATACTCACATGATAGGTTAAAATTAGGAAAAACAGAAGAAATAACTTACCTAACGAGTTTGAATGAATGGATGGCGGAGGAGGATTAGAGAGAGTTAGCAATAAGACACAATTTATGAGGAGTTACAAAGGACAGGAAATTGTGGAGAGCCGTTATTGCCAACGTCCTGAAGGGACATGGCACAGAAGAAGACGACACAAGATGACACCGAGAGAAACGTGAGGAGGAAAGCAATGCAATGAAATGGTTACACCGGAAAAGGGATTACTCGAGACTTGAATATACACTATTTGATATTAAATTTTTTTTTAGCCAATATTTCTTCAGTTATTCTCGGTCCGCCTATGGTATGGAAATGGTAATTCTGAGGAAACATTTGGATTTCGGCAAACTTCGACCTACGTGCTCGAAAAAAAAAAGCCGAAGTGTCAAAAAGACGGTTTTTCCATTGACGCCGCTATTATTTTAACTACCTTCACTCCCTCAGCAATATTTAAGTCTTAAAAATAGGTTGTCAGAATTGTAATAAAACCTAAACATATGAAAGTGAATTTATACATTTTCTTTGTTCTTGGGAATTTACAATTAAAATAAAGCACTATTTATTTGTTATATTGTTTAGTTAGACTATTTATTTATTATATTAATTACTGAAATAAACATTCGCATTTCAGTCGATATTTTACAATGTCTTTCTCTCCTTTTGACAGGTAATAAAATCCCGAGATCTGCACCACCCCCGCAGAGGACAAAGGAAACAACTGATTTTTTTGTCAATTTTAATTTCTTTTTTTTTTTTTCTTTTTTTTAGTGGGGGTCTTTTTTTTTTTTTTTTTTTTGAGAATGTTTCCAGATTAAGACAAAGTTTGAGGAGCAAGCAATCAAGCCTTGAAAGATTAAAACTTTTAATCCTTATTCAATGTTCTTTTAGCTCAAAAGCTGATATCTTCTAAAGGTTAAACTAATGATTAAAGAAGAGACAAAAAAAAATCGGTAAACATGGCTATTCACGCTCCTGCAAAAGAACGCAAATAAAAAGGACGGTTTTTCCATTGACGCTGCTATTATTTTAACTACATTCACTCCTTCTCTCCTCGGCAATGTTCATTGTTTTAAAAAGCGAAGAATAGAATTTTAATCTTCCTTCCTGACCTTTTACAGTTAATAAAAACAATCTCATGTAGTAAAAAATTCATTAGGTTATGAATTTTATTTCTTGCTGTTATTTGAAGTCTTCAAGTAATGTGGCTTCTTTTATTTGGTACAGTTCTTTGTGATTACCTACAGGTTTCATTCGCTCAAAGTCATTTTAACCATTGATCTACGAAAGCGATTGTATAGAGCTGACAGTTTAGATATTTCGGAACGTGTTTAGCGCCATGCATGACATACATATGAAACTCTCGCTCTCATATTGTCTATTGAAGTACATCTCGACTTTTTAGGTTTTGGTTTTGTAGCAACTTGCGGTGTTGAGCGAAACTAACCCCAACGTATCGTATTTTATATTCAATTTCCTTATTTTCTCTACCAAATTTGCTATAACTGATTAGTACACTCGTTGAAAATGAATAATAATTGACAATGCTTCATCTAATAAAAAGTAAAGGTAATATCACTACGGTGGGGTAAATGGATAGCGGCTCGGATTGGGGAATCGGAGAGCCGAGTTCGAATCCCAGTCGAATCCATTACATTCACTTACGTGCTAATACCCTTGGGAAAGGTATGAATCATCTTCTTCTCACTCCAGCTATGGGTAAATAGCAGGACAGACCGGGTTCTTTAGCCTTGGATGGCAACTGGACTAGCGCAGAAAGAAATGGCAACCTACTGCGGGGAAAAATCTGCCTCGACAGTCATGTATCGAAAGATACATGATCACCTAAACGTGCATCACGTATGGCATATAACTTGCTAAATAATACTCCTTTAATATTACACGGTAAAGTAATGGATCGTGGTTCGAATTGAGGAAGCAGAGAACCGAGTTCGATTTCCAATCAAATCCATTACATTCACTTACGTGCTAATTCCTTTGGGAAAGGTCTAAATCCAACTCTTCTCCCCAGCTATGGGTAAATAGTAGGACAGACTGGGTTCTATAGCCTTGGATGGCAATCTGTCTACGAGAAGGAATTTATAATTGTATGTAGCCCTCTGCAGGCACATATTATACAGCTAAGGATGACCCCGAGTATACTGGGCTCCTTTTTAATACTACTAGTGGAAATCCTTCCTCAAGTTTCTGGGAAGCATAATGAGGAAGGTGGGCCTGGAGAATGTGATACTCACGGGTCGAATAGAGGGAAAGAGAGACAAGGAAAAACAACGCGTGTCATACCTGGCGGATTTAAGCAAGTGGATGACAAAACGTGATCTGGAAGAGGAAGCAGAGAGGAGCAGCTTGCTGAGAGCTGCAAGGGATAGAAGGAGGCGGAGAGCCATGATCGCCTACGTCCTGAAAGGACATGGCACATGAAAAGAAAGTAGAAATAAAAAAAATATTGAAATTGAAATGCTAAGCAAAAATTAACAATGGTTATAAATTCTTCATCTAATAATACATTCCGGTTAATATTATTACCCTTAATACGATAATCTTATGTAATACCAGTAAAAAGCTGTTACTCCTATAGGCAACCTTGACAGGATTCAATATGCGTATCTTTGAAGTCGTTCTTTTTTTTTTTCGAGTTCAGATTTAAATTGTTTTTTGTCTTTCTTTCTGTTTTTGCGTTTGTTTGTTTATTTAGACAAATTAACGATTCTTGCAAGCTTATGTACCCAAGCACCTCCCAGTGGAAGGTGTATACCTGCCTGCATCGCAATATACACGAACTGCACACTACTGTTGTCCTTGCACCCGCAAAAGTTGTTTTCTGCTTCAAAGCACATCACTCAAAAGACACAATAACAGATCGTTTAGGTTCCACACATAGCTTTGCCACGAAGACATCAGGTGGGGTCTGTAAAGCACCTATAAGAACGGTACACTTCCTCTCTTCGTCCTCTTCTTTATCTGTTTTCCGCCCAACATGCTGTAGCGATGACATCCCCGGGATCTTGTTCCTGAGCATTGAGATATATTTCCCCTTCGTAAGTGAACTTTTACATTCACCCGCATAATACCTAACTTGTAATATCTTCTTCCTCTGTCTGCATTTATTGCTAGTTGTATCTTTCTCTAGTTATAATCAGTTATATAAAAGCAAAAATATAACACATGTCGCTTTCTTGAAATTGTCTTCTATTTTCCATTTCACGTGCAAAAATATTATTGCCACTGATTTTAGACAAAATAGCAATAGTGACCTGAACATTTGATAATCTCGACGTGATCAAGGCACAATGATAGATAGATAGATAGATAGATAGATAGATAGATAGATAGATAGATAGATAGAATGATAGAATGAATGAATAAAAGAATGAATGAATGAATGAATAGAATAGATAGATGAATGAACGAATGAGAAATAGATAGATAGATAGATAGATAGATAAATACCGAGAGATAGATAGATAGATATAGATAGATAGATAGATAGATAGATAAATAGATAGATAAATGAATGGAATGAATGAATGAATGAATAAAGAATAGATAGATAGATAGATAGATAATAGAATGAATGAATGAATGAATGAATGAATAAAAGAATGATTTTAGATAGATAGATAGATAGATAGATGAATGAATGAATGAATGAATGAATGAATAGAATAGACAGATAGATAGATAGATAGATAGATAGATAGATAGATAGATAATAGATAGATAGATCTAGATGATAGATATAAATGAATGGAATAGATAGATGGATAGATAGATAGATAGATAAATGAATGAATGAATGAATGAATAATAAAATAGACATAGATAGATAGATAGATAGATGATATGACATATAATGAAATATGGATGGATGGATAGATAAATAGATAGATAGAATAGATAGATAGATAGATAGATGGGATTTATAATCAGATGAGATAGATAGATAGATAGATAGATAGATAGATAGATAGATAGATAATGAATTCTGAGATATATAGATAGATAGATAGATATAGATAGATAGAATGAAAGATAGATAGATATAGATGAATGATAGATAGATAGATACCATACCGAGATAGATAGATGGATAGATAGATAGATAGATAGATAGATAGATAGATAGATAGATCAGACTGGAATATATAAATATGAACGAATGGAGATAGATATATATATTAGTGGACGGTGTTAACCACCAATTAAAACCTGATTCTCTCTCTCTCTCTCTCTCTCTCTCTCTCTCTCTCTCTCTCTCTCTCTCTCCTCCTCAGCATTCTTTAGCGATGACGTCCCCGGGGCACTGTTCCCGAACATGCGGATATATTCTTCCTTAATAACGGAACTTTGACACGAACGCACACGCGTGTGTATCACCCACACACAATTCCTAATTTTTTGCATACATACAAGTCTATTTTATTCTCTCTTTTTACTCTGATATGATAAGAAGAAAAAGATAAATTATCGTCTTGTTGAAACTGTCTTCCATTTCCGTATACCAGTCATTTACTTGTGCTTAATATTGTTGCCTCCACTTTTAGACGAATTTAGAATAGCGATGCAACACTAGTAAAGATTCCCTCTGAATTCCGCCAAACAAGGAAAATAGCATTTTTAGCGAGTAGATTGCTTCTGGGATAAGACGATGCAAGTAGACCTAGATCCAGCCATGGTATTCTCCGTTTTGCATTCTCGCTATAATTTTTAATCTCAGTGAATCACTTGCGGTAGAAAACAAGCATTCCTTTTCGTAAATTCATCCGGAACTCATTTTTGTAGCTTCAGAATTTTCCCGAGCTAAACTATTAACGTTCCAACATCACAAAGCGTATCCCGAATTTTCTCTTATCGTGATGAAAGTGTGTTCCCTCAATCCAGACCTTTTCCTGTGCCGCTCTAATAAATATATAATTTCTCTTGCTATCCGGTACCTTTACGAGAGCCAGATCAGTTTCACTTTCCAGTCTCGATAAAGTTCAAAAGCGTCTTCGCGTCCTTATGGGTGATGACTTATTTTCCACCCTACAACCCCTTTCCCCACATGCGAAATGTCGTAAGCCTTTCGCTTCTCTATCGCTATTCCCATGGAAATTGCTCAGACGAACTGCATTCCTTAGTTCCACCAATCTTAAACTTCACGATCAAGACCCGCTTTGCCACGCACGTTGTAGCGAACTACCTTCATTCCCTTCGTATTCCATTAGTGAGATGTAAGTTCTTCTAGAACAGCTCCAAGTGTTTGCTTCTCCAATCGCAACAATCTGAGACTGTTCAAGTCTAGCGCCAACCGATATGTGGAAAATGACTGAAGCCGAGATGCCAAGTCAGGATCAATAGCATTGCAGATTCTTCTTTGAATTTTGTGGGGAAATGGTTGGAAGGTCAAAAATAATTCATCGCCTGTATGGCCGGGCAAACACACAGTCACTGCTGAGAATTTAGGGTTAGGCAACTCCAGCCCAGATATATATTTTTTTTAAGCATTGTGTCCCAAGCAAGGCGTGAAGCCACTAGGATGCAGGGGGTTGCGGAAGATTTGGAGCGAGAGCAGATAAGAGTGATAAGAGAAAGGAAGAGGAGAAGGATGGTGGGTAGATCAAGGTAATTGGAGATGTCGATTGACATTACATTTGAATAGTTGGAGATTATAGCTTTCAGGGAAACAGTAATTGGGGAGGGTGTTCCACAGGCGAGAGGTGCGAGGTATGAAGCTATTGGATTAGAAGAGACGGCTACATTTAAAAGTTTCTACAGTGTAAGGGTGGGAGCGGGATGCCAGCCTCGTAGGGCGCTTGAATTCATGGAGTCTGGGAACCAGAGAGAGCAGCTCATCAGAGCAGTTACCATGGAAGTATTTGTAGAAAAGACAGAGAGAGGCGACGGCGCGTCTGTGAGATAGTGACTGCAAACAAGACGCTAGATCAGGGCCAATTAGATTACATATCCTTCTCTGGATCTTGTCAAGAACTCCGAGGTAAGCAGAAGGTGCTCCAGCCCATATATGGCAGCAATACTCCATGCAAGGGCGAATGGTTGTTTTGTATATTTGAAGTATCGATTCAGGGGAGAAAAATTTCCTGGCGCGGCTGTTATCAATCATAACCTTTTCCTCTTCATGATTAGGATCAATTATTACATATCCTATTATCTTTAAAATCTTACCTCTTGATATTACGTCCATAAAACTCACCATATTCAGTAACTCTATACCTTGAGTGGTTCTTGCACTTTGTATTGTGGGAACGTTTAGTAAAATGAAAAACACCCTTATATATAGTCACTAAAATTATAAAAGTTCAATCCGTCGGGTTGCTTCTAGCTAGGATCGAAACCCGGCTGAATTGGCGTCACTGGGAGATTCTACCCGTTGGCTCACGGCAGGGATGAAGGTGAATTTAAGCGTATTTATTTTTAGATAGACACACAGTGACGGAGAGAACTCGATTCGTTTTACTGAAGAGTCTTGCATTATTAGCAGTAATAGTCACTGTTTACAAACTCACATTTCCTCTCAAACAAAATAAATCTTTCAGGGGCATTTATATTATCCACAGATAGACTGTTTTGCTGTATCACAGCTCATCAATACCTAAGGTACTCATATATAGTCGTATTGACTGGCTAAGACAGGAAACGTCGAAAAGCATCAACAGTTGTTCCTGTTGCTATGTCCCGAGATAATCGTTGTTGCACAATATGTGTATTTGTATATAGATCACTTGCGGGACTGAAGTGTCACATACGACACAAGCATAAAAACTAAATGAGATTGTCGGATCGTCATACGTCGAAATCGACGGGAGAGTCCATCATATATGAGAAAAACTACGGCGTCTTTCTTTCTCAGTTTTGTAAGTCCACTATATATATATATATATATATATATATATATATATATATATATATATATAGTTTAAAGGTGGGCTATAATTTTGGTATAAAGTGTTCAATATCAGAGATAGAGCGTATGTAAATATAAAAGTGAACATCGAAGTAAACACTCAGAGACGACAGGCTGTTTCATGTTGTCTGCTAAAACGATTCCAAGATATTTCAAATTTCGTACTTGATTTTAGTTTGATTTGATTTTGTTTAACCGCATATCAACTTCTATGAGTTATTTAATGCCCGAATCTAAATATTCTAAACATACCTTTTTGTCTTCAACTACATCAAATTTATAGTTGGTCTTTTTGCTATAAAATCTATTGTTGGTAACTCTACTATAAATATGTATGGTTGGTTGATTTTTTTTATATGATAATGCATTGCTGGTATTTTTACTATAAAGATATATTTTTATACTTTCATAGATTTGGGGGATCACTATTTGCCGTTAGCTGGGGCCCTAACAGGTGCTACAACCCCGTGTCAGAGTGAACCTTGGAACAACAGTAGTCATGGGTTTCTTGAAATATTTTTGTTTGATGATTACGCCAGTTGAAGAAAGTATGTCGAGTCAAGAAATTTTGAGTACTCTCCTCTTTTCTTTCTTTCCTCCCCCTCTATATTTCATTCTCTGAAAAAACTTTAATAAAAGCGTAACACGTTAACTCTATAAATGATTCCTATTTGTTCCTTAAACTATAATTCTGTCGGATTTCCATGCTCCTCAAAACCCCCAATCTCCCGATCAGAGGCCTTACTACCGGATGTAGTTTATCCTCATACCTAAGACTTGATTTTGGTATCACATATCTTGGGCAATTCCTTTTGCTAACAATTCAATTAGGTCTTATTATAATTGTCGTTTAGTGCTTTCTTTTTGGATTCTTTTATAATAACATCTGTGGAATATACTGCAGTTTCTATTCTGTTACTATGTCGATTGCATATCCTGTTTTTTTAAGATGGCGGCTGACAATAATAAATTCTGGTAAAACTTCTAGTTCTCTTAGAATCGGCTCGCTGTACAGGTAGAATAATTTTGTTAAGAAATGCTATTAATTATAAAAGGTAAAAAAAAATGCTTGTAAATTATAACGGTTCGTTTAACGTGCCTAATTTGTTATCGTTTTAAAGATGCTGACTACTGGAGAAGAACATCACCTGAAGAGGATAAGAGAATTAACCGGCTGAAATGTTATGGAGAGTATGCGTTCAAAATAACATAAGCGTTCTTATCACTCAAAGACTTCGCAGATGCCAAATTGGTTGGCAAATGTCAGGAAGCTAAAGAAACGATCCAATGCCGACCTAATTCCTGCAAGTAATTTAAGATATGGCGATTAGAACTAACCTACTTTGAACAACAAAGAAATCGGAAACATCACTAAGCTGCCTGAACAATTTTTTGGCGCAGTAAGAATATATGCTGTAACAGATTTCAAATAAATGAAAGAAAATGTAGCCCACATTTGGAACGATTAAATTCTATGCTATTAAATTTCAAGAAAACTTTAAATTAACCATGACGAAATTTTTAAGATAAACTTTTAAAACTAACTAATATATATATTCCACCACGGCATATGTGAGCGAACGGCGCTATATTGAGTCTGATTTGCAAACTCTTCGTCATCGTTGGAACAGTTGGCATGTTTGCTTGACAACCTAACTGTCAGGGTTTCAATTCTCGGTAATGGATGCGCACTGCGGATCAGTCCCAAATATAGGACGAAAAAAAGTCCAGTGCTTTCTGCATTCTGTTGAGGTTTCTTTCAGACTCGGTGTATTAATTAAATATATATAGGGTGTCCATAATGTTCGTGTGCACATTAAAAATTTATAACTTTATTTGCGATAGAAATAATTTGTAAAAAGGATTAGAAAGAAGTAAATCTATATTTTTTAAGGTTTTATTGAAATTTTATTTAAGTTTCCACATGTCCTCCATCATTAGCAATACAAAGGGTAATACGATTTTGCAGTTCACGAAAAATATTTGCCAACTGATTTGCATTAATGCCTGAAATCACATTAGTTATTTTAGCCATACTTAAAACTAAGTACATTAAACTTTATAACATTTTTTACAGATCATTTCTATCGCAAATACAAATAAATTTATAAATTATTTAAAGTACACACGAATTTTATGGACACCCTGCATAGGAACTAACAGCCAGACACCAGCACTGTTCCCAGGTCCACCCTGACCCGGGTGGTAACACCTGTTAGGGTCCCAGCTATGGGCAAATAGTTAACCCTGAAAAAAAAAAAGAAAGGGCCGAATTCAGAGATCTGGTGCACTACATGCCACAAGGTCCCCAAACGACCTTTTGCAGGTTTTGAATTCAGAGTTCTCTTTCTCTTGGACCAGTTGCCATCAAAGGCTATAGAACCCAGTGTCCTGCTGGTGGGGGGGGAGGTGGATCCATAACTTTCCCAAAGGTAATAGATTTGTATATGTACATGCGGACGGTGGGAGGTGGGGGATTAATCACGGTTGGTTTCAGAAAGTATAAAAATTCACTATGGACAAAAGATACTTTCAGGAAAAAATAATCTGATAATGTTGGTTTTACGGGGGTCAATATCACGTTTTCAGCGCTGATATATAGATATGAACAAACAGCAATAGATAGATAGATAGATAGATAGATAGATAGATAGATAGATAGATATTAACAGAATGAGATAGATAGATAGATAGATAGATAGATAGATAGATAGATAGATAGATAGAACTGTCGACCTACCTCTCTCTGGCAAAGTAGTAAAAGCTCTAATCAACTCCGAATTGAGTAAGCATCTCACATCGCAGGGTCTTTTTTCAGACAAGCAATATGGCTTTCACTTCTCTAAATCTCCCACCAATGTATTAATTATTATTGCTGAAAGAGTCTGTCAAGCTTCAGACAAGAATGGCGAATTTCGGTCTTTAGATATCTCGAACGCGGTTGGGTTTGGCATGCTGTTCTTCACAAGTTGAAAGTTGTTTCTTCTGTCCGTTTCTTTGTTTTGATTCAGTCTTCCATATTAAAGTACGTAATGAAAGTTGTTTTGAACGGCCTTTCCTCTCGATCTTTTTGCAATGGTTTATCTTTGAATCTACTATGTTCCGTATTTTCATCAACAACCTCATGTCATCAATTTCCGATTCGGTGTTTATACAGATGACACAACTATTTACTCCCGTCTTAATAGATAGATTCGATCAGATCAAATTGGCAGATGATGACCTACAATCTGGGGCAAGAAGTGACTTGTTAAATTTAACGTCCCTAAAATGAAACTGCTTTCTATTAATCAGCATAAAGAACGTGTTTTGCCTTCCATCAGCATGGCTGATGCTAACCTCCAAGAGAGGAAGTCACTGCCCCTTCTTGGTTTCACCTTTTCCATTGACATGAATTGGAGTGATTATATGGAATCATTTACTAAGTATGCTACTGTGAATATCAGTTCACTGTATCATGCTAAACAATCTTTCTCGACAGACTCTATTTTGTACATTTCTAAAATTCCGTATCGTCTTTGTGCTGTGCTGCCATATCTGGTCTGGTGTTTTATATCTGAAGATTCTTGATAAAATATAAAGAAGAATCTGCAATGTTTTCGGTCTAGACCTGGCATCTTTGGCTTCAGTAATCTTGCCACCGCAGCAACGTAGCTTTCCCCTGTCTCTCCTATAAATATTTTAACGGTAATTCTTCTTGTCAATACTGACAAGAATGATAACAGTTATTGGATTTGAGAAACCTACTCTCCTAAAAAATCGTTTTTATAGAAATATTTTATTAATTTCAACCGAAAGTAGCTACTCAATCAATGAATGCTGAATATTTCCTTATAAGGAAACGGTTAGTATTACCATTCAGTTATATGCCATACGTAATACACGCTTAGGCGATCATGTGTCTTTCGATACATGACTGACGAGGCAGATTTTTTCCCGCAGTAGGTTGCCATTTCTTTCTGCGGTAGACCAGTTGCCATCCAAGACTATAGAACCCGGTCTGTCCTGCTATTTATCCATAGCTGGGGGGGAGAAGAAGAGGATTCATACCTTTCCCACACGTAAGTGTATATAATAGATTCGACTGAAATTCGAACTCGGCTCTCCCATTCCTTAATCCGAGCCGCTATCCATTAATTCCACCTTTAAATAATTTAGCGTACATACTCGTGAATAAGCCTACTTTCTGCACAGTGCCACCTCTGAATTCTTTTGTAATCTTTTTTTCATATATTTTTTCATAATTTTTTTATATATTTTTTCATATATTTTTACATAAATTTTTTATTATATATTTTTTCATATATTTTTTTTCATATATTTTTTCATATATTTTTTCAGATATTTTTTCAGATATTTTTTTCATATATTTATCATATATTTTTTATATATTTTTTCATATATTTTTTCATATATTTTTCAAATATTTTTTCATATATTTTTTCATATATTTTTTATTTTTTTATATTTTTCATATATTTTTTCATATATTTTTTCATATATTTTTTTTTTCATATATATTTTTCATATTTTTTTTCATATATTTTTTCAATATTTTTTTCATATATTTTTTCATATATTTTTTCATATATTTTTTCATATATTTTTTCATATATTTTTTTTTATATTTTTTTCATATATTTTTTCATATATTTTTTCATATATTTTTTTTATATTTTCATATTTTTTTCATATATTTTTCATATATTTTTTATTTTCATATTTTTTCATATATTTTTCATATATTTTTCATATATTTTTTCATATATTTTTTTTCATATATTTTTTTTATATATTTTTTTCATATATTTTTTCATATATTTTTTTTATATATTTTTTTCATATATTTTTTTCATATATTTTTTTCATATATTTTCATATATTTTTTTCATATATTTTTTCATATATATATAATGCAACCCTAGCTTCTGAGCACTACTAGTAGACCTATCGTAGTCAAATATTGAAGTACTGTGCATCATTCTGGTTACATTTTATAGCAAATAAATAGTCTTCATTCTTTTTTACACAACGCTACTCAAAAAATGGTTAGAAAATCCACTTACCATAAAATATCTGATACAAAGATTTAGATATCGTACTTTCGTTTTCTTTTATATAGAATACGGTAGCTCTTTACCCTGGGCCTGCCTCTTACGTCACCGGATTTTCTTCCCTTTTGTCGCTACGTCGAGTACAAAACCTCATCTACTATGTATGCCACTTAAAATCAACAAATTCCTCATATAATGCATAATTTTAGCCTTTTCAAAACAAATTACCTGTGTATAGTCTGCCCCCTATTTTTTGCATAAAATAACTGATCATAAAAACTATACTAGAGTGTATAGGTCAAGTAATTAGTTTTAATCACATGAATATACTAATAGCTAACAGTGCAGATCAAAATCATTTCTTCATTTTGAGATAGATTTTACGAGTTTTTACGGTAATTGTTCTCGTCAATACTGACAAAAGCGATAACAGCTACTAGACTTTAGAAACCTACTTTCCTAAAACAATTATTTTTATAGAACGATTTTATAAATTTCAACCGAAAGTAGCTGCTCAGTCAATAAATGCTGAATGTTTCCTTATAAGGAAACGGTTAGTATTACTATTACTGTGATAACAACTCTTCTCAAAATTACAAAACCTACGATTTAAATAATTTACCGTGCGTACTCGTGAATAAGTCTACTTTGCGTATATTGCCACCTCTGAATTCTTTTGTAAATTTTTTTTCTTATACCTCGTATATAATGCAACCCTAACTTCTGATCAATATTAGTCGGCCTACTGTAGTCAAATATTGCAGTATATGCTTCATTCTGGATACATTTTATAGCAAATAAATTGTCTTCATTCTTTTTACCACTCGACTTATTCCGTAATACTCTAACTTGACTGGCTCTTGGGACTTGTATTTGGTGAAAAATAATGAAAAAAAAGTTTCCTCGCACCCGTTAACTTTATACAAAACCAATGAACTATAAATCTATTGCAAAATATATTTTTTAAAAATAATTTACAAATGATAAATTTTACAAGTCTTTAAATTTAAAAATCCAACGAAATAGTCCGCTCGTGACCCATAAACAGTTATACCCAAAATTAACAAAGCCTGCCTGTACGCAATACTTCGATAGAACAGGTCAATATGAAAAATAAATAATTCTTTGTTCGTGGATATTTTTCTAATACGATGCAACAAAGTAATTTCCAATGAAACTGCTTTTCTATGGTAAGAAAACTGTATCACTGTTCGCGCCCAACCGTCTATCAGGACAAGAATTCAATTACAGATCCGGTGCCCTAAAACGAATACTCAGCTGGTTGACAACGAAGCACGTTTTTCATTCTTTCAAGGGGCGTCACTGCTTCCGCCATTTTGTATGTCTCTAGGAGAGCCGCCATTTCTCAATCGACCGACTTCTCGACGCAGCTTGATTTTTCTTTACGGCATCCTCAACCAGTGTCCGGTCGAGACACTGTATCACGAGGAAAAAAGACATTAGAATAACTATAGAAAATCTTCAGGATTTGCCTTTGGTCACTCTCTGTTAATATCAGATGCGTCTTCTGTAAACAAGAGTTGAATGCTTCAGTAATGGTTGCCTTATCGGTGTACTCTCTATGTATTGTGTTTATTGGGTACGTGTCAGATAACTGAATGCTTGTATTTTTATTAATCCGGGCTAATTTTCTTGTCTTCGTTGTTTTGTTGTTTTTTATCGCATTTCGTCCGTTTGTCTGTACAAGCCTTCTAAGGATGACTTTTTCAAACTTATCCAGTCATAGTGAACGGCTGTGTTCTCAACGAAGATTATTTGTTATATAGGAATAAAGTGTCGCTGCCAACACTTGTGCTTGAACGTAGATCGCCAGTGAACAAACACAGGCGATCTCATTATTGATTTAGGTAGATCAAGTGACCATAGAGGAAGCGCATATAATGAGGAAGTCGCGTGACGTCTGAGTGTTCGCTATTCTTAGTCTATACTCTATTTCTACGTGTTCGCTATTCCTAGTCTATACTATACGAATCTCCGTTTCTTCTCTATACTATTTCTCTACTCTATTCACTATAGGAGGTACTATTAGTACGAGTAATGTTCGTAGGCGTCTAGTATTGTTCAAATGCGGATTATAGTTGTATCTGCAATTACAAAGTCTCTACTATATTGGCATTGACGAAATATCATCATAAAAATGGCAGCAAGGGTCGTTCTGAGATTATAAAACTCTTGGAAATCAAGTTAAAACCAAACTTCAAGGGAAACTCATATATACGATCCTTCGCTAATGATGAGGAAATGTCGGTTTATTGTGCCACTTCAGAAAGCATCTGACTTTTCCTGTCATGCTCTACCTTTACAAGAGTCATATCAAACGAAAAACGTGGTCTTGATGTCATATCTGGGATGGAGTTGCTTAATACTCAATTTCCATCATTAACAGCGATGTAAACAGTTTACCCAGACTTGTGGGTGATGAATCATTTTCAACCTGACATCCTCTTTCCCGCAGACAAAATGTCGCCCGCATATTTCAATCACTATTCCATGATAATGTTAGGCGTTGGTCATATCGACCAGTGTTTATAGTGAATTAACGAGAATATCAATGCTTACTTATTCCTATTCTCACTTCTGAGGGTCGAGGACAATAAGCAACTAAGGCTCTAAACGGTTTCCTTTCTCTCGCCACGACCGTGCACTCCGCTAGCATTCCCCCTTTCCAATCTCTGATATCGTCAGCCCGACGCTGCTTCGATCTCCTCCTCGACCTACGGCCATCGATGAGTCCCTCCCGGATCTGATTGCAGAAGGCTCTAATGACTATAGCCAAAATGTTGCAGTTTTCCTTATGGTCGCGGCCAGATCTTTTTCTCGTACTTGATCAAACGTCCTTTGCGTTATCTATAAAGCACAGGTTCACGTCCTTCCGCATTTGTATTGCTCTTTCTTATATTCTGATCACAAATATCGTGTTCCTTGTTTCGGGGTCTTTGACGAACCCACACTGTTCTTGTCCTATCTCCGGTCTGATTTTGCTGTGCACTCTATTCATCAGAATTCGGATGATGAGTTTTGTTATGTGGCTCATTAGGCTGACTGTCCGATGACAGTGTTGATAGCGGACACAGAAAGAAAACTACAACCCCTACAGAAGATAGTGAAGGAAAGCGAGAAGAAAGGATTAAACATAAACTGCAAAAGACAGAATGCATTATTAGTAGCAAAAGGATGAGCCCAAAATGCAAATTACAAATCGGAGATACCAAATCAATCAAGGAAAATATTCAAATATCTGGGAATGGTATCTGTCTATATTTCTGAGATGAGGTATTATGTACACTATTTACATTATTCGGACTATTGTCTTCATCTTTGTCGCCATATTTATTACAACGTATCGGCCTTTCAGTATCTATCTATATTTCTGAGATGAGGTATTATGTACACTATTTGCATTATTCGGACTATTGACCACATCTTTGTCGCCATACTTATTACAATGTCTCGGACGTTGTACGCTCCGGCCTTCTTCAGGTGGTTAGAATGTCGAACTGAACACTTTATTTCGCTCACTGGGGTAGAATGTTCTAGTTCCACGTGTCATGTTTAATGGCTGTCAGTTGTCAGTTATCTCTTGTTAATTCCCTTCTCCAAGTTCTCCACTGCCTTAACCGAGTATTGAACTCACACTCTTTGGGTCCTGTCACTGGATCTAACTAACGCCTTTATCCACTGTGCCATGTGCCCTTGACATTCCAACCACCTGAATAAGGCCGGAGCGTACAACGGTCGAAACGTTGAAATAAATATGGCTACAAAGATGAGGACAATAGTCCGAATAATGTAAATAGTGTATCTGGGAAGAGTTCTAATATTGAAGTCCTAAGTCGCATTGGAATAGTCAAAGATGCCTTCCAAAAGCTAAGCAGAGTATTAAGAGATAAAAAAAACTTCGTTATAAACAAAGACTAATGAGCTGTTACTATCTTACTGTATGTTAGTTAATACTGAGCAATCTCCTCACAGATGAGGAAGAGACTTGAAGTAGCAGAAATGTGGTTCTACAGAAGGATGCTGACGAGGTTTTAGAGAATATGGAAACAAAAAGGAAACTTATATTTAACGCCAGGAAGAGAAATTATAAATTTCTGGGACGCATAATGAGGAAGGGGAGGCTTTGAAAATTTGTTACCCACAAGACGAACCAAGGGCAAGAGGAACAGGGGGAAAAAACAACGCATAACATACCTGACAAGCTTAAGAAAATAGATGGAGGGACTGAATTTAAAAATAACGAAAAGACAGAATTTATTTAGAGCTGCAAGGAGCAGGAGATTGTGGAGAACCATAATCGCCTACGACCTGAGTGGAAACCGCACATGAAAAGAGAGTATCCAGTACCGACTCGTTTGTTTTGTGGTCCGTCCAGCAGATGCGCAGTGGCTGTCTGTAACATGTTGTCTCAAAAGAGAAAAAAATTGTTAACTTCGACGGCTTTTAGTTCGGCAGCCACACGACCAGGGATTATTATAATTTTATTATTATTTCAAACATAACACTAGCTTCTGCAGATGGACTGTTAGTGTAACGATTACTGGTACTAAAAGGAGGAAGCGACAGGCAGACTTCGAATTCCGGGCGAGCCAGTTTGTTTTCATTTCGCACTATTGCCCTTGGGAAAGAAAAGAATCCATTTTCCTCTCTTTAATGTCGACTGAAATTAGTAGCCTTGGCTGGTAGTATGTCCAGAAGGACCGCTCTGAATTTAAAGCCGTAGAGAAGACAACGAGAAACTACTTTAGTCTTCGCACAAGGGTATGGACTTTCGTAGATATTAAAAAAAAAAATGAATCTGTGGAGAGATTGTGGGGATTGTCTAATTGATAAAATAAAAAAAAAATTAAAAAAAAAACTCAAAATTAGATAAAAGAAATACAAAAAAAAAAAAATCTCCCGGGATGCTCCCTGACAGGAAGAACAAATGGCGCATGCGCGGAAAAACAAAACGAGAAGAATCGCTCTCTTTTCCCTTGAACTTTCAACGGGTCAACACGTGTCTTTTGCTCGGTAAGGTACTTCCCTTCAACAGACCGTTGTTACTCTGCAATAAAGTTTCTAAATCTATTTCCAATGTCTCGTTCTTTCCTTTGAACTTTCTGTTTCAGCAATAAGAAGAATTCAACATGGATCTGGAGTTCAAACAAAATCACTAGAAATATCCAAAGAATTATACCTTTCAAAAAAAAAAAAAAAGAATTATAACTTTAAAAAAGAATTATAGCTTTAAAACATCCAAAAGCTTGTAGCAATGGAAAAATAAAAAGATCACTATTTCAAAAATAAAAAAAAGAGAGCTAAAAGTTGGCAAATCATTTTGGTTTACCCTAAAGAAATAATAACAAAAAGATAAGAAAAAGATAAAAAAAGAAATAAAAGAGGTTAAAAGGTTACCATTCCTAAACGAAGATGAAGAAAAAGGGATTGTTAAATGAGTCATTTCTGGAACCAATCAAAATCAAGAACAATTCGGGAATGAATTCTATTGCCTTAAAAAAAAAAAAAAGTGTTAAGATAGAAAATGATGGGTAGGTAAACGGACCAGACCAGAAGGTGAAAAGAATTTCATGTCCCTTACCCTCAAGCTTTGGACACACCTAAAAATCCAAGAGAGTCGAAAGAATTACTGCTGTCAAGAAATACTTACATACTTATATACACATTAACAAAGGCTCTCTCTCTCTCTCTCTCTCTCTCTATATATATATATATATATATATATATATATATATATATATATATATATATATATATATATATACATACACACACACACACACACACACACACACACATATATATATATATATATATATATATATAAAATTTCAAGAGGATAGAATTCTGGTAGAACTCAATGTCCAGGACAAAGTAAGAATATAATAAAAAGGCTTAAACACTAATATTCCATGGTTATAATTTATTACATTGGAATCGTAATTATGATCCAAATCATCAGACCTACAAATTCAATATATATATATATATATATATATATATATATATATGCAGAAATATAGTTTTAATATAGATATATGCAGAAATATAGTTTGAATGTGAAAACATATTTATGGGATAAAGTGCTCAATATCAGAGATAGAGCGTTAAATTAAATATAAAAATTCATAAAATATATTATATATATATATATATATATATATATATATATATATATATATATATATATATATATAAAGGCCGTAAATTGGTGTATATTTAGATAAAGGACTTCGGTGATCACTTTAGTGATTTCCATATCTCCACACTAACAGACTTCCACATTAGTTCACCAAGTCACACACTTCGACGTGGTGTAATGGTTAGCGAGCTTGTCTCGCTAGAACAGTTGCAACTAAATAGTGAGTTCGAACCTCACTAAGTGCCCCATAATTTCGGCCGTGTGCCACATCTAAGCTGCGTTTAGAAAATAACCATTAGTTCACCGACTCTCACAAGTTATGATCGACTATGTCCTAAAAAATCATCCGTATTCTAATATTGTTATCTTTCTTGCTTTCATCATAGATTTTCGGTCGATATGTTCTGCAACCTTCCTCAGTCGTATTTTGTGTTTTAAAACAGCGGAGAAGTCAACGGGAACGTCTATCTTTCCCACCCAGAATGGCATTTCGTAGATAATAAAGAAAAGGAATCTGTAGACAGCCATGATACTCTACGTCCTAAAAAAAAAATCACATCTATAGTCTAATATCTTTGTCTTTCTTGTTTTCATCATAGATTTTTGGTCGATATGTTCTGCAACCTTCCTCCATCGTATTTTGCATTTGAAGATCTTTCGAATTCGTTGAAAATTAAATCACGAACCGAGTTCAAATTCTAGCAGCAGCAGTTTTTTATCTCGCTTCACATTGATAGCTTTAGGGAAGGCATGAAATAATTACCCTTAATAGGTCAGGTTTGGGATTCGCTACTTGATACTGGTATCATATAAACAAGTACAGCATGAATGGTTAACTCCTAAGAAGCCTCGCTCATCCCATTAATCTGAGTAATGCCATGCAAGACAATATTGTAACCACCTGATTTACTAGATGATAGGATAATGTTGATTTGTTTTCTGTTATTGTTTGTGAGGTTATTCTCGATTTGAACGTCAAAGAAATAAGATAGCAAAAAAGAATTAACGTCTCAGCAATACTTCAGGAATTCCCTATTTCTACTGATACGCCTCACCTGAACTGGTATTCAAATTGAGACAAGGGGACAACCACCATTCTTCGTGGGGTGCATCCACCCACGATTTTTTCTTAAAATAATCAGCAGTAGGAATATTAGAGAATTTTGAAGATGTGTTCAGTGCTCTCTGCTTTTGTGCGGCCCAAAACTAAAAACAAAAACTAATTAAGGACACCATGATACACTAGTATTCAATGTGAAGAGAGTTCATCTGTAATTATGGATTCTTGGTCGATTAGTTCAAACATGAAACCCGGATTCTCACCATTAATCGCTACCATCCCCAAAATGGGATGTTGTATATTAATCCTTTGAGCCCTGACCACCGCTTTACCTTAATGTCCTGCCACCGGTTGAACGGTGGTAGAGAAAATTACGTAATGCCCAGTCACCGGTTGAACAGTGGTAGGGAAAAATGACGTAATGCCCAGCCACCGGTTGAAAAATGGGTATAGAAAAATGACTTAATGCCCAGCCACCGGTTGAACGGTGGTAGAGAAAAATGACTTCATGCCCAGCCACCGGTTGAACATTGGTGGAGGAAAATGACTTAATGCCAAGCCCACGGTTGAACGGTGGGTAAACACTCGTAACTATTTTTATATCTACCGTGAAATATCATATATCAATTATTTGCAAATTTTGACTCAGGAGCTCAGGCAGAAGGGTTCAAATTGTTCAGGGCTCAAACAGTTAATGAGTTAATCAGGCACATAATCAAAAAAAAAAAAAGGGACGAACATTTAAGCTGTTTGAAAATGACCCGATTACTTTAGCCACCAAGCACATTTTGGTACATAATAATTATTGAATATATGGCGGATCTGAAAATAACAATCGCTCATGAAATTATAAAAAACAAATAAACCTACCTCCATTTTTTTTCCAAAAAGGTCTTGTCTGAAAAGTTCAACTTGCATATTTAGAAATAGCGTTGGTGCGAAGTTCTCTCAACTATAGCAACCCCGAACCTTATTTAATATCAGCAAAGAAGACAAAATCATGAGATAATATTCAGATGTTCAGTCATGAATCGAAGTATAACTACGCCTTCAAGCAATCAAATGAAACTAACTCGCCTGGTCATCGAATATCGATTTTTTTTCTTAATGACATGCTAACTGTTCGCTGGTTTTCTGCGTGTCACTGGCCGACATTTTTCAAATTACTAAAATATATTGGGTGGGGGATATTTATGTATTTCGATCGATTTAATAAATATATAAATCGATTTGGCTATGATTCAAATGGAACAGTGGACTTCAAAGTTCTCCGTTGCGAAGAAAGAAAAATGATAAAAAGTTGAAAAAGTAGGAAAAGGAAAAGAAAGAAGAAAAATAATAATAAGGAATGAAATGGGTGGAGGAATAAAAGAGAAAATGAAAAAGAAAAGATAAATGGAAGGAAGGAAGGAAGGAAGGAAGGAAGGAAGGAAGGAAGGAAGGAAGGAAGGGGCGCTAGGAAAAGCGAGAGGATGTAGTCACAATGAGAAAAAATAGGAAAGACATGGAAGAAGGGTGAAAAATAAATTTGTAAGGGAAGAAAAGAAGCAAGAAGAAAAGATGGGAAATGAAAAAGAAAAAAGAAATGAAGGAAAAGGGGAAAAAAAGCTTAAAGAGAAAAATGGCCAGAAAACGGAGAGGTAAAAAAAAGAAAGAAAGAAAGAAAAAAAGAAAACCCGAAAACGAAAAGGTAAAAGGAAAGAAAGTCGAAAATAAGGCCTTAGTATAATTAGAAAATTAAAGACAGAAAGAAAACCGAATTAAAATTAAAAAGAAAGAAAAAAGTCGGAAGTAAAAATTAGAAAGAAAAAGAGAAAGAAAGACGGAAGTAAAATTAGAAAATTAAAAAAAAAGAAAAAAGAAAACCGAATTAAAAAGCAAAGAAAGAAAAACAATTCGAAAGAAGCAGTGGCCGTTCTTTGATCCCAGATAAAACATTTCGATTATTGATTTTGCAGGCAAGTAGACAATCTATATTTTGTTGAATAATTAGAAGAAATCAATTTTGCGAGCCGCCATCTATAGAGTTTTGCGTATATATATATATATATATATATATATATATATATATATATATATATATAGTTATTTTCTAAAAAAAAAATGTTTCCATCGCTACACCGGAATTATCATGTTTCAAAACAGAAACTAAAATTTTAAATTTAATTATAGAATTAAATTTAAAATCCATAGCACCATACCATTCTCAAGCGATTTTTGGAATATATATATATATATATATATATATGTGTGTGTGTGTGTGTGTGTGTGTGTGTGTGTAGTTCTGAGAGAGAGAGAGCAATCTTACGAAAATTAAACTAACTTTAGAAAATAATCAAAGGAATTTGTTGTACATTCTCTCCTGATTGATTTCCATTTTATCATTATTTAAAAACTTATCTATCTCCGACATTAAGTACTATAATATAATATTTTTTTGTATTTAAAAACTGGTCTATATCTATATCTATAATATAATAATCTATTTATTGTACTTAAAAACTGGTCTATAATATAATATTTTTTATTCCGTGACCGTAGGGTCGTCGTTGTACTTCAGCCACAGTAGAAGTGGTATTTCTTGAGCAAGATAACCTGACTGAGCCTAACCATCTCCAAGCAGGTTTTCAATTCAGAGTTTTTCCTTCTGCAAGGTTTTAGAAGCCAGTCTATTCTGCTCTTTACCCATAACTGGAGAGTAGGAAGAGGATCAGTGTATTAGCACGTAAAATAATTTAATGGATCCTACTGGAATTCGAACTCGGCTCTCTGATTCCTCTGTGCAAGCCGCTATCCATTACCCCACCTCCCATAAAATGCAACATCAGAAATTTTAAAAGACAAGGCCTGTTTGTTTATCGTAATTCCCCATGTATAATTCGCATTTTTTTCTAAAAAAAATAGTAAGTAAAATCAAATGTGTGCGTATTATGCACAGCTACAAAAAATCTTTAAAAAATTGCCGTAAAATAACATATGAATTATTATAAAACTAAATTAGAATAATATTATTCTATATTCAAAACCATTTTTTAAATAAGAGTAGTAAACGCTGGCCGTAATGAAACTAGATAGGTACAATTTATACGGTTTGATTACTAAACAAGGGTGGGCAGTATTATGCGTGAGTAGAAGCATTTTCCCACACTTTCAGCACAATCAGTGTGCGTATTATGGATGAAGGTGTATTATGCATGGGGAATTACGATATTTTAGTTTTCCAATTTGTAAATAAGGTATTGAGCTCGAAATTTTTGTTTGTACACCGAAAGATGTTTTTTTTAAGAATGTGCTATTTATTGACGGTTGTACAATATCGGAGTCGCAACGCTAAAGTTCAAACTTTCAAGTGAGAACTTTTATATGAATTTTCTAATATGGTAAATCCACGAATTCTTTTGAATAATTATTTCGTCTTCAAGTTTTAACTTTAAAGGAAAAAAATTACAGCCTGAGAATAGAAACTTGGATCTTCGAAAGTACTTGCTTAACTTAAAAAATATACACTAGAAACATCTGACAACAGTTTTATAAATGAGGATCACATCATTCAATGGATTAACAGTATTTTAATGCATGCATTATGTTCTACGAGCGAAGTGATTTCGCCATTAATCGCATTAATATTGCTGATTGATTCTCTGTATGATTATTTCTTTATATATAAAATATATGCTGCCTAATATTATATATATATATATATATATATATATATATATATATATATATATATATATATATATATATATATATATACTTTAAAAATCAGGAGGTTAGTTGAATAATCTAAATTGGTTTCAACCTTACGGTATCCTCACCCGATTTTATCAAATGACCACCAAACGCTTTTTTTTTTTTTTTTTCAAAAATAAATAAACAGACGCACAACGTTGGGTGCAATGGAAAGCGAGGAGGACGGTGTGAAGAATGAATACGAAGAGGAAAAATATTTCTCATATGTAAGCAAGGGCTTAAGAATTCAGATTTCGGGTTTAAAAGGTTTTAGGATCTGATATATATATATATATATATATATATATATATATATATATATATATATATATATACCTCAACCTTAGCATCAGCGAACACCAACTTACACACAGACAAATAGTTATTAAAAAAACTCTGTAAATTATACGAAGGAAACATTTTACTACCCAATAGTGAAGACAGATATATAAATTTATCCAACCATAAATAACAGATGATCAAAAAGAATTTCTAAATTTAGGTCTAAACTGCCACATCCAACCTAAGTTTGACCTTATCACTAACATAACCGAAATTGAAATTCTATACCAATCACTATCCCAACTTGCTACGCGTGGAGACATAGCAGTTCCCCCAGACCTGAGAGACCTACTCAAAGCCGAAGGCTTGAAGAACCGATCCCTTGGTAACAAACATAGTATGAGTTCAAATGCCCCTTAAGGAACTGTGTTCCTGATCAAACAGGACTCATAAATAATTACATCGGTACACAACCACATGCTTATCCAGACGTCTCACATTACACCTATCTGATCACAGCTCCATTAGAACCCATTTAAACACACACACACAAATTTAACAGACTCCATTAGAAACATACTAGTAGAAAACACAAATATATTAACTGCATCCACCTGCAAAAAAGACTAAAAATAATAGAAGCTTTAATAATAAAAAAGAAAAAGCCAACTCTTAACAATATTAACTACGAACAAAGCCAAAATGTGCTAACCGTATTCGGAAATTAAAACCTCCCTACCTCACGCTAAGACATACATAGAACGCACACACTCAATTAAGCTGAAAAATCGAATCATCTTTGATAATGGCTAAAGATATAGCCGAAAGTGCTCGGAAATATAAAACATTTGGACATTTCTTACACACCCTTTGTCCAGAAAAGAAAGTTCTTGTTCGAACACAAGAAAAATTAAATAAAAAGCTTAACCGTAGTACCTTGTCTGTCGTTTTAATGAAACATGCATAAAGGAAGGATTGCTGCCTAAATATACAAATTTATATATATATATATATATATATATATATATATATATATATATATATATATATATATATATTTATATTTATTTTTTATAATAACATATTCAATTTTATTTTACAACTCCAATCTTACCCTTGTAATATATACAGACTCAACGCGTCACCCCCTAAAAGCTGTAATGCCTTTTATGCACACAATCCTCAATTTGATACGATCAGAAGCCAGTTCCTCAAAGGACGACACGGGAATGTAAATAGAGCGGTCCTCCCATTTTCTGAGAAAGGAATCTGTGGCGAGATATGATCGTCTACGTCCTGGAGAGACATGTCATTACAAAACGTATTAGCATAATCATGTAAAAGCTATATTTGGTGAAATTGAAAGTAGGAAGATAGTAGTACACCAATCTTTTTAAGTTAAAAGGATCTTTGTATCTTGAAAATCGCAGCACCGAGAAGAAATATGTAACTGCCATATCTATGGACTATTACCGTATTTTCCGGGTTACAAGACGCTACAGAAAGAAAAAGTCATTCTCATACAACAACACATTAACCATACGTCCCTCACATACTGGCGCTACGTAATGTTTACATTAATCACTCGTCCGATTTTGTTTGTATGACAATGACATACTAGTCAAGAGCAGAAAGGCTCCCCACCCGCTGCTAGTAAACAGAGCATATTTAAGCTTGTGGCTCGGCTCCAGGAAGGTTTATAATCTGGAAATACATGTAACAGCTAAGTACTGAGGTTACATCATATAAGAAGCTAAATTACATAGCTAACATTACAGTATAATGAATCAACATACAAATCCACGTCCCTATCAGTCAAGTCTGGGCGTTGCCTTAAACATTTGTCTTGGAAGATGCACACGTATTTTTCAGGGTATTTTTAAGAAAAAAAGTGCGTCTTGTAAGCCGGAACATACATTATATGCCAAACATGGCGATAAAACAATCTCTTTCACTGAAAGCTGACAATTAAGAAGTTGATGCACATCGACTGATTCGAAATCACGATTCCCTTCAAGACACTTTCTTAGATACCAATCAACAGTCTTTCCCAAGAAATCTTGGTAGTTCACTATCTGTGGATAGCTATGCTTACCTAAAACAAAACGCTAAAAGTCATCATGACTATAGGTTTCAGCGTACTAGCCTTGATCAGCTATTGATCATGTTAGATTATGAATTCTCTCCCAGAAACTGTAACTAAGGTGTGCTTAGCATAGTTGTGGTATAAAAATCAAGGTTCGTTCTGTTGGTATTGAAGAAACATAAATGTGCCTGTTCAGGCGTTTGCAATAAAGATTCATAATATATTCATACTAGACTAGTGCATATTTGTGGAATTCAACTTCAGCTTTCAGTGACATATAAATACTTTACGCGTCCAAATGTTTTTCTATTCTATAAATTTACAAAGGAATAAAACTAAAGTCAATCTCCAAGTCATTTTTTATTAATGAATATTGATTGAGTGATTAGTTTTTCATTAATTTTATGATACTACAGTAGCCGCGTGTAGTTCAACTGTTTGTCGTAAAAGCGTAAGAAAACCTATGTTGCAAAGAAGGTTTTGTAATTCAGAGTTATTTTTGCAGCATAACAAATGCCCGTAAAATGCTTTACGATTAATAACAAGCATTTTCGCTGGATAAGTATCTGGCATAACTAAATCTCAAGTTGCCTAGAGACACTAGAAAAAATAAGAGTACACATTCGGCTTGAGAGGAGAAAAGCCACGTGGCTCCTTTTTATTAAGTGAATCAGCATTTCGATTCAGTAAACATACATCAAACAGCTGCTCAGTGATGTTTTGACCTCCGATGAGTGCAACAACATCGTTCTGGGCGTGTATTTACGGTATAGGTTGATGTTCTAACATGATCTTTTAGATGTCAATTTAGTCTCTCTTACCATGCCGAAACAGCTTTTCTTTTATGTAAGAAATTCAAGATAGTGATTAAATATTTTATCAGGGGTTAATAACGTAACTGTGAACAAGGACTGAACATTTCTGTTCTTCTCTGTCGGTAATATATTTGCCATACTTATCTTATTTCTCTTCTCTTTTCTTGCTTTCTCATGCGATTTTCTAAAAGAACTCTCTCTCTTTCTTTCTCTCTCTCTCTCTCTCTTTATATATATATATATATATATATATATATACTATGAAATGGAGAAATGTCTTAAAAATAATTGTCGGACTTTGCCCATTTCATAATGTGTGACGTCATTTGTTTACATTTGGATACGCATTGAGCAGATATGGATGTACGTGAGATATTCATGGAAGATTGAAGTTTAAAAACAGTAAAATCGACCTTGCTAATCGAACGCTCCTCTGTGGCCCAATCGGTTAAGACACGTCAGGCTATATGACGGTTCCGTATAGGATACGGGTTCGATTCTTGTCGGAGGACGCATATTTTCTATGAAAATTTCTGGAACATTCAGGCCGGTAAATGTTGTTGATGCTGTTTATTATAAATAGAGCATTGACTTAAATACTTGTATCTATAAAAAGAATGTATAAACATAAAAATGTCTATATATATATATATATATATATATATATATATATATATATATATATATATATTAAGTCGCAAGGGGTTACTGAGTGTTAGAAATATTTTGGAGGCAATAAGCCGGAAGAGAGGAAATAGATAGAGGAAAGTTCATCAGAACAATTACCATGAAAATATTCATAGAAAAGGCACAGGGAAGCTACATTACGACGATTGGGATGTTGCGTTCACTTTCACGCTGTAGCCGTTGAGGAAGGCATGCATCCGTCGTTTCAAAAAAAAAAAACAATCGTCTAAAATAGCAGCGTAAACAGGAGATTCTTTAGGTGGCAGTCAAAGAGAAAGACAACACTGAATAGAAAAGGGAAATATAAAACCACTTAACCATTTCTCCAAAGAAATCGTTGCAATTCACAGAAAATATGGACAAGGAAAATGTGGAGAGCCATGATGACATACATTCTCAAGTGATACGGAATTTAATTATTAGATAAATCCTACATAAAACAGGTTTGAAAAAATAGGAAGATGTTACTGCGACAATCTTTCAAATTAAAAGTATCTTTGTACCTTTAAAATCAGTATTCAAGCTTTTATCTTATACATGAACTCGAACACTGGCCGCTAGGGTTGATTAGAAATACGCAACTATGATAATATAGGGCATTATATGACAGGAAATTCTGTAAGACAATTCTCTTTTACTGAAAGGTGTGAACTAGGAAATTGATGCGCGTTTACTGAATCGAAATCACGATTCCATGGAATAAGGTAGCCACTGAAGCCAGAAGTTTTTCCTTAGAAAATGAGATTATCATTAGTCTGTATCTTATTTGACTAAAGCCTAATAATATAATCAATCTCCAATTTATTTTCTCCCTCTAGCATTTTTTTCTATGCGGTTCTCCTTCTTTCACGCCATTATAATAATGTAGCTATAACCCTTTTGAGATACAACAAACATATCTCAAACATATGTGCTTATTTATATAAATAATGAGTTGTTCCTGTTTCGGGTTTTCTTTTGATTTTTCCCCTTCTTTATTGCTTCTTATTTTCTGAGGTAGAAAGCCGGTGTTTATTTCTTTCTATCGCCAATATTTACACGTTAAATGGCGACCATTTTCTTTATTAAGCCTCGACTGCCAAATTATTCGCACCTCCATTCTCTTCGACACAATGGGAAAAAAAAGAGACTGGACTGTGTCCAAATTTTCTTGTACAGACTTAGCCTCACCAAAAATAAGAGAAAAAAACCCAAACAATAATAATCGGCAAAATAAATCCCCGAAAAAAACGATATTCTATATATCAGTAATGCTTACATTATTTCACGACCGATAACAATCATTTCCTATTTGCTTTTCAATGAATTTCTACACTAAAACCATTAGCAATACATTTACATTACAAATGTAATAATTCTATCAGCAATACGTGCCTAGCATTAATTCATGGACACTGACAATCACATTCTTACAGATTTTCAATGCATTCCCATAGAAACATTACTAGCAATGCATTTACATTATAAACACAGCGGGCCTATTATATAAATAATATTTCCACTCTTCTTGGCTATGGACAATCACTTTCTTCCTGGGGTTGATGTGCATTTCTATAAAAACGTCATCAGCAAAGCATCTACATTATACATATAATAGCCCTGTTTTATCTGTAATGCTTGCATTGATTCCTGACTAGAGACAACGGCTTTCTTTCTGATTTTCGATGCATTTCTATAGTAAAATCATTAGTTACGAAATAGCATTACAAATATAAGAACCTTAATCTGTTAGTAATGCCTTTATGAATTCCTGACCAATGACAATTCTTTTGTTCCTGATTTTCATTGCAAAACATACAACTTGTCTGTTTCTGTCTATATTTCTGAGATGAGGTATTATGTACACTATTTACATTATTCGGACTATTGCCCTCATCTTTGTCGCCATATTTATTAAAACGTTTCGGCCGTTGTACGCTCCGGCCTTCCTGAGGTGGTTGGAATGTCGAACTGAATTCTTTATTTCGCTCACCGGAGTAGACTGTTCTAGTTCCACGTGCCATGTTTAATGGATGTCAGTTGTTAGTTATCTCTTATTAATTCCCTTCGCCAAGTTCTCCACTAGCTTAACCGGGTATTGAACTCACACTCTTTGGGTCCTGTCACAGGATCTAACTAACACCTTTATCTCCATATGTCTGTTGGAATTAACAAAAGTTTATTTTAAGTAAAACATTGCAATTTTCGCGTGATTATCAATTTTCACGTCACTATTACTACAGTAATTTTCCCGTTTAAAATTTTATTTTTTTAATATTACTTCAATCATTATCATTTATTTCTAACAACATCAGCACATTGATTTCACTTCATAATAATTATTTACTAACAGAATTTAAGTTATGATGAGTAGGCTATAACAAATTTTTCTGTGAGGGAAATGAAAATGCACTGTTCGTAATTCCTACGCTCAGCTCAGAAATAAATGCCATAAAAATATTCCGTATTACATGATCGACTTTGAAACTAATATCTATTATGTCTCTTGCTAGGAAAGTTGGTTCATTGTGTCATGCTAGACATTGTTTTCTCACCAGAATGTCCTATAGATTTACAAGTTTACCATTCGTCCATGTATTGAATATTGCCACCACATCTTGTCTAATTATTCTGCTATGTATTTAGAGACCCTGCTATGTTAATGATCCTGACCTGGCATCTCGGTTTCAATCCCTGTAATTTCAATCGACCTCTCCAGATGCCTTGATCTATCCCCTATCCTTCTCTTCATCCTTTCCTCTATCACTCCTCTTTGCTCTCGCTCCAACTCTCTGTAACCCCTTGCGTGCTAGTGGCTTCCCGCCTTGCTTGGAGTCAAACGCTTAACATATATATATATATATATATATATATATATATATATATATATATATATATATATATGTGTGTGTGTGTGTGTGTGTGTGTGTGTATATGCTTACATATTTTACTGTATTTTCTATACCAGAAAATACTTTTTAAATTGAAAAAAAGTGGGGGGAGGTAATAATGATTTAGCGATACAAGTCTTACTAATTACCCTATAGCAGGAGAGAGAAGAGATGGATTCATACCTTTACCAAGGGTATTTGCCTGTAAGTGGCTATAACGAACCCAACTGAAATTGGAGCTCGGCTGTCCGTTTAATTATTAATTATTATTCATTACACCACCTGCACATCCAAGCTTACAACACCTGGTATTTCCAAGTGGTCACCCATATAGATACTGACCAAGCTCGATTGTGATGATCGCACGGGAACCTGTGTTTCAACGCGATGTGGCCGTAAGCCTTTTATAAATGGGATTAATGATATGATAGCTTCCCAAACCAGCCAGTTCAACAACAACAGTTCAAACGACGTTTGAACGGGTTCTTTTACACAAGATATGTGTCAGAAAGTTTCGGTAAAAAAAGGTTATTCAGCTGTTAGGATTTTCTTTTAAAAATGTCTATTTATCAGAAGAAATAGCTGCTGAACAAATGGCAGGTCTGTGGAAGTTTGTAGAAGATATCAACTAAAACTTAAAAAAAAAAAGAAAAAATTATGATGCTAGTCAGAATTAATTTTAAATTCCGAAAAATGGCAGCTGAACGAATGATGCATCCGATAAAATATGTAGAAAACATCAACTGAAACTTATAAAAAACAACAACAATTATGATGCTAGTCAAAATCCAATATGGAATAATGGCAGCTACTCAGCATGTTAGACAATATGAAGTCTAGTCGATTATCGATTTATTTCTGGAAGCCTTCAACCGGAAATTGAGAGGCAATTCAATTTCGAGGTTAGTGGCATCAGATACATTTATGCACACGTGTGGAAATATATTTGGAGAATCGCATCAAAGAGACCCACAGATATTGATGCGAATTCCGTGAAAGGAGAGACAACAACAGCAGCAGCAGCAGCAGCAGAAGAGGCTAAAAACAAGAAGGCCAGAAAGACTTGGGCAGGTAAAGAAGCCCACAAAAATATAGACGGTGATGGGTTAAAACATTTATGCCCGACCAAGAAATGATTCCAAAAACGTCATCTTTTTACAAATTAGCATAAGGCTAAATTTTGTCTGTGTGTCCTCCATCTTACATTCGTAGAACAAAACAAACTGCTAACATAAGCCCCGGTATTTACCTTTGACCCCCAAAATCCCACCCCCGATCAAACTTTTATATATATATATATATATATATGTATATATTACTAACAAATACTGAATAAAACATAAGCTCTGGCATTTAATTTGCATAAAAGTTTTTTTTAAATAATATTTTAATAAATATTTAATCTTTGTTGATTATTTTTAACCTAAATTTAAAATCTTGCCATATATAAGAAAAAAATTTGTTAATAATTTTTTAAAATTTATTGTGTTTATATATTAGGTTGGGGCAAAAATAATGACGTAATAATGTCGTTTTTTGACGTATTTTTTAACGTCAAAAAACGACATTATTACGTCATTATTTTTGCACCAACCTAATAAAAAGAATCTATATATGCCTTGTCAAATGTTAGTCGTAAGAAAATACACAGTGTTCGTGATAATAAGCACTGTTGTCATCTGATATTCCATTACTCGAAAATTGCCAAACGGAGTCGAACGAATTTATGGAATTATCTAAATAAGTCAAAATAACCAATTTTATTTTGATATTCTTGAAACTTATTTAAACAAGTTAAAAATTTGAAAGCTGAAATTGTTATTTAAACAAGTTAAAAAATAGTAAGTTTGCTGAATTTGTTTTTAATGTCATCACTAATATAAACATTATGAAATTATTCAAACGTTTCTCTCATAATCAGCAATAAGTAGCTACGCCCCGAGAAGAAATTCAGGGGAATTTAGTATAATGACAGAAAAAAAAATTTATAAAATAGATTCCTTGCTGAAAATTCTGTTTACAATTTAGAAATACTTTTATCTCACTAATATTTCTAAAATATTACTGAGGTTAATTATAAAATATTAGAGATGTAATTTATAAAATATCAGCGAGGTAATTTCAAAATATTAGAGAGGTAATTATAAAATATTAGAGAAGTAATTACCAAATATTACAAAAGTTAGAAAGAAGAAGAGTTATAAGAAATTATTTTTACAGCAGATATGGATCGAAGAGGAACGATCTGGAATGACTTTCAAGTCATTCGGCCAAATTTGAATACATTTTTATTATCTCCAACTTTTTCTTATTTTTTTTCTTATTTTTATTTTTATTTTTTTATTTTTCGTAGGCGTGATATGCTCAATTTTGATGAATATTCATGACAAAGTAGAAAAAGTTAGGACTTAATCAGACTAAGTTTATGTTTACGCTGATGCAACTGCACATGCGCACAAACTTGCGACTCTGGTAATTTTAAATTTACAGATTTTTTAATATGTGTTTTTGGTATAAAATTTAGATTCTTTTTGCTTGTGTTTTCATCACTTTTGTTATTAAATATCCTACATTGTGATAAAAGAAGATCTGCCAACAATGGGGAAACGTTTTAGTGAATTGTTTTCTCTTTTAATCAGAGTAACATTTTTTATATCAAATTTGTAGTCAATTTCGTTACGGTGAACAACTAATGCATTTAATGTGTTGTTTTGTAAAAGGTCCCTTTTGTGTTCATATAACAATTTATTTAAATTCCTTGAGGTTTTCCCAATGTATTCCTGGTGGCATCAACGTAAACCTAAATTTACTCCAAGGAAGTCCTAAAGGACAAAACGGATCAGACGAAAACGTTTTCCATTTTGTAATATAGATGTGAAACTAGTTTAACTAATATCACTAAAACTCAAAGGTGATTTTTTTGCACAACGTCGGCTCCAGATTTGAATTTCCACATTCACTTTTATTAACTAATCGGCGACATTATTTCAAACACTCGCAAGGCTCTGGAATTTCAGTTGTCTGCTACAAAATTTTCGAGATCACTCCAAAAAATGATCAAAATGTTTTTCCTCCTAAAAATAGATATTTCTAAAATATTTATTAACCAATAAAACTTCTGAGATTAGTAATTCTAAATTTTAAATACCTGGAACCTATTTCTCTCTTACAAATACAATCGCGTAAATTCACAAAGTTAGTATTCAGTTTTCAGTTTTTTCGTAAATCTCTGACCAGGTTTGTTGTTTTGTGCACAACTGAATTCTCACACTTTTCGTATAATTAATTACTCAACATTTCCCATGTTTTATCGAGTAATCTTCTCATAATAATCTCGAGAATTTTAAAGTAATTTAAGCACACTTCAACCATACGAATGTTACGTAAACAATATGTTAATAGTAATCATAACACAGCTCCTGTTCGTTGACTGCTGAGAAATTATACGCATTCATAAAACAACGTAAATACATAACACTCTCCTTATGTAAATACATTCTGTTTCTTCTATCATACTAACACAATTTATTCTGTACGTTGTAAAGAAAAAAACTAAATATTTTTGTGGGACTTTATTTCGCGAAGATCTTTATAATTCAAAGACAAATACTCAGTAATAAAATTTATTTTAAATTTTTAGATTTTTTATTTCTTCACTTTTCACACACTTTTTCATCTATGTATAAATTTTATTACGAATATAGCAACAACATGTTAATGTGCATATAACATTTAATGCCATTTTACATTTCTGCCAATTTCCGGTCACCTCCCCTATATTGAAAATCTCCTTTTGTAAAAAGTTCCATAACTACGACGGATAAATCTTTAAATTCTAAAATAACTATAACAGTATTCGGTCGTGCGTTTTTTTAAAAAAACCACTATGACAAAGGAATTCAGATTTTATCGCACTTACAATAACTTTATTTTTGTAATTTACCCATTAAAATGATGTTATAAAAGGTCAAAAGTACTTGGAATTGTATAGAAGGAGGAGTAAATAAACTGTACATACTTTCATCCTGGTTCGTACGAATTCAAAATGTTCTTTTTAGTGTGTATACATCGTGTCATTATTTCCGATCATTTCTTCAGTATATTTTTGGGTCTGGATATATTGTTATTGTTATCACTACGATTGCTTTTTGGCTTTTTAAAAAAATATTTTCCAGTTTATAATTGGTCTTTGTTATTTTATTCTTTTATTTGCAACACATGGTTGGCTAGTCTGGTAGAATACATGAGTCTTTCTAGCTTGAAGGATGACTTCTTCTCTGAATTCCTAAGGTTGGAACTGCCCAGATGTCACTGCCCAGCCTCGAAAGAGATCAAACGATTTTTTTTGGCGGGCTTTTGAATGTTTTCTTATTTTCCCGATTCCCACAGATGAAACGTTGCTACTCTGTTTCTACTTTCATAGCAAATGTTCAGACGAGCTACATTCTTTAACGCCTCCAATTCAAACCTTTACATCTAAGTCTCGATATGCTACCTACACTGAGTCAAATCGTCCCCATTCCTTCCGTATTACGTTGGTAAGAAGGAAATTCCACTAAAGCAGTTTCTTCCCTGAACGTTTACTTCTTCCAGGATGTCTTTAAGATAACTACTTTCTTCAATTCCAAGGTCAACCGTTATCTATCTTATATATTTCTATATGTATTTCTTAGTTCCTTCTCTTAGCAACGACTTTATTTAGTAACCTTCTAACTTGAGTGACTCTTGGGGCTTGTATTGGATAAACAATAGTATAAAAAGACATGAAAATAACAAGATGGGATTATCGAGTTAATTTGGTGTATATTAACAACATTTGCTAATCTGGTGGGAACATAGGTATTTCTTCAATCGGAGTAGTGAGAATTAGTATAAAACAATTACGGACATTTAACAACGACATACACTACGGGCAAAAAAATTGGGAAACCCTGCGTTTCTTTAAAAAATAAAACTTAAAATCAGAATTTTTTGTATTTTTAAGAGATAACAAAAAATAATCACATAATTATAAAAGATTATCATACAACAGCATCATATTTTTATTTCGTCAATAAAACCACCACCTGCCTTAATTACTGCTTTACAAATTCTTGGCAATCTTTCCAACAATTTTTGAAAGAGAGTAGATGGCAGACCTTCCCAAGCATTCTTAAAGCACTAAAAAAGATCACTCTCACTCTTTAATTATTTTCTCCGAACTCTCTTATCCATTTCATCCCATACTAATTCAATGGGAGAAAAGTGAGAAGATTGTGGTGGCCAAGTCATAATTTCCAAAATGCTGTTCCTTTTATTTATGTTTTGATTCAAGGCTATTTGACATAATTTGCAAGAGTGTTTTGGATTGTTGTCTTGCTGAAATTAAGAGGTGGTTCTACGATCCTCAAAATCTCCTGATCAGAAGTCTTGCTGTTGGACGTAGTTTATCGTCTTACCCAGGATGCGGATGCAATTTATCGTCATACCCAGGACGGATAGAACTTTAAAAAAAATAACCATGTAATTATAAAAATATCATACAACAGCATCATATTTTTATTTCGTCAATAAAACCACCACCTGCCTTAATTACTGCTTTACAAATTCTTGGCATTCTTTCCAACAATGTTTGAAAAAATGTAGATGACAGACCTGAAAAAAGTTCATTCTCACTCTGGGTATTCTCTTCAAAGTTTCCTATCCACTTCATCCCATTCAAGAAGAGAGAGACCAGGAGATTGAGTCAGATTAGTCATAAAATTCTGTTCCCTTTTTTGACTAAAGGTTATTTTGATAAAATTTAGAAGAGCGTTTTGGATTGTTGCCTTGTTGAAAATTGATTTTTTTTCAATTATGCTTAAACCAGATTTTATAGTATGTCTTTGCAAAATATTGTCCTTTTTTTTTTTCATAATTCACTTGACCGGAATGAAATTTCCATCCTTCTCTCTCCCAAAACACCCCACACCATAACATAGCCACCACCATGCTTAACTTTTGGAACCATGGATTCATCATTCATCCTCTCTGCTGGCTTTCTTTTCACATACACTTGCTACCAAAATGTTGGGCCCATCTGTCCACAATGCATTTTACCACCCATTTAATGTCTATTTTTTATGCTTTTTTAGCCTCCTGCAGTCTTTTCTGCTTATTCGCCTTCCATAAATAGTATTTCTTGATGGTTATACATCCACCGAGCCTTGCTAATCTAAGTCGATTCTTCACATTTGAGAACGACACTGGTTTTCCTCTAGAGGAATGAAGTTCAGTTGTCAACTCTGGAGCAGTTTTCTTTCCATTTCTTTTGCTCTCAATAATCTTCAACAGCAATTGTCACTTTTGGTGCTCAATATGTTTCACGTTGACATTTGCACTTGTTTCTAAAGGCCTTTGTAACAAATATTGCACACCATGTGTAAAAATTTTCAAATTCATTCCAATCTGTCTTTTGGACGAGTCTTCTTTGAATAAAATGGTCAATTTGTGCTCTTACCTGAACTCTTAGCCGCTTTGATTTGAGCATCTTGTGCAAACTACTTTCAAATTAAAAAACAAATTTTAAAAAAATCTATGAAAATTATTTTCTAATGGCACAATCTTTATTTCTTGAAACGGAAATGTTTATATATGTTTTGGTTTACAGTGCTGAGTTAACGTTTAGAACCTGTGTTAACATTTAACTTAGTTGAAAAGTCAGCCACATGTAAAAAAAAAAAGATTAAAAATAATGGAAGCATAATAAAAAAAAGAAAAAGCCAACACCAAATAACATTAACTACGAAAATGGCCACAATGTGTTGACAGTTTTTGGAAAAAGATTCCTATGACTTCAGACACATACATATAAAATCCACACATTTAGTAAAAAATAAAAAATAAAAATTGCTTTTGATAATGGCTAAACGAATAGCCGAAAGCGCTCGGATATGCAGGACTTTTGGACAGTTTTTATACACTTTGTGTCCAGAAAAGAAAAATTAAAATAAAAAAAAATTTCACAGTACCTTATCAGTCATCTTTAACTAAAGACACACACACACACACACACACACACACATATATATATATATATATATATATATATATATATATATATATATATATATATATATAATATAAAGTGGTTATCTTTAGCAGCAACTGTCACTTTTAGGTGGCACTTAACTGGAGTACACTAACATATAACAGATAGATAGATAGATAGATAGATAGATAGATAGATAGATAGATAGATAGATAGATTATGATGAGTCATAAATAATTTCTGATTCTGGGAACCAATTGTAATGACCCTAACTACTAATCATAGGTGGCAGTTTCTCTTGAATAGCTGTTCGGCTTTCATGTCCTTGTGCCGAATTATGCTAATTAAATATCTATGTGGGTGTTCGTGGGCGTGAAAAGATGCTGTGAATGTTGATGACCACTCTACAATCAAAATATTATTCTTGCCCGTGTGACATCAAGAGATGCACCCACATAACGTCCGGCCACCAATTTCAAACGAAAGCCAATTATCGCTGCTGTTGCTGCTAGTGTTATCATGTCAATATATTGACACCATCAGCCTTCAAACGATTATCGAAAGAGAAACGAATTATTTGGCTTTTCTAAGCCAACTTAGAAACGGCGATTATGAATTAATCACTTCTTTCAATTGACGACAAAGAGCGCCGCTGGCAGTCTTCCATTCTGTTTCTATCGTCGTGTAAAACTATTTTAATATGAGCCTAACCTAATGGTTCATTCGCTAATTCGATCTTTATTAATGACATTGTCTTGATGACAGACTCAGAAAGAAAATTAAAAGAACTCTTAAACAACATACTAAAAGAAAACAAGAAAAAGGAATATTAAGAAGACAGAATGCTTGGTTGTGAACAAAAGAGACAGCTCAAGATGTGAGTTACATAATGGGTACGTTAAAATAAAAAACGTGGCAGAAATATAACTATTTGAGTAATTGTAACACAGAAATCCGAAAGCCCATTGAAAAAACGAAAGATGCCTTTCAGAAACAGAACAAAGTATTAAGACATCGGAAAATGGCCTTAAAAATAAAGAAAATAGTGCTGAACTGTTCTGTAATATCTAATCTTCGATATGGAATTGAATACTGCAAGATCCCTCTCGGGCGAAGAAGAGACTTCAGATGGGGTTCTTTCGATGAATGCTGAGAATGCTATGGACAGAATATGGAAACAACAAGGAAATCTTAAGGAAAAATAGGAACTACAAGGAAAGTTATACTTACAATCAAAAAGAGACAGTTGAAATATCTTGGACACCGAATGAGAAAAGACGGCGAGGAGAATTTAATATTCGCGAAACATACGGCAGGCAAGATAAGCAGACGAGAAACACTGAATCATTTATTTATTTGAATGTATTTGAATGAACAAGTAAAAATGGTAAAACTCTTCTAGAACCAGTCAAGTTTCAGCAAGAAAAGCTGTGGTCAAAGTTCGAGAGGTTTAGATAGGTATAGATAATGAATAAACTGTAATAGGGGAACTAATTGTAATGACGAATGTATCATCCTAACTCCAAGTGTTACGTGGCAGTTAAGAATAAATTCGGATTACACTAGCGCGCGACAATGTCCAATGCAAAAGCCAGTGGGGTTTGACAAGAATAAACCCCCGACAACCGAGCACATAAGCTGAGATTCATGGAAGAAAGATAAATGCTGTGAGTGTGGTGTGAATCAACACACTGAAACATTAATGCACATTTATACATTCGGCAGCAGCAACGTGTCCACAAACATTTCGATGTACAGTGAGTCCCCCGTATTTGCGGGGTTAGGGACCAGAACGATAGATAGATAGATAGATAGATAGATAGATAGATAGATAGATAGATAGATAGATAGTCAGGAAGATATTCTGATAGATAGATAGATAGATAGATAGATAGATAGATAGATAATGAATAAATAATGAATAAAATGTGATAGATAGATAGATAGATAGATAGATAGATAATGAATAATCTGCAATAGATAGATATTAGTTGTGTACCCAATGAGGATAAAAGTCAGTAATAACCTATGAGATAAGATTGCTCATGACTACGCGATTTGAATCAAACCACAATGAAAAAAAATGGCGCGAAAGGTTTTAAAATATAAAAAAATATGTTTATTTTCATGCTTTTACAACTAAATATTTCCTATCGTGTACGAATGTTAAAGTTCTTTGTTTGTAGTTGATTGTTAAGATGAAAAGAAATGTGATTTCTTTGCGTGCATATGGGGAAAAGAGACAAGGGAGAAAGTAAGGAGAAAAGCGTGTCACGTAGCTTGGTGAGGACGGCAAAAATACTTCAGAGATGGAAGGACGGAAAGTGGGACACCAGAGAACTCTTACACAACAAAAGTGGACAACTGGCAATACACAGAAATATCGAAGGACCAGTAATATTAAAATCCGAAGTGGAATCAGCACTGGCCAAAGTTAAGAGAAACAAAGCATCAGAACGAAACGGAATTGTAATAGAGACGCTGAGATGATTTCGACATTGACAAGACTGTAGACATGATGAATGAAATATACAACAGTGGTGATATACTGGAAGACCTAAGTAGATCCATTTTTATAGAACTGTTTAAGAAGCCAAGTGCAAATAAAATGTGAACCGAATCGGACATAGAAAATATTCGTCCTTTGACAGGAAAATTTCTCGGACATTCAGGCCGGTAAATGTTATTTAATACTGTTTATCATAAACAGAGCATTTACTTAAATACTTGTTATCTATAAAATGTCTTTAATAAATTGTCGGACTTTTCCATTTCTTAATGTAAAATTTGTTTACATTTGATACAATAAATTGTTCATGGAAGATTGAAGTTTATAAGCAGTAAATTCGACCTTGCCAACCGAACGATCCTTTGTGGCCGAGATTATATAAATATTCCGTATATATTCGAATCCTGTCAAAGGGCGAATATTTTCTATAAAATTTCTCGGACATTCATATAAATGTTATTTAATACTGTTTATCATAAACAGAGCATTTACTTAAATACTTGTATCTATAAAAAAAAGAATGTTAAACATAAAATGTCTTTAATAAATTTATCGGACTTTGTCCCAATTTCTTAATATATATATATATATATATATATATATATATATATAAAAGAAAAGACTGGGTAAAAAAAAGACTGGGTATAGGGGAGGGAGAGGAAAGAATAAAAAGAAGAAAGAAGAACCCAGGAATCAAGGAGTTCTACTGTCGGAAAGTGCAAGAGAAGACGCCCTTGGAGTAGAAGTGGCGGTTACGTTTAACTGTTTCAACAGTAAAACGGTGGCATCAAGATGCCAACCTAGTAGCACACTTAGATTTACTTAGTAGGGACACCAGGATAAAGAGCTCGTCAGAGAAAGTGCCATAAAACATGTGTAGAAAAGTTAGAGTGAAGCCACACAACGTCTGTGAGAAATGACTGGAATCGAAATGCCAGGTCAGGACTTATCACATTGCATATCTGTGTTTTGTTGGGTACCTTGAGATGAACAGTGGGGGTACCAGACCGTATATGGCAACAGTATTCATTACATGGACGAATGGTAGATTTGTAGATGTGAAGTATGAACTCAGACGAGAAAAACCTTCTTGCACGACACAGAGAATCAACTTTTTGACGGTAGATGCAGTAATTGATTCAATGTAGTTGTTCCACCTCAGGTCAGTGGAAAACGTGAAGAAGGCGTAGGGATTTACTATTGAGACAGGAGTAAATGGTAGTGTCGTCTGCGTAAATGCCTACTTGAGAAATGATGACATCAGGAAGATCACTGATGAAGATCAGAAAAGGTGTAGGACCCAGGATAGAGCCTTGACGAACACCAGCGTTCGAATAAAATGAACTCGAAAAGAACCCGTTCAGGACGACCTTCATTTCACGGTTTGACAGGAATTATTGGATTAAATCAAATAATCGTCCTGTAATACCGTATCCCTGAAGCATGCGTAGAAGGCCGGCATGCCAAACCCTGTCAAAAGGCTTCGAGATGTCTAATGCCACAGCTCGAGCTTCGCCGTTATTATCAAGAGCTTGGTATACATATTCAGTTATGGCCGTAAGCACTTCAGCAGTAGACCGGACAAAGCGAAAACCATATTGTTTGTCAGAGAATATATCGTGGAAGGTAACATGCTTAACCACTTCAGCATTGATTAAAACCTCGATGACTTTGCCGAAGAGTGGTAAGTGGCTAATAGAACGGAAGTTAAATGAGTAAGAAAGATCTCTAGACTTCTCAAAAACGGGGACGACAGAGGAAGACGTCTAACATGCTGGAAAGCAAGTATCAGCAAGGTAATAGTTGTATAGTTTTGAGAGAACTGGAGCCAGATCGGGAGGACATGCCTTTAGGACTACAGCTGCTATCCCGTCACCACCACATCCTTTATGAGAGTCTAATTTAGAGATGTCCAATACCATCGAAGGGGTTATGCACATATTCCCACTAGAACTGAGGATCAGTAGAGCCTCAGTTCTAAAGGGAAAATCTCGGGATGAGTCGAATGTTGAGTTGGATGTGAATCTGCGAGCAAAGCATTCAACCTTATCAGCTGTGGATGTTAGGGCTACGGATTAATTAAATAGAGGAAGGATTCGGGATTTTTTTAGCTACCGACCTTCACAAGGTATCTATCTTACTCTATAAAATTTTTTGAAATTTGAATCGAACCCTTTATTAAATCCACAGATAGATTGATCTCTTTCCATTGTCCATGCTTCAGAGATATTTCATATCAATTAATCATATTAGTTTTATTCACGTTTGTGTCGCTTGTCTGTTTCTTCCCCCTAAGTATTCATTTCAAAATCCCAAGGTTACCGATTACGGCAGTCACTTGAGCGGACAACGAGGAAAACGGTGTGAATAAAACAACCAATATAAGGATCCTGGAAAAGCGTGTAATAATTATAATTCCTCATTTAAATAATCCAGGCATATTCGCGCGTGCTCGGGCCGGGAAACGCTTCCAACTACCCTCACACGGTTTAGCAGGCAGGTCGATGCCGTTGACCGGGGTTGACCGCCGCAGTTCCCATACGACATCTTAGGATCATTTATGAGAGTTGGATGTAGGCCGTTGACCAGTACAGTTCCGCATCCCAATCCCCCCGAGTAAAGCAGGGTCGACCGCTTCGTTGCAAAGGTACTACCACTGACGATATACCCGATACACCCTAAATTCGTATATATGCCTAAAAAAATGTACATATATGAATGCCGATATGTTGATAATCGGCGCGGAAAGAGAAAATGGTGAACCGAGTTCGAATTACGGACTAATCTACTTCAGTTTCGAACAAATGTTCTTTTATCCCCCTGATATGGATTAAATAGCAAGATAGACTAGTTCCTCTAGCTTTCAGTGTCGAGAAGGAAAACTCTTAATTCGAAACTGTGGAGAAATCAACGGGAAACCACTCCATTATCTTGGCCAAGAATTCACGATAATTCACAAAAAATAAAGATGCCTACGTCCTAAAGAGACATGACATTAAAAAGTAAACGTGAATAAAAATTACTGCTTCAGTATATTTAATATTCATCAAAAATCTTTGTAACAAAATGTCGGTGAAAGATGTGTGTCATTTTTTTCTCGTGTCTTTCAGCTCACAAATATCTTAACATTATTGTCTGTGGCTCTTGCATTAAGCAATTTTACATTCCACTCCTGGTTTATATTATTTCGTGCAGATCTATCCGTTGAGTCGCGTGCCGGAATGGTTTGTTAAGCGTTTGGGAAACAGACCTTATTGATCCAGTGGTCAGTTGCCGGCCGTCGTGATTCCAATCGCGTCCTGCAAGAGTTTTATCCACGTCCTCCCACCAAACGCTACCGTTTGCTTTCAGAGAAAGGTTCCATAGAAGATAGGAATCTCAAGTCCGAGAAAAAGGGACGACACGTCGCTAGAAATCAAAATATGGCAGTTTGTTGTACTTTTTATTTTTGTGACTCAGAAGGCGTCGAGGTCGAAGCGTAATCTCCTGGCAGATTTCACCTTTGACCTGAACTGTCAAATACGCCTTCGTTTCCATTCTCTGTGGTTTCTTGTTTGTGACAAGATGATTATTAACTAGAAAAAAAACTCACTCTCAATGGCTCAACAAATGAACGTGCATTTTTAGAGGCGAATGTTCGAATGTGTACGGTCCTATTATGTTGGAATATAGATTGCGCTCAAATGTCAACCTAGACCGACAAACGAAGCCAGGAGTAGGGTTGGCCTACGGTTACACCTGGCTACCGAATTTAGAAATACATGACATTACTCATGTACTGCAAGCGTGAGATAAAGAACGTTAGGCAGATGGTGTAACAAGGCACAGGTCCTGTCTAAACGATTTTTTTAAGCGTTTCACCCCAAGCAAGGCGGGAAGCCACTAGCACGCAAGGGGTTACAGAGAGTTGGAGCAAGAGCAAATGAAAGAAGGATGAAGAGAAGGATAGGGGATAGATCAGGGCATCTGGAGACGTCGATTGACATTACATTTGAATAGTTGGAGATTATAGCTATTAGGAAAACAAAAAATGGGGAGGGAGTTCCACAGGTGAGAAGTGTGAGACATGAAGCTATCGGAGTAGAAATGACGGCTACATTTAATGGTGAACTGGCGAGTTATTATCTATCAGTTAGCTTTGATTTTTTTTTAAGCATACAACACCAAGCAAGGCGGGAATCCACTAGCACGCAAGGGGCTACAGAGAGTTGGAGCGAGAGGAAAGAGAAGTGATAGAGGAAAGGATGAACAGAAGAATAGGGGATAGATCAAGGCATCTGGAGACGTCGATTGACATTACATTTGAATAGTTGGAGATTATAGCTATCAGGAAAACAAGAAAAGAGGAGAGAGTCCCGCAGGTGAGAAGTGCGAGACATGAAGCTATCGGAGTAAAAGAGACGGCTACACTTAAGTTTCGACAGTGAAAGGGTGAGAGCGAGATGCCAGACTAGTAGAACGCTTAAATTCATAAAGTAAGCATGAAATTACCTGATGGTGATTTAGAGGGGCTACTAATTGGATAATAATTATTAACATTCTCAGGTGAGTAGGTTGGATTGTTGAAGATGAAATTAAATCTAAACGCGTTAAAATTATGTTTTAAAATAATAAAATGAAATTAAAAACAATTCTAAGGAGAAGGGAACTCATATTTAACTTGACAAGATTCAGTAACATTGAACAAAACCAAGATTACCAACCCTATCCACTACTCGTCGTTAAGAAAAAGATTTATGGGCGAATTCCTTGAGTTCTGGAGAACTTAGAATTCAGATGTTTTGTTTATAATACGCTATCTGTAGAGAATGTTTATGGTCACAGAAAGTAATAATCTAAAATATTTTCGACGAAGTAACAAAACGTTACTCTTGGCATGGTTCTCTTGCCAATTGATTTCAGAGGCACCTTCCAAAGACAACAATCACAGACCACTTTTTCAAGTTTTGCCTACATAACTCACAAAAAAACTGCATTGACGATCTCAAATATAATATATTCTTTTTATATCTACCGGCAAAATAACCTTGGTGTCTATGATACCAGGACTGGTAAAATAGAGATTTAATAAATTTCATTTTGTTCATTTTCAAAAATCAGTTTTGTTTTTAACTTATGGCAATAGAACGTTTGTGAATCTTTATACTAAAACAGAAAATCAAACTTAAGTCTACCTTTTTGACACTCAATCATTTTGACTCTAGTGTAAACTGGGCCTATGTCAACCTTTTTGACACTCGTGTAAATATGTCTGATGTCTATCTTTTTGACTCGTAAACTTGACCTATCTCTAATTTTGTGACTCTTGTATAAATCGGACTTCTGTCAAAATTATTGGTCTCGTGTAAAGGATTTATGTCATACTTTTTGACTCGTATAAACAGGACTGGTGTCTGTCTTTTGGACTCAAGGTAAACTTGACCTATATCTACTTTTGTGATTCTTGTGTAAAACGGATCAATATCAATCATTTTAACTCTAGTGTAAACCGGGCCGATGTCATACTTTTTGACATTCATGTAAACAGAACTAATGTCTGTCTTTTTGACTCAAATTGACTTACGTCTACTTTTGACTCTCGTGTAAAACGGAACGATATCAATCAGTTTACTCTTGTGCGAACCTAACCAATGTCTACCATTTTGATAATCGTGTAAAACTATACTTCTTTTTTTTATTCTGGTTTAAACTAAACTCATATCTGTTATTTTGAATCGAATTTAAAATCGAACCAATCGAACCTATACGTATTTTTCATTTATTGCTTGTTATTTTTGCCCTACAGGATTGACATTCTACATTAAGTGACCTAACATGTGTTGATATGTTGTTAAATGCACCAATTTTGATTCGTTCAATGATTCTTCACATAATCGAGCCAGCCGCTTAATTGGTCCTTTTCTATTCCATTCCAATGTAACCTAAGTTGTTTCTGAACTGGCTCGTTCCAAAGTTTCAACACTTCAACTCAACTTTTGACAAGATTCCAATGCAAATGGAGTTTAATGGACTTTGGGTGTCAGCAAAACTTTCCAAGCCACCTGCACCCCAGAAAAACGGTTCCTTTTTTTTATAACAAAGACAGTTTTAGACATATTTCAACGTCTTATTTTGGCCAGAAAAACAAATCGAAATATATCACGATGCTGTTCACGTACACAGTTCGTTTTACGAGGCTTTTCTTTCCGTATTCACGATTATTTATATTCGAATGGCGTTTTGTGAAGCATCCATTGGAAAATATTGGCTGTTGCTTTTCTCTAACATATGAATATCTTCATCTTTATGGTTTTTATAACAACAGGAATTTTTTACAAAACGTTAACGCGTGTTAAAATCCTCACAGTATTTAGTATTGTTGAAGTTATCGCTAACAGAATTGTCAAGATTTAAAAACACGATTCTTCGTTCAATTTCGCAAACCAATCGATAACATTTGAATAATAATCTTTGATAAAAATACTTTGGCGAAAACCCTACTTCGCGGTTCGATAATTTCTGTAATTTAATTTAATTTTATAGGACTTCATGCTAAACAATATTTTTAAAGAATTTTCTTCCTTTCTAACAGTGAAGAATAAATTCTTAGGATTTCTTACCCTTAAGCATGCAACATATAACTGAATTGGCCATGCGTAAATATTTCTTTCTGGAGCCAAGTTGTAACATTTTGAAGCGTTTGGCCTTGGGATTTGTTTATAAGTCTAGTAAACGCAGGGCGAACTGAAAACTAAATTGTTGTATATCAAAAACTTAAAACATGCAAAAACTTAAAGAATGCAAAAAACAATATTGCATTTTTATTAAATAATTATTTATTATTTTAATCATTAAATTGTTTTCAAAATAGTGAGAATGTTTTGTATGTTAAATAAAAAAAAACTTAATTTTTTCAAAAAACATAGTTAAAATTTATTTTATTAAGCCTCACACCCTAGTAAAACCAATTGTATAACCTGTTTTCACTTGTCTCCAAAATTTGGTTTCGATCGGTGAATGTATAGGTATTTTGGAGGCGGTAAAGGACGGATGGACGGAGGGACTAACGGAAATCATAGAATTGTATATAGAGAGGGAATGGCTGATGCGTTCCCCGGCCTTCTTAGTGTTGCTCTTACTTTATGAATTATTGGGCACTGGTATATTCATCTTTGTTGTTTTTAGCATTTTAGTAAAATATTACAGCAGGTTGATCCTGCTTTATAGGTTGTGAAATATTTCAATTATTCCTGGGATATGAGAACGACTTATTTCCTGTTTTGATCACAAAGTTTATCAAAGGGGTCCAGTCTCTCTACATAGGCAAACATTGCATACACACACACATATATATATATATATATATATATATATACTGAGGAGCTGTGATACAGCGAAACAGTCTATCCGTGGTTGGCTGTATACGCTCCCGGAAGAAAGGTTATTTGACGGCTGCTGCTGCTATAATGCTAAGCTCTTCACGATGAACAGAGCATTCTGGCAGCTGATAATGCTTATATCACGTATATAATGCGTTAAAAATCCCCTTTCTTCGTAGGGTGCGCCAATAGCCCAAGGGTAAGAGTCTGCGACTGATGTCAAATCCCGGCTTGAAGCAATCGTGTGTCTAGCCACACTGAAGACCTGTGATACAGCGAAACAGTCTGTCTGTGGATGACTATATATAAAAACCCTATACTATAAGCATCTTAGTAGTTTTAATAACGAAAAATGCAAGCATGGTACCACGTTATCTACTTATGTATGGAAAATTAAGCAAGACAATAATAAAGACCCCATTTTGAAATGGGAAATATTAAAGAGATGTCATAAGTATAAAGCGGGTAATAAATTTTGTCCACTGTGCTCAGAGGAAAAGTTGGCCATCGCTTTGTATAAAGAACCCAACAATTTGCTAAACCTAAAATCTGAAATCTTGAGTAAGTGTAGACAGAGGAAACACTGGTTACTAGAATAGGTTTGGATTTCTTATCATTTTGCAGTTTAATTTTTTTTTTTTTGTTTTTTTGTTATTGAATAAATATGTATTAACCCCTCCTATTGTTGTGTTATTGTTATGTTTTTTTTAGTCACGTGGTCATGGTTGTTTTTATGTTGTAGGCTATTTATACTCTGTTCTGAAAAGTGGAGTGATAGCATGCATTTTCTTAGAATTTCTCAAAACTGGTCCTTTCCGAAATATTTTACCTAAACAATCAACATATATTCTCTATTAATATATGGCGTGATACAGATTTACCTGATCTTATTGATTTTTTTTTTTTGACTGATTGATTTCTTCAACAGCATATCAACTTCTTATTTATCACTTAATGTCGAAATTTAATTTTCTTGAGAATTTTGAAGTAATAAAAATATAATATGCATTATTTTGCTATCATAGTTGAATCCATGGTAGATGATACTCACCTTGTGTATATGCATATTTGTGTGGACATAATTACTAGAAGTGGTGGTATGTGTGTTTTATGTTGTAGTTTTGTTGAAGTTATATTTTGGAATACAGTTTGATTTCTTTAAGAAATTGTAGGATATTGTATGGATTAATGTCATAAAAGAGTTCTTTCATATTGGTTGATTTTGTTTAGCAGTATATCAACCTTTGTGGGTTATTTAATGCCTAAATCTAAATATTTTGTCCCTAATTTTACTATAAAAATCTATTTTTATATTTTTTGTGTTGCAATTAATTATTCTAATGAAGTCCTAAAGGACGAAACGTGTCACACGAAAACTTTTTCCACTTTGTCATATTTCTTTCTCCTAAAATTTTTCTTGACATATAAGGAATGATATATCGTTATTTCATATCCATATATATATATATATATATATATATATATATATATATATAATTTTGTGTAATTAGTCAGCAGTCCTTCTTTCATGGACATTTCATTGAATACGACATACAAGGTGCTTTTATTTAGCGATCTAATAATTTTTTTTTCAGATGATAAATTATATAAAAACTGTCCGAATGTCCTTTTACCCGAGCGCTTTCGGCTATACATTTAGCCATTTTCAAGGATTAAATATTTTAACTGTTAAATAAGAAATACTTTGTTGCATGTATGTATTTATATAAAGTTTTCATTTTTCAAAACACGGTCAAGAAATTATGTCCATGTTCATAGTTGATATTATTAAGTGTTGTCTTTTTGTTTTTATTAATAATTAAATTAATAATTTATTATAATTATTTTAAGCTTTTTTTTTTTTTGCATGTAGATGATGCTATTATATTAGTGTTGTCTACAAGTATGTTACGAATAATGTCCGGTAGGTCTCCATGAATATTTAAATGAGATGTAATTGAGCTATTGTCAGAAAGGTGTAGAGTGAGTCTGTGAGTCAAACATGTTGTAGTGTGGCCTATATAATTATTTACGAATTTTGATTGATCAGGAATACAATTCCTTAATGGGCATTTAAATTCATAAATAATATTTGCCCTATAATTAAATAGGACAAATATTATTTACGAATTTAAATGCCCATTAAGGAATTGTATTCCTGATCAATCAAAATTACCGGCTTTGTCATATATTTGCATTTTTCATGGCCGTATTCTACAATGTATTTGTTTTTAGTTTTCCATTTCAAATAAGTAGAAAAATTTGTTTGCATGTCTGCATTTTTAAGCTAAATGACAAAACGCACCAGAAGAAAATTTTTTACACCTTGTCATTGTCGTAGAATACTTACGGACGATAATGGCTATTTATTTTCGGGCTGGGTTTGGAGTCGTAACGGATGAAATGCGTCACAAATAAACTTTTTCTATTTTGTCTTACAATTTCCTCAATACTACTCTTGTTACATAAAATATATATCGTTATCCCATTATATATATATATATATATATATATATATATATATATATATATATATATATATATATAATCGTTTATTCGAAAATTATAACATAAAAATATTATAAAATCACTACAAAATAGCCATTTTGTTTCAACACCATCACTTGATAAGACACCAGAAGTGTTGAAACAAAATGACTATTTTTGTAGTGATTTTATAATATTTTTATGTTATAATTTTCGAATAAATGATTATATTTGCTTTACTCTGTATTGAGCACTCTTTTAAGAATAGTATTTATTGGTTATTGGAATTTATTCCATATACACCAATCCTATACTTGGATATATATATATATATATATATATATATATATATATATATATGTGTGTGTGTGTGTGTGTGTGTGTGTGTGTGTGTGTATGTATGTATATAAGTGTACACTGAGGTCAACACCGAGCGGCGACAGTCTGTTTAATGTTTGATCTTCTACAGAGCGTTAAATATCTGTATATGCTGGCCAATGGTGCATTGTGGGTAGAAGGTCTAAGGGTTATATTTCAAATCATTCTCATGGCTAGTGAATAAAACTTATTGTAGATCTGAATGCGGTTATTTCTAGTTATTTTTACTCTATTATTATTGCTTATTTAATTATATATTGTTGATTATTATTATCACTACATTTACTGGTGTTTATGTGTTTAATTTTCTGGGTTGATTATTTTATTTGTTTAGTTTCAATTATTGACTTTGTCAAAAGTATGTTACTTTATCTGTATAGAGTGCAGATGTTTGCATTTTTTAAGTTGACATTTTAAAGGTATTCAGTTTTAGTATTCGATTCTTAAGTAACGTCGTAAAAATGTGTTTTCGTGCCTACATTTTGAGATAAGTTTTAAATACTTTCTATCTCTGAAAAGTTCTTACATACATTGTCTCTGATATTGAGTACGTTTACCCATAAATATAGCATAGCTGACAACTATATTTTAATCATATACATGTATGACCACGTGGTGATTGCATGAGTATGCAAGGCTGTAGCCAACAAAATTTTGTCTACTGTTCTGATAACGCTCAGTCTTACTAATGAATAAGACAGTTAAAAGTACTTGAACAGAACAAAAACTTATCCGCCATTTTGATCCCGATGTCAGTCAGTTATGTGCCATGCGTGATATACGCTTAGACGATCATATATCTTTCTATGCATGACTAACGAGGCAGATTTTTCCCGCAGTAGGCTGCCATTTCTTTCTGCCGCTATCCATTACTCCACTGTACGTTGTAAATATTCATTTTGGGCAAATAAACTTCTACTCAAGATCTTCCCAACATGACCTTGAAATTTTGGGCATTTTGAATAAATGTACAACAGAATTATAAATTTTAATACACAGGAACTAAAATTCATTGCATAATTGCGAAAGTTCAGATCGATATAGATATTATGCAATAGCATTCAATCGATACAATCAAAAATCAATAGAAATGTTTTACAAACGTCAAGATAAAATCACTTATCAATTAACCTCGTAATTAAATATAATTAATGAAATCATTACAAAATTTGCAATCAATTAATCATTTGTTAGAAAAGGCAAAATGTAATCGATACTTATGGAAAAAGTGATCAATAACCAATACAAATTAAAGACATTAAGTCAGCAATGATTCATTGTAATTCGATCTTGAAAGAAATAAATTGTCTTAAAGTAATCGATCGTCAATAACATCCAAAATTCAATTAGAAATAATTTCTACTTAAATCAGTCATGGGTAAAATGCAGAAGGTTTGGCTTTCTGAATGGTACGCCTAATTCCACGAGGAAAATAATGTTTATTCATATTTTGTTTGCCTCGTTTCGTACTCACTTGTTCATGCACACTGTCTCCTACATAACCAGTTGCTTCATGATAGTCCTTGGAACCCGAAGAAAACTTTGTTTTGCAATTCGTCGATTGGTCTGTACGTGGCTCCACTACCCAAATTTGGACGCGCAAAGTCTGAAGCATGGGACACTAGAATTAAGTGATTGTAATCAGTGCCAAAGCTGGCGTTGTTCTCGTTATGGCGACAGGCATCTTCGAATTTTACTGAAGCTTGGTACACAACGGCAGGCCATCTCGATCGGTCAACAGCACACCTTTCTGTCTTGTTTGATTTTGCACCAGTGGAGGCCAGTTTTAATTGCGTCTTTGTGCCGTTTCTTTGTCGTCTGCCACAAAGCAACTCTCTGTAGAACAGACGTCTGGGATTGTCACTTCATGCAGGTGACATGTACGTTGATGAGCACATATAACCGCTTATAAAACAAGGACTAAGTGAAATATCTTTGAAATTTCATAACCTTATTTTGAAGCATTTAAATAATTGACGATTTTAAGTAAGGAAGGTCATACTTGCAAACAACTTTTGCTTTAGAAACAGGAAATATTCTTAATTTTTGTTCTCTGCAGAATATAATTTTTTCTTTAAAACATATTTTTTTCTATCGTCAAATAAATTACAAACAAATCCTACGCAGCAGCGCGTTAATCAAACCGTCACCGCGACAAAGTTGACTTCATTTTTTTCATAATGTTAAGATTATTTTCCGAAGAAAAATAAGCATTTTTTTCTCATTCCTAAAACAGATTCTGCAACTTATTTAAAGTCAGAAAACATTTTTAGATTGTAAGAATTTCGTTGAGAGGGGAGATAATAATGGTTTACGGATTAAAAACAAATCAATAAATAACCTAAGGACAAATCAATATAGAGTGGAACCTCGGTTCATGAATTTAATTCGTTCCTGAAGGTCGTTCGCAACCCGAAATGTTCGTAACCCAAAATGTTCGCAACCCGAAATGTTCGCAACCCGAAATGTTCGTAAACCGAAACTATTTTTCCAATAGGAATCAATGAAGAAAAAATGTCACAGTACAATAAAATTGGAATAAAAAAAAAAGAAAAAAAAAAAAGCACACGAATGTAATCAACATGGCGGTCGACTCAGAAATGATTCCGTTCGGGTTAATTCGGTTCGGCTATGTTGTTCGAAAACCGAAACTTTGCTTGATAACCGAGGCATTTTCATCACGAATTTTCTGTTCGAAAACCGATTTGTTCGACATGTAAGACGTTCGAGAACCGAGGTTTCTCTGTACTCGAATTTTATATCCAAATTCTACAATATCTGTCTATATTTCTGAGATGAGATATTATGTACACTGTTTACATTATTCGTACTATTGTCCTCATCTTTGTTGCCATATTCATTACAACGTTTCGGCCGTTGTACGCTCCGACCTTCTTCAGGTGGTTGGAATGTCGAACTGAACCCTTTATTTCGCTCACTGCGATAGACTATTCTAGTTCCACGTGCCATGTCTAATGGATATTAGTTGTCAGTTATCTCCTGTTGCCGTTAAACAATAGCTTCTTTGCAAGAGCCGTTATTTTGTAGAATAGATTCTCCAGATAATCCTTCCTCGACGACTACAATCTCAACGCTTTGAACTTTCGGGGCTGGAAAAATAATGATTGTGTAGCTAGACACCTTTCTTTCTTCTATCATCAAGGCTGGTGCTAATCACCAGGGGAATGACTTGTTGAGTTTTCTCGGTCTAATATTCTCGGCTGATATGAAGTGGAAAGACTATATTGAATTCATTACTATATCAGCTGCTAAGAAAATCGGTTCACTGTGTTATGCGAGTACAATAGAAAAGTTATCAGGATTCCAGTAGATAGCTTGAATATGGTCTGGAAGCTGATGTTGGTCTTCCATATCTTTTCCAGTCTGGCCATCGCTGCAATGGCTGCGGTGATCCCTGTTTGAATTATGCACTGCTGTGGCCATCTTTTGACAGGGTTGTTTCCAAGTATTAAAAGCTGGAACCTTCTTTTAGGGAATCGCTGTCCATGGTGATGCTGGCACTGATGTTACTGGTGCCATTCACCATTCCGCCAGGAATAATTCTGGACCATTTTTAAACTATTCTACCTAAGATAATTTTGAACCATTTCCCCAGAGAGAATTTTGGTCCATTCCAGCAGAGAAAATTTTGGTCCATTCCACCAGGAATAATTTTGGACCATTTTGAACTATTCCACCTAAGATAATTTTGAACCATTTTCCCAGAGAGAATTCTGGATCCTTCTTTTAGTGAATCGCTGTTCATGGTGACACTGGCACTGATGTTACTGGTGCCATTCACCATTATTTCGGATTTCTCTGTGTTGAGTTCCATTTTGCTGTAACGTGTCTATTACTTAGTCGAGTTCAATCACTCTGGTTGAATATACATGGAGTCGGGTAGCTGTCTACCTCTACAAGACTCTGCCCTTCCGTATAGCTTCGTCTGGGTTCCTCTCAGCCCGGAGGCAGAGAAGTCGACAAGCAGAGTATTAGCAAACATAGAGGTTTTCTTGTCTCCCGTAGCCCCACGTTCCGTTCTCATATTTACATACGTGCAAGAGAATCCACCTTGTCACTAGTGTTATGAAAGATTCTATTTGATCCGGATCTTTCAACGTGTTTACCAGTTAAGCATTGCAGTATTAATAAGGAGAATATCGTCTGTGAAATTAATTAAAATTAATTTCAATTAAATTAAAATTAATTAAAATTTAGGCATTAATATGGAGAATATCGTCTGTGAAATTAATTAAAATTAATTAAAATTAAATTATAATTAATTTCAATTAAATTAAAATTAATTGAATTAAAATTAATTAAAATTTAGGCATTAAAAAGGAGAATTCGTCTGTGAAATTAATTAAAATTAATCTAAATTAAATTAAAATTTAGGCATTAATAAGGAGAATATTGTCTGTGAAATCAATTAAAATTAATTAAAATTAAATTAAAATTAATTAAAATTTAGGCATTAATATGGAGAATATCATCTGTGAAACGCACTTCGCAGAGACTGATATAAATATAAGTATTGTGGCCCTGGGTGGTTTCCTCCATAATTCTCTCCAGAAACAGGTTGCAGAGTGTTAGAAAGAGTAGGCAGCCCTGACTGTCGCAGTTAATCGTCTGGGAGAAATCTCCAGAGACCTTAAGAGAACTCTGATGGTGATATGGCGATAGAGACCCTGGTTGAACTGGATGAGGCTTTCTTCTATGTTGAATCCTCTGAGTGCGTGCCAGAGGCTAACATACCATACGCTATCAAATTATTTCTTGAAATTAATAATATTGTGGAACAGGTCCCTCTGTTTTTGCAGATATTTCTCGATACGGGCCATACATTTGTTCCACTCTGCTCCGCCCGACGCTAAAACCATCCTGCACTTTTGATAATAGTTCTTCAGTCTTAGATTTCAGAATGTTGTGCATAATGTGGAGCATGACCTTGCTGTGGTGGTTGATTAGGCTTATTTTTCTGTAATCCTGGCAATGCCTGAGATTACTCTTCTTTGGTAGGAATTTCAGCAGTGACTGATTCCACTCTGGCCACTTCTTCCTAATTCCACTGACATGAACCGAAACTCTGTCTACCAAAGTAAAAGGATGTGTTTTCTATCACACCTTGAAGGAAAAAAATAGATTTTAAAGAAAACCTTAGAGAAAAATGATGATTATTTATTACACGACTAGCAGTAGAGCCCGGCGTTGCCCGGGGATGTAACAGTAAAAGATAGATCAAGTATCGAACATCATAAAGACTGAAAAATAAAATTGACAAAGATTATTGTTTAAGGTTGACGGACACGCATGTCTTAATTAGTTTTTTTTTTTTTTTTTTTTTTTTTTACGAATTGGTCAAACCCAAACTCAAACAAAAACATTGTTTTCAATCGTTATGAGTCTATCGATTGAATAGAATTTTATTATAAACAACTGCCTTGTAAATGGAATTTTTAAAGCATTCTGAATGTAAAAATAAAGAAAAAAGTGTGCAAGACAATAAGAAACACTACCTGCCAAAAAATGTGAAGTTCTGTTGAAATCGGTTGAAAAATGAAGGAAATCCGATCCCATATATAAACGTACACACACACAAACAACCTGAGTTTTATAATAAGTATAACTCGATATGAGTTGTCTCCCTTTCATTTTCGCGACAGCGATGCCTCTTAATCGTGTTTTCAAATTGATTTCGTGCAAAAACAATTGTGTTTTTCAATTTTTGGCACTGTCATATTATATCATCAGTGACCGATTGCACTCTGGCCACTTCTTCTCTTCCGAAATCCACTGGCATAAATCACCGCAAGGTAATTTTTCGTAGTCCTGTAAAGTTTGTTGAAATCGGTTGAAAAATGTTAGAAATCCGATCCAATATATAAACGAACACACACACACACACAACCTGGGTTTTATAATAAGTATGATGTATAATTTTTATTATATTATTTATTTATCGTCGTCGGTTTTATCTCGTATCCAAGAATTTAAATCCTCCTTTTCTAATCGTTTCCTTTATGATGAGGGCGTTGATGGCTAAAGTAAACCAATTCTTTCATGGAAGAGCCGATGGCATTGACTTCGAAGTAATGTTGGTGGAGGACGAGGTGGAATTTGTTGAGCCTTTCTATCTTGTCATTTGACTTGTTCTTTTCTATTCTAGTGCCTTCAAAGATTTTGGTTCCGATGGAGATGGAAGACCGCCAGTTTATTTATACATATAGTTTATATAATAGGATATTTCGATTTTATATATTATCTATTTAATATTCACATCAATGTTTATTTACTCTATTATTTGGCATGAAATTCTCAAATATAACTTAAATATTTATTTATTTAATTATTAGTTCTTTTTATTTTATTATAACATTTAAAGATATTATATCATCAGTGACCGATTCCACTCTGGCCACTTCTTCTCTTCCGAAATCCACTGGCATAAATCGAAACTCTGACTACCAAAATAAACGGATGTATTTTCTATCACACAGAGAAGGAAAAAATAGATTTTAAAGAAAACCTTAAAGGAAAGTAATGATTATTTATTATTATAGGATGTATAATTTTTATTACGTTATTTATTTGTTGTCATCGGTTTTATCTCGTATCCAAGAATTTAAATTCCTCTTTTCTAATCGTTTCCTTTCTGGCATTGGCTGCATAGAAATGTTGGAGAACGAAGTGGATTTTGTCGTGCCTTTCTCTCTTGTCATTTGACTTGTCCTTTTCAATCCTAGTGGCTTCGAAGATTTTTGTTCCGATGGAGATGGGAGACCGCCACTTTATTTATACATATAGTTTATATAATTGGATATATCGATTTTATATATTATCGATTTATAAAATGGACTATATGCGACAATTATTCTAATATATTTATTGTTTATACGTTATTTATATAGACACAAATATTTAAGTTAATGCTCTCTTTAAAATAAACAGTATTAACAACATTTATCGGCCAGAACGCCCGAGAAATTTTATAGAAAATATGCATCTTCCGACAGGAACCGAAACTGTATCCTACACGAAACCGTCATATAGCCTGGCGTGCTATACCCGTTTAGCTACGAAGAAAGCGCCTGATTAGGAAGGTCAATTTACTGCTTTTAAACTACAAACTTGCCATGATTTCCCTCGAACGTTCATATCTGATCGAAGCGTATCTTTAACGTAAACAAATGATGTCATATATTATGAAATGGACAAAGTCCGACAATTATTTTAATATATTTTATTGTTATACTTTATTTATATAGACACAAATATTTAAGTAAATGCTCTGTTTATAATAAACACTATTAACAATATTTACCGGCCTGAATGTCCGAGAAATTTTCTATATAGTTTAAAAGCAGTAAACCGACCTTGCTCACCAGATGCTTCTTTCGTAGCTAGACGTCAGGCTATACAGGTTCGATTCCTGTCGGAGGATACATATTTTCTATGAAATTTCTCGGACATTCAGACCAGTAAATGTTGTTAATACTGTTTATTATAAACAGAGAATTTACTTAAATATTTGTGTCTATATAAATAACGTATAACAATAAAATATATTAAAATCATCTATTTAATATTCTCATCAATGTTTACTTATCCGATGAGTTGGCATGAAATGCTCAAATGTAATTTAAATATTTATATATTTAATTATTGATACATTTAATTTTATTATAACATTTAATGATAATATATCAGCTGAGATGAGTTGAAATTTAACAAAGGTGAATGGTAACCTAATTATCTTATAATTTAACGTTTTTATATGATAAAGTAAAAGAAGACCATTTTCACTTTTAGAAGAGATGCGTTTTTAATTGTAACACGTAATTTCTAAGGAAAACTGTCTAAGCTTTTATATAACTGTATTTTTATTGTATTTTAACTTGATTTATTAATTTGTTTTATACAACTAAACAATATTAGTTGTTAGCAACGCGACATTTACGCGTTAAATAAGGAATAAATAGAATTATTATTTATTTCCATTTTATTACAGAAAATGTAATTGTCCTATATTGAATTAATCTAGCCCGTCCTGGGTAAGACGATAAACTACATCCAACAGCAAGGCCTCTGATCAGGAGGTTTTGAGGATCGTGGAATCACCTCTTCATTGCTGGAGTTTCTACGTCCACATTGAACCGGGGTGGTAGCACCTGTTGGGATCCCAGCTGTAGGCAAATAGTTAACCCCCAAACTGGGGTCAAAACGCTATGAAAATGTAAAAATAGATTTTAATACCAGCAATTTTGTAAAATCATTAACAGCAATCAATTTTTGAAGGAAAAAATATTACCAGCAATAAATTCTTGAAAAAAAAATATTTCCAGCAATGAATTTTTGAAGGAAAAATATTACCAGCAATACATTTTTGGAAAAAATATATTAGCAGCAATACATTTTTGGAAAAAAATATTACTAGCAATAAAAAATTTTGTCGGCATTAAATAACCCATTGAGGTTGATATGCTATAAAACGAACCAAACCAAACCAAACCAAACCAAAGTAATCTAGCCTCAATCGCTGACGTACTATAATTTTCCTTACGACAACACAACCCGTTTATGCGTACTACCGTCCTGGGTATGACGATAAACTACAACCGGCAGCAAGGCCTCTGTTCGGGAGTTTTTTCAGTAGCGTGAAACCACCTCTTAATTGCTGTTGTTCCCAGGTCCAACCTGTCCCTGGGTAGTAGCACCTGTTAGGGTCCCAGCTATGAGGAAGTAGTTGACCACCAAATGAGTAGAAAAAATTTTATAGTAAAAATACCAGCAATACATTTTCATAGTAAAAAAATTACCAATAACACATTTTTGTAAAAAATAAAATTCCAGCAATACATTACTGTAAAGAAAAAAATATTAGCAGAAATACATTTTTGTAAAATAAATTACTAATGCTCCCAATAGAATTAATTTTGGCATTAAATGACCCATAAGGTGTTGATATACCGCTAAACAAGCAAACAAAAAAACATGCGTACCATTCTTACATTCAATCCCCATAATAGCACGATTTCTCTATGAAATCCTAGATAGTCCCTATAATCACAATTTTTCTGTGAAGGGCGGAGGTGGAAGCAACAATCTTTAAAAATCTAACCTTAATGTCTATTAACAATTATTTACAAAAATTAAACAAATTTCCTATTTACGAAACTAAACAAAAGAATGTCAGTAATAAAATCCCCCCATCCTAAATTGTGACAGAAAACATCAGTTTTCTTTTTTTCTTTTTCTTTCTTTTTTTAATCATTACACCTCAAGTAAGGCAGGAGTGTCACTAGTACGCAGAGGGGGTTACAGAGAGTGAAACTGGCATAAAAGACTGAGTATAGGGGGTGGGATTGAGGAAAGGAAAAAAAGATGAACAGGATTCAAAAAGGTAGAAAATGGCGATTAGCATGGCATTTAAATTTTTAAAGGTTGTGTTTATCAGAGAATCAAGTAAACGCAAAGGAGTTCCACAGAAATGAAAATGTTAGAGTAGAATTGACGGTTGCATTTTACTATTTCAACAGTAAAATGAGGAGACCTAAATGCCAATCTAGTAGCACGCTTAAATTCATATAGTCAGGGCACCAGGAAAAAAAGGTCGTCAGAGTAGTAGCCATGAAAATATTTATAGAAAAGACAGAGGGAAGCCGCATAACGTTTGTGAGACAATGACTGAAGTCGAGATGACAAATCAGGATCGATTACATTGCAGATTCTTCTTTGGATTTTGTCAAGAACCTCGAGATGAATAACAGGCAAACCAGACCCGATATGGCAACTGTATCCAATGCACGGACGAATGGTAGATTTGTAAACTTGCAAGATGGACTCTGACTAGAAAAACCTTCTGGCACGACACAATGAACCAAATTTTCTTTCAGTAGATGCAGCTATTGATTCAATATAGTTATTCCACTTCAAGTCAGTTGAAAACATGAAGCCAAGACAGCGCAGTGAGATGCTCTCCTCGGGTCGAGCATCAGCCATACTGATGGCGGGTCGGAAAATTTCTCTATGGTGGTTAAATGAGAGCAGTTTCGTTTTGGAGAGATCCAAATTTACGAGACATTTCCTCTCCCAGTTAACCACTGATTGGAGGGTTTTTTTCAAGAGCAACGGCCAGATTTATTTTTTGACGGATTTGGTAATGAGACAGGAGTAAATGGTACTGACATCTGCATAAATGCCTACTTGGGAGCTGATGACACCAGGAAGATCATTGATGAAGATCAGAAAGATCTTAGGACCCAAGGTAGAGGCTTGGGGGATATCCGCCTTCGTGTGAAAGGATCCCGTTCAAAACGACCTTCATTTCACGGTTTGACAGGAATGATTGGATTAAATAAAACAATCGTCCTATAATACCGTAACCCTGGAGCTTACGTGCCCAAACCTGTCAAACGCCTTTGAGATATCTAGAGGCACAGGTCGAGCTTCGCCGTTATTATCCAGAACTTGATACACATATTCAATGATAGCCTTAAACACGTCAGTCGTAGACCGGGCGAAACGGAAGCCATATTGTTTGTCAGAGAGTAGGTCGTGAGAAGTAAGATGCTTAAATACTTCAGCATTGATTAAGGCCGCGAATAATTTGCCGAAAAGCGACAGAAGACTAATCAGACGATAGTTAGAGGAGTCAGAAGGTACTCGAGAGATCTTAAAAACAGGGACTATAGAGAAAGACTACCAAGAATTTAGAGAACAGGAAGCATCGAGGCAATAGTTGTAGAATTTGAAGAGAACTGAAACCAGCTCGGGAACACATTTCTTTAAGACGATGGCTTGTATCCCATCGCCTCTACTTACTTTATAGGAATCTAATTTAGAAATGATGTTTGAGAACAGTGACAGGGTTATGCGCATATCACTCAGCAGAGCCTCAGTTCTAGGAGGAGGGAATCAAATGTGAGTCGAGTGTTGAGTTTGAAAAGAATTTCTGAGCAAAGCATTCAACCTTATCTGATGTAAATGTCAAGATTTCAAACTGATTGAATAGAGGAGGGATTGAGGATTTGCCGTTGTTCAGCACTCTCTTGCAGAGCCGCCAATAATCTCTAGGACCGAATTTGCGACATGCTTGCACTCGTTATGAACAGAGACAAATTGACATCTGTTGCAATTGGGCGTGTCACTCTGGCACAGCCAGAAGAAGGGTTTGGTTTGGTTTGGTTTAGATTGGTTTGGTTTATTTTGTTTTACGGTATATCAACCTCAATAGGTTATTTAATGCTGACAAGATTTTTAGGATAGATTCGTATGAATAAAATATGTATTCTTTGGTTTAGATTGGTTTGGTTTATTTTGTTTTACAGAATATCACCCTCAATGGGTTATTTAATGCCGACAAAAATTTTTATTGCTGGTAATATTTTGTTTTGTCTGTTCCTGGTAATATATTTCCTTCAAAATTGTTTTGTTTTTTTTTTCAAAAAATTATTGCTGGCAATAGTTAACCTCCTGATCAGAGGCATTGCTGCTGGATGTAGTTTAACGTCTTACCCAAGACGACCAGAAGGGATGGTTGTGGGTTATAGTGGCCGAGCATGCAGGCGAAACGAAGGAGATGAACGCGGTTTAACTTAGTATTTCCATGCTGAAATGAAAGCATCGATACCGGCTTTTCACGCAGGAGGAGGCCTCAGACGCGCATTTTTTCAACAGGATGATTAAAAATTTCATTTCAAGGGATGTCACGAAGGAAATCACGGAACGAGTCCCAATTTGCTTGTTGATAACAGAAAGAGATTCTGTTGGTAGGAAGTTCTTGGCTGCTGGGGGAGAGGAAGAAGATGTTTACAGACACTACCGCATGATCAGAGTTGCCAAGAGGGCAGAGCTGCATAGTACGACAAGCGTCAGGGATAGAGGTAAAAAAGAGAAAAGGATGTCCGTCAGGTTTACTAGGAAAACGCGTGGTGAAGTCAACCCCTTCCGTGAGAGATTGAATGATTGAAAAATTAAGGGTTTGGTTGACAGTGAGGTCAGTGACAGGGTAATTTAAGCCACAAAGTCACCGAACACTAATACGTTTGCAAACGGGTGTAGGGAGAACGCCTTGTCTATATTATTGGAAATACTATTCTGCATACAACAGTTTTAAGAGGAAGGGGAAGGGTAGAGAAAGAAGAATTAGCTGAGTTAAATAGAGAGACAGACAGACACATGTACGAATGGTCTTGAGATTTAGGAGAGAGTTCCCTAGCCAGCGAGATATGTTCGTGGACATTAACTCCCCGTGTATGCATCTAAAGAGAGTAAGGTAGCCAGGAATCGAGAATTCAGAGCATGGGATTGAAGAGTTAAGATTAGTTTTGCAGTGAGGTAGAATGTCCGGAGGCTTTTCGAAGAGAAACGATTCCACACTACAGAAGTTGGTATGACTACCACGAATGTCGGAGAAAGAAGGGCTAAGGATTTTTTTTATTTTTTGGAGGGGGGGGCTAGTTTACGTTTATATCTATACTCATGATATATTTTATTGGTAAGGAAAGGGCTAGGTTACCCAGACGAAATTAATTTGGGACTAAAAAATATTGAGCGAATCAGTCTAAACAATTACTCAAACACCTACTCATGCAGATACAACAACAAATATGAAATCTGTATCCCAAATTCGAAAAGCCTTTATTTTAGTGCCAATTATTTATGACTCAAAACTAATTGACAATAAAATTTAAAAATCAATCAATAATCTGAAATCAGTCAATGATTCATTCTGTCTGCAATGATTGGAAATTGATTTTCAGTCAGTAAAAGTCAATCAAAAGATAATAAAGTCAATAATGTGTTTGAAGATTTATTGATTTATTGATGACACAAAAATAAAATAAAAAACGAAAAACCTAATAAAAATTGTTTGAAAATTCTTTTCTCTCATGATGTAATCATGTAGTCGATGTGCGCATGCGCACATACACATGTATATATTAACACATACGCGTGCACACATTCGAACACGCACACTCACGCACACAACTATACACTTTCAGCCTTTTAAGTGTTTACCTTGATAAAATCTACACAAAAATTAACTTCAATTTATTCTACAGTTTTTCTTCTGTTGGTAAGAGTCCAAAAATACTCTGATTTACTTTTCAAAATTTTTATCTTAGAAGTAAAGTTGGAGAGAGGAAAAAATAAGCGAATTTTAAAGGCTTTTTTTTTCTTTCAAAAATTGATATCTGTTTAATTTTGTACTAATAAAAAATAATTATGAAAAAATTGTATCGTAAGATGAAAATAGTCAACGATCATTTTGATAGATTTTGTTCTCATTTTAAGACACGACCCAAGAAAAAAAATCTACAATTTTTTAAGCGACAAAAATAACGTTTTTTCTCCCTCAGATTCTCTACCTCTCAGGTCAAAGACATCGAAGAAATTCTGTATATCAGATCACAACTAAATACTCCAAAACTGTGCGTAGAAATCAAATTCTTCAACATTGACAACCAAAAGATCGACGCAATTTGTTAATCGATTTTAAGTCAAAAATTTGCCAAAAATCTCTACAAAAATCGACCAAAATATCAAATTATTGTCTGATGTTTGCCACTGCAAAATATAAAACCAATTTTCAAATTCGTTTATTGAAGACTGATTTGTCGCTTATTCAGGTCGAATAAAGCACGAACAACAACTTGCATTATCAATGATTACAATGAACATCATTTTGATGTAGTCTATTCATAATTCCAACGAATTTAGACCCGGAGATGAAAATAATAATTCACACGTAACAATCACTTTAAACTCATCGGCAATGATTTCCCAAAATGAATATGATTGTAATCAGAAATAGGTAGCTACATTTTATATGCATTTACTTAGCTTAGTCTGGCACAAGGTCACAACATTAGCGCACAGACTGAAAATGGAACTTTCTACAATTACAATGGTCTGCGAAAATAGTTTATTAACAAGTGCTTTACTTTAGGCACCGATCTCTTTGCTAAATATTGTTTTGAAACCCACTAGCTGTTCCATATTTAACATTGAAATCTATAGAATGCAATAGATTCATCTTGTCTTCATAATTTCGGGGCCTTTTCTAGAACGATGTTGTGGTACAGGTGGCTCTTGCAAAGACTGGTGGTTTCCCACTGATAATCAACTTGTTCATGAGAGGCAGAATTAGTAAGAGACGGATCTAGAGAATTCTAACCTTGGTAATAAATTCTGCATATATTTTGAGGTTATGCAGTAGTTTATGCGGCATGCATCAACAGGCTGATGTTATGGTAGAGTGAACACTTATGGTAAAGCATATGATCTATTTTTTGACAATGGATCAACATGAATGTTATAATAAGCTGAAAACTACAAAATTTCAGGAGGAGTTGCACCTCCTGATTTTACTAAAGAGAAAGTCCTTTTTCGACAAGGTAGTCACAGAATAGTTTTCAATATTTCCGTGGTGATGGACTGTGGGAATTTTTTTTTGGGATTCAAAAAGAATTCGTGATGACAAATTACTGAAATATGGAGAGACTGTTACTAAGTAATAGCCTGTGAGAAACTGACTTGTTTGAATGACATGTTGGGCTCGAAAAAAAAAGCTTTTCTAGGAATAAGAGAATGTTCGTTGATTTTGAAAAATGAGACATTAATTATATGAGACATTAATTATGACCGAAGTTCTTCGGCGTGCGGCATGTGCTCCCAAACATTTACCGTCAGACTGTCACGCGCCAAATGACGTTTCTTTATTTAGTTAGAAATATCTGAAGTGCCAAAATATTGAAAAGTTTCTCCAAGAATTCAAGTTCTTGACTTGAGCCACCTTCCAAAATCAGTAGTTCAATTTTGATTTTGGGAATTGGGTTAAACTGATAACTTTCCGTCCTGGGTATGACGATAAACTACATCCAACAGCAAGGCCTCTGATCAGAAGATTTTGAGGAGCGTGGAATCACCTCTTAATTGCTGGTGTCCACAGGTCCACCCTGACCCGGGGTAGTAACACCTGTTAGGGATCCAGCTATGGGCAAATAGTTAACCCCCAAACTGGGGTCAAAACACTATCAAAGTGTAAAAATAGGTTTTAATACCAGCAATAAATTTTTTGAGGAAGAATTATTACCAGCAATACATTATTACCACCAATAGATTTTTGAAGAAAAAAATATTACTAGCAATACATTTTTGAGGAAAAAAATATTACCAGCAATAGATTTTTGAAGGAAAAAATATAACTAGCAATAGATTTTTGAAGGAAAAAATATTACTAGCAATACATTTTTGAGGAAAAAAATTTACCAGCAACAGATGTTCTGAGGAAAAATTACCAGCACAGATTTTTGAAGAAACAATATTACCAGCAATATATTTTTTTAAGTAAAAATTATTACCAGCAATACATTATTACCAGCAATAGATTTTTGAAGGAAGAAATATTACCAGCAGTTTTAAGAAAAAATATTACCAGCAATAGATTTTTGAAGAAAAGATATTACCAGCAATAGATTTTTAAAGGAAAAAATATTACTAGCAATACATTTTTGAGGAAAAAATATTACCAGCACAGATTTTTGAAGAAACATTATTACCAGCAATATATATTTTGAGTAAAAATTATTACCAGCAATAGATTTTTGAAGGAAGAAATATTACCAGCAATAGATAAAAATTCTGTTGGCATTAACTAACCTATTGAGGTTGATATGCCGTAAAACAAACCAAACTAAACCAAACCTAACCAATAACTTTTCAGCACACCTCGTATAAAATGTGCGAGACAGATTAAGTTCTCCACCTATTGATTTAATCTGTTCTAAAAACACATCGTAAAGAAGATGTAATTACGTTTATAATGGATGTCATCATTGAATTGCTAATACATAGATATGTGTCATTGTTTTCGTGTATGACTTTGCAAGGGTAATAATGAAAGTAAAAGCTTTCAGCAGGACACGATATTGGAATAGAATTTTCCCAAGTATTTGCAGTAACATGGTAGACCAGTGACGAGAAAATTTTATTAAGAAGAAACAAAGTGACGTGGGACATTTTGAAATCAATTAGCCGTCAAACGCTAAGCAGAGTATTAAGGGACACAAAATATTTCTTTGGAAACAAAGAAAAGAGTTGTGAACTTTTACGTGATATCTGTCCTCCTGTATGACAGAAAGAGGAAGAGACTTGAAGCAACAGAAATGTGGTTCTACAGAAAGATACTGAGGATGCAATGGGACGAACAAGTAACAACGAGGTATGGATAGAATGGAAACAAAAAGGAAACTTATACTTAACACCAGAAGAGGTAGTTGAAATTTCTGGGGTACATAATGAGGAAGGAGGGTTTGGAAAATCTGATCCTCACAGGACAGATTGATGGAAAGAGGGAGAGAAGAAAGCAGCGCGTAACATACTTGATGAGCTTGAGTAAATAGATGGCAGAACGGGGTTTGAGAAAAATAACAAAAAGATAAAACTTATTAAGAGCTACAAGGGACAGGAAGATGTGGAGGGCCATGATCGTCTAGGTCCAGAAGGGACACGACACATAAAATAAGAAGAATAACTTCTGACTAATGAATGTTGGTAACATTACTGAAGGCCTGAATGATCTTTTTCCTCTAACAATTGCCCATTTGATAGTGAGTCTGACACAAAACAATTTTAATCTGTTCTATTTTTAGCTGAATAATTCAAAGGGTTTTTCAGTGATTCTTACGTCAAATGATGTCAAGATGGCTAAACGTCTTATCTGAAAACCCGGAAAAAAGAATATCAATTAGTTTATTGTTTTTTTTTTTTTAGATATTAAACATTTTGTAAGGCGGACAATTATCCCATGATGTTACAAGAATTGGAAAATTCTGCTGTTACACCCGGTATATACTGAGAAAGATGAACAAATATAGATACATAGATAGATACATAGATAGATATATATTAACAGGCTGTAATAGATAGCTAGATAGTAACAAACTGTAATAGATAGATAGATAGATAGATAGATAGATAGATAGATAGATAGATAGATAGAAAGTTTTTGCGTAAATTTCCTCTCATATATCTTTGTCTAATCTTTGGTTTTTCATACCTATTGACTAATGGACTGCAGAATTATTTGTCCAAGTCCTGATCTAAAAATCGTAAATCACGTAATAATTGTTAAACCTTTTTTAATGCAACGTCTCGTGTTAATTGAATTTAATACATTAGCAATAGCTTTCGAGATAAACTCCAAGGTACTTATTCCACTTACTTGGGATTCCAGCTTCAATTTTTCAATATTTATCTACAGAACTTTATTTTGTTTGTTTCTCTTGTGTGTGTGTGTGTGTGTGTGTGTGTTTTTTTTTGTTTTTTTTTACTGTGGTTAAACAAAACCGCCATAATGGAATACTTAGTAAGCAATGATTTGAGAGAGTAACTTCTTAACCATCACTCTAATTAAATCCACACTAAATGATCGATTCCTCTTTTACACAAATAGATATAAGCTAGATATTGTCCTTGTGAAAAGCAATTATTTTTTCTGATGATAATGCCAGTTCATCGTCGAAACATATAAAAGTAAAACTCTCTTATTTACCACATAAAGAATTACTAACTCTAGCTTTGTTTTTATTGTTTTAATCACTTCACGCCAATCAAGGAGATAAGTCTACTAAGATGTAAGGGATTACTGCGAGTGGAAGAAAATGAAAAGATTTAGTGAGAAGAAAGGACAATAAAAGAACAGATTTCAGGAAGACGGAAGATGAAGACAATGCCACCAAGACGCAAGGGGTTACTGGGAGTGAAAGAGAATGAGAAGACTTTAGTGAGGAGAAAGGACAATGAAAGAACAGCATTCGGGAAGACAGAAGATGGCGATTGACATTGCTTTTAAATATTTGAAGATAGTAGTTGATAGAAAAAGCAAACAGCCAGAAGAGAGTTCCAGAGTTGGGAAGTGCGAGAGAAGAAAAAGTTAACATAGAACTTACGGTTACAGTAAAATGGTGAGACCTACTTGCCAGTCTGGTAGCACGCTTACATTTATATGGCTGAGGTACCAAAGATGAAAGCTCATCTGAACAATTGCCATGAAAATATTTATAGAAAAGACACATGGACGCTACGTCACGTCGTTGCGAAAGGGACTGAATCAGAGATGCCTGGTCAGTACCGATAATATTGCAGACCTTTTTTTTATTTTGTTAAGAATCTCGAGATATACAGCAGGGTCACCAAACCAGATGTGGCAGCAACATTCAATGTATGAAGAAACGCTGGATTTATAAACATGCAAGATGGAATTTGGAGAGAAAAACGGCCGTGAACCAATTTTCTCAGTACCAGATAAAGCAATTAATCCTGTTGCGCTGTTTTACTGAGAGTCGGAGGGTCCAGCGTTCGAAGTTCAACCATTGAACATTGACCATCTAGCCTTGGTGAGAAACATATTAATTCGACTATTTAAATACCAGTTCCTGTAGAAATCAATATCGTAAAAATATCCCTCCAAAAGTCGAATGAATTCTTGTGCGGATCTATTACGCACGAACATACATACATACATACAAAAATACAAATCACATACAACGCCAAGCATTCATTGGTTAATTAATCACCACTACGTTATTATAGACAATTTAAAAATCGCAGCAATGCGACAATTTTGTAATCGCTCTATTTTTATGTAGCCAATTTTGTGCACTTTTGGGAGAAACGGATCACAGAAGCTTTCTTAAGTCTCCCCAAAGCTCGCTCGCTGATTGGTCAATGCCAACCAATCAGATCGTCTGCACATGAAGAATAATTCTTCCCGCGCAGCGATCTGGAGCCTACAGTCACTTATTTAAGCAAGAATTTTTCTTAGCTAATTAGTGAGGATTCAGCTGCCAAACGAATCCACGACAGTTGAAACCATGCGCCAACCTTCTCACTCATACACACTACTCACATGCTGAACATACATTGTATATACTCACATAATCTTTTCTAACACGGCAAATCTTTTAAAAACAGTGATTATAAGAGACTCTCATGAACATTATTCCAGTGAACTTTGAAATACTCAAATAACAGTTAAAGAGAGACAACTCTTGGTTAATTCAACCTTTTCTTACTTAAATGCATGCTTTCCTTCTCATCATTGTTTGATATTGTACATCTTGTTAAATACATATTTTATGTGTAACAATGTCTTTGGCTTATCCTTTTCTGCGTCAGTCCTGTTTCCTAATCTAAAGTTAAATTAATTTGGTGAAGTCCGACACAAGCTCGAAGACCATTACCGCCTTTCTAAGGAGTTTGTTTTAGACTGGCTTTTGGCATGTGATCCCGCCAATTTTTTTAAGCCATTTATCTTGAAATTTACATTCGTGATGTTAATTTATTCACAAGTAGAGAGTATAATTATTCATTTAGAAATTCTTGACTTTTAGATCGGTGTTTTTCACCCGGAATCCATATGGATCCTGGGGGTTCATGTAACATTACTGGGTTCCACAAAAAAAATAGCAAATTAGAGGGGGTACGATAATATTTTAGTGGCCCATAGAGTAATTTAACTTCGGAAGAGTTGTTACAACTGAGAATTGGAATTTCTAAAGTAATCTACGCCATATTAAAACACTAAAAATAGAAAACCAACTCTAAATCAAAGCAGAAAACGAAATCAAGCGATATAATTTAACGTTCCTTTTAATCTACCAAATGATTTGATTGTAAAAGTTGAATGAAAACTGAGAAGGATATATAAAGGAAGGACTATGTAAATAAAGAAAATTGTATAAAGATTACAATTTATTATATAAATTAATTTAATATATTAATAATAAATAATAATATTAATTTTAAATATTAATAATAATGAAATAGTAAGGTATTAATATAAATTGATTAATGTTATTAATAGACCCAGCATTGTGAAAATTGGGGGTGACCTTCGACTATCATTGACATCAATGGAGCCGAATATAAAACAAAATTTGGAGAGTAGCATCAACCACGGGAATGTTATTGAATAAATTTATTAATTACTTAATTGTCTTAAAATGGTGTATTATGAGTTGTTTTACTAGTATACATAAAAGTTCCATAGAATTTAGTTGTTAAATACAAGTTTATATTCATTAAGTTAGTTTTACTTCAAAATAAAGCATACACTTACTATTTCTATTATACAATTCCTAAATTTATCTATTAATAAAAAAAAGTTTTTTTCGTCAAATGGTTATGGAGGTCTACCAAAAAAAAAAAAAAAAAAAAAAAAAAAGCGTAAAAGTGATCTATAGGTAAAAAACAAAAAAGATTAAGAACCACTGGTTTAGATGATGTTAGTTTGTTTTTTTTTTTCTTCAGAAAGGAGGTGTTGATAATTTGGGTTTAGTCAATTTGGGGGAGAGAGTCTATCCTCTGATAAAAAAAAATAGAAAAAAACACAATCACAGGATTTCTAACACGTAGGTTCCGCAGGAGTTTTCCCAAACTGTATAAAGGTAAGATGAGAGTATTACAAGAACAAAAAACAAATTAAATAAATAAAAAGAGAAGACGGGGGGGCACAATTATTATGTACATTTAATCTGCTTCCGGTTTTCATATATGATGGTGGAGGTGCTGAAAAGCTTTCAACCGTCCACCTCCCGACACATTTCCCAAACCTTTCCAGCGTCTCCTCGTGCATCTAATCTTTTTCAGACAAATATCTTTGTTACATTTTTCTATATTTTTTCGATTGTGTTTTTTTTTTTTAATATATTTCGTACATTTTCCTAGTTTCTGTTAAAAGATTAAATAAAATTCTACAATATCAAAATATTTTGGCTGTCATGAGCTGTTAGTAAAATGTCTACTTTTTTGTGTGTGTTATGTCAGTATCATCATTTTTAAGTATTGCGCCACCGGGTCTTCCCGAGGCACTTCGTAGAAATATTATTATTATTTCCTTTGATTTCTGGCGTGTACACATTTCTTTCCGGGTCCCGCCGGGGGACCTAAGGTTAGAAATGGCATCATGACACTTTCCACCGACAAAAAAAAAAAAAAAATATTACATAGATAAAGCCCTCCGTAAAGTGTGGGCTGTACTTGTCAGAACAATTTTTTGTATCTCTTTGAGGCATGGGCTTCCAGGAATCCTTTCAATTAGTCTACTGGAATCTTTTCCAACCAATCCTAGGGCTCCAACTACAACAGGGATTGTTGATGTTCCCATATGCCACATTTTTGAGATTTATTATTATTATTATTATTGTTATTATTATTAATAATTATTAAGTATATTGGTTCAAAATATAGAAGACATCAATTTTTTTTTAAAATCCTTAAAAAAGCACTTCGTCGTTAGTCTTAACGTAACTTGTTTATAGAAGTTTGTTTAAGGACGAACGAAAAATGCTGCTCGAAAACATATATATATATATATATATATATATATATATATATATATATATATATATATATATATACCGCTGTTCGTCTTAGGGTCCTCAACAAAATACAGAGACGGATATGCAATGTGGTTGTCCCTGATCTGGCATCCCGTTTGCATTCGCTCTCTCACAGACGTACTGTCGCCTCCCTATGTATTTTCTAAAAATACTTTCTCCGACGAGCTATTTTTGCTAGTTGCCAAACTGCATGGTCGGCATCTCAGTCCCACCCTTTCACTGTGGGAAACGGTTAAATGTAGCCGTCTCTTCTACTCCAATAGCTTCATGTCTCGCTGTCTGTGGAACTCCCTTCCTCTTATTTGCTTCTCTAATAGCTATAATCTCCAACCATTCAAATGCAATGTCAATCGACATCTCCAGATGCCTTGATCTATTCCCCGTCCTTCTCTTCATTCTTTCCTCTATTACGCCTCTTTACTCTTGCTCCCACTCTCTGTAAGACCTTGCGTGCTAGTGGCACTCCCGACTTGCTTGGGATGAAAAGCTTAATATATATATATATATATATATATATATATATATATATATATATATAGCGTTTGCCTGATGATGGCTAGAGCGTAAACTTGAGTAGTGACTCGTATTGTCCTTTGTTAAGTGCTGACGTTCTGAAGCCTTTTTTTTTTACTCTGATCTAGGCATTGAGCTCTTGAAATTACTGCGTAGGTAGGTGTTTACCTTTTGCTCTTTTTTCTTTCCTTGTTCACTATTTTTTTCTTGTCTAAATTGTTAAGTCGTGTGATCATTTATGTATTGATCACATGAACATTGTTAGGCTTTTAGGTATATATATATATATATATATATATATATATATATATAATTCACAGACAGATTGTTTCACTGTATCACAGCTCATCAGTGTGGATAGACATTCGATTGCTTCAAGCTGGAATCCAAACTCTTCCGATTCGGCATCACTCAGAGACTCTACCCCTAAGCTATCGGCGCACGTCAGAGGATCTTTTAACGTATTATATACGTGATGTATATAGACGCTAAACCATCAGCCAGAGCGCTCAATTCTGACGAAATAACTTCACCGGTCTCACTCGTCGCATGGAAACCGCAAACAACCTGAAAAGAATTCGCAAAACAGGCGAAGCCCGGAACAAAACAATTCCAAGCTTCAAGAGCCATTTTCGTTCACATGAGAAGTAAATCCGCAGGCCAAACTTGTCAGTGATGGTCATACTCGCTTAACGAACCGACAGCCATCATGGATATATTGGTCAAACTGGGATTATGAACCTAGAAAGACTGCTCGATTATGTGAGAGAAATGTTAATTTAAAACTTCAGCTGCCTTGAGGCTATATACCCACTCATAGGAAAGGTTTCCGCGAGAAAAAAATCCATAATCAGTATCTCTGAAGCAGTTCGTGGCTGTATTATATCCAGGCAACTTCTGTGACCATACGGTTATCTCCCTTACTTTGGATTCCATTAGTTCACTTGCAAATTATATTCACAACACATGACAAGAAGCAAGTAAATATAAGTTTTATTTGCAGTAACTTGTAATAAATTTAACCCATTGCACCATCTCAGCCATGCAGAGGTGGTGACCCTACTGCATCGGTGACAGTGTGTACACCATAACTGCCTACCCAGGCCTTGTTAGAAGGAATGAAAAGCATTTGTCTAGACGCTGCACTTGAAACATCAGCCAGAGCCCAACGACATAGACTTCCGAGACATTTGATGATACCATTAGGCATTCGTCAATGATGTACGAATGGACGTTTCACTCGCCTTCCTTCAGAGAAATCAGGTACATCGAGAGATAACTTGCTAACATCCAGGTGCAAGCCCGCGTTTTACCCGGTGTGAATGGATGACCCGATATGTAAACTCGTGATCGGCCCAGCTGCGCTTAGAGTGTGCACACGTGGGGAAACCCGTACGACAGAGAGATTATATGAGCACTAGAGCGGAGAGAGACTTTTAAACTGCCACTCGAGAGTGAAGAGTCTTTGTTTAAAGAAAGCCCCAAAGCCGCAAACCCACTGCTCGACGGTGATTCGTAAAGTCTGGAGTGAAATAAAATGTAGCCCCCACGTATGAGAGATTACGTTTGTGTTTTTCATTGGTAACACACCGAGGAGGATGTGAATAAACATCGAAATATTAACAATAATAGTCATTAAATTATATAAACAGAAAAAAACAATCATAAAATCCTGGTGCGAAATAAAGAAACTGGCAATGTGTAAACGATATCTTAGAAGTGTAAGATATTCATCTTTTTTTTTTTTCAGTTTCCAGAATTATTTTTTATATTTTAAAAAACTTTCTTGTATTTAAATTAGAACGTTAAAAAAACAATACATGGGAAATCGCATTTGTACATAACCTTAGGTTTGTCACATAGGTTTTTAATTGGAAATGTAAGTCGATAAGGTTACTCTAACATGTAGACAGAAAGAATAGCTCGCATTGGTACATGATCTTAGGTTTGTCACTTACTGTTTTCATAGTATCGAGAAAATTGTTCGAAAACAATTATTCGAAAAACATTTATTCGATTTGTAAATTGAATGAAAATTAATCGAAAAGACAATTATACTAAATGATAATTATTCGAAATACTTATGTTTGGAATACGTATGTGGTCTTGGTTTGAGAGTCAATGATGATTTACCTAGAAGTAATAACGCCCTTGAAGGATGGCATAAGGGATTTTTGCAGCAAGTGTCACCCCATCATCCAACAATATGGGCATTCTTAGACTATTTTAAAAGAATACAGGACTTGCAAGAAATTCATATCGCAAAAGTAAGAGCAGATTGCTAAAATATCAAGAGTGCCAAAAAATACCACGACGTAAAAAATTAGTGGCATCCTTTAAACTTAAGGTTATAAGGATTTTTTTTTCTTACTAAATTGTTTTATTAACGATATTTGTATTTCGAATAATTATCATTTGTGCATTTGCTCTTTTAATTTTTAAATTTTTTATTGCAATAAAGAATTTTGTATTTCGAATAATTATCATTTAATATAATTATCCTTTCGATTAATTTTCACTCAAACAATTTACCATTCGAACAACTGTTTTCAAACATTGTTCACATAATCCATTTTCATTGCTAATGGTAAGATAAGGTTATGAATATATGTAGCCACAAAATGAGCTCACATTTGTACATGGTCTTAACTTTGTGACATGGTTTTCATTGCTAATGATATGATGAGTTTACCTAAACATGTAGCCAGAAAAGGAGAGCGTGTTTGTACAAGATCTTAGGTCGGCTTTAAAAACATAATTGAAATCTACACTTGCTCACTATAAAGTTTTCTCAGATCAAATAGGGGAGAGAAGGGCGTCTATAGCGCATACGTTTTGCGTATTTTACAAGTAAGTACATGTACTGAAGGCTAATATATAATGAAAGTCTATCATAAATGTTTCAAAAGTTACCTTGAAAATCAACATTCGAAAAGTTGGCCTCTATTTGGATTTGATCACCGATAACTGTCATTCGAGACCAACTCGCTACCATTTGATCCAACAAACAGGCTTGATTGTTTTTGTATTTTAAATTTTACTACAGTTCAAGATTAACGTATTTTTTAAATAGAAATCAGGTAAAATTAAGAATACTGTAAAATTAGTGGCATGACTTAAGGTTATAGGGATCTTTTTCTTACTAATTTGTTTTATTAACGATATTTGTATGTTGAATAATTTGTCACATAAGTTTTTAATTTGAAATGTAAGTCGATAAGGTTACACTAACATGTAGACAGAAAGAATAGCTCGCATTGGTACATGATCTTTGGTTTGTCACTTACTGTTTTCATAGTATCGAGAAAATTGTTCGAAAACAATTATTCAAAAACATTTATTTGAATCGCAAATTGAATGAAAATTAATCGAAAGAATTATATTAAATGATAATTATTTGAAATACTTGTTTTAAAAGCCAAAAACCGGTAGACTCGTTCAAAACTGCAAACATCAGATCTTTTCCTGTCCAAGAAATTGAGAGGTAATCTGGTCAACAGACATAAGCACCTGATGTCTGCAGTTAGGAGCTATCATCGTTTCATGCAATGGAGTTCTTCAAAGAGACTGATCTCCGGTGGCCAGTGACTAAAGTGTTTCAGTCAATTTCCTAAATTCGGTTTTGTCAAAGTTTACCGATTCGTTATTTCGCACCCTGAAATTTCGTATGAGGTATAAAACGCCAAAAATACATGAATGTAAAAAAAAAAATTTATTTTGCCATTTCAATTATTATTTTTTTTTTTTAGGGAGGGAAGAAAAGTGAGAAATTTCTTACCTGCTGCTTTTCCCGACCCAAATTATTAATGCTATGAATTTCCCATTAAAATATACAATGCCGTGAAATCGGGCATGAAATTCTCTATTAAAATTTGCAAAGAATTTTTTTCTTTCTTTTTTTGTCTTCATCTCGTCTTTGAAAATAAAAGAAAATAAAGTTATCACAAACATACATATTACCAATGGAACATCCCGAATTTTACAAAAATACAAATAAACTAATCACGAAGGCATGAGATGTAAGATACTTGCTCAAGAAAAAAGAAACTGCGTTTGATGAGCGAGCCGAAATACCCTAATCAAATCTAGCAAACAGAAACCATATTTAAAACCCATGGATTTAACAAGCTGACAATTCAACTAACAAGAAAATGACAAGAAACGTGAAAAACTTGCCAAAGATTTTAATAGCATCGATTTCATGAGTGAAAGAAACTGATGACCGCATCGACGGATTTTACAAGAATTCATGTGTAATGGATGCAGTGGACATAAAGACGACAACAACTTGCACCAAGGTTTAAATCGATAAATGCTGAATCGAACCTAAATCAAGCAAGTCTAACAATAAGATCAACGTCTTCTGGAGCCAACCCTTGGAAATCACGACAATGAAACACAGGTTTACGGGTTTAACAAGTACACGAATTATTCACTGATCACGGAGAGTTCTGTAAATGAAAGACATGTCCATGTTCTATATCCTACAAGGTGCTCAGTAGAAAAGTGGCAAGTTTATTATCACTATTTTATCTTTCAGGAAGAATTGACCTTGAATAAATTTCTTGAATATTCATGACCTTGAATAATCATTCGACCTTCGCGAAATCTGATTGGTTCTTTCATGATTGATTAATTGCTGCTCGATTTTGTGATTCGTTATTTAAATGTTATTTGCAGACAACTTTCGTCTTTCGTTCTGTTCTTCTCGTATGGTTAAACAACTCACTGATTTTGAGCGTCAAGTTATCGTACGTTTCAAGGAAGAACCTCCGACGCGAAGATTGACGACATGTGCAGATATACTTCTAGAATTTTTTCAGTCACGTCAATTTTCAACGGTTGTCTCACGTCTTTCTGGATTTACCACTTTTTTTTTCTTTTTTTTTTTACTCGACACCCTGTAGAAGTCAAACTAAGTAAGACTAGAGAATACACAAGTAAGACTAGAGAATACAAAAGTGTTTTGTTGAGTTACATCACTGAAGCAAACGATAAAAAAAAGCAATTGAATAATCTACTTCTAGTCTACCATTCTGTTACCGACGGTGATAGCCGAAGATTTTCTTTGTAATCTTTCAACCTATCTTGCTTTATACGGATTAAACGTTTTACACCATGACTAATATATATAATTTGCTTGGAAGTAATTGCTGGTGTTAACTGTAAGCAAAAATGTTTAAAAACTACAAATGAAATAAAGAAAAATGAAAAAACCGGGCAATATTTGTAGACACCACGTAAATAAATAAGTTGGGTCATTTCTTCTGTATGTTTTATTAAAAATATAGTGTTGACCTCAATGTCTATTTTATATTTACATACGCTCTGTACCGGGCATTGAGCACTTTTACGCATAAATATAGCATATACCATATATATAATAAAAATACTTAAACACTAATATTGTAATCCAATTCATCAGACCTACATTGAAGGTCTGATGAATTGGATCGCAATTACAATTCGTAATGTAATAAATTTTAACCATGGAATATTAGTGTTTAAGCCTTTTTATTATATTCTTACTCTGTCCTGGACATTGAGTTCTACCTGGATTCTATCCTCTTGGAAATTGTTATATATATATATGTATATATTTTAGATATATATATGTGTGTATATTAACCACTAATATTATCTCTCTCTCTATATATATATATATGAATATGAATAAAGACAAAAGGAAAACTTACTTTAGCCGATGCGCTTCCTCTTCTGTGGGGCTTTAGATAGGTTTTCCTTATGTCTTTATTCATACTGTCCTTTTACAGATATACTCTATCTGGAATTTTTACACACACACACATTATATATATATATATATATATATATATATATATATATATATATATACACACACACACACAAATGAGAGAAAGAACAGATTAAAATTCCACTGTTGATGGCATTTACTTTTTTAAAAAGGCTCACTAAAAAGTAGAGCAATATACTATTATTTTTTTTATTATAAGAGATTATAATAAAAACATGTTGAAATCGCTATACAAAAGCTTTCATGTTTCAATACTTTGATTGTACTTATTCAGGTGATGGTAAGTAACTGATTATTATATATATATATATATATATATACGCTCACTATAATGAATGATGGCTAGCGTGACATTTTTGAGTACTAATTTATCTTTTCTCCTCATAATTTTTCTCAGTCCAAATAGGAGAGAGAAGGGCGTTTGTAGTCAATACGTTTTGCGTATTTTACAAGTAAGCACACGTACTGACAGCTAATCTAAAAAAAAAAGTCGGTCACAAATGTTTCAAAAGTTACCCTCTATTTGGATTTGAACATCAATAAACTGACATCCGGGGACTACTCGCTACTATTTCAACCAACAAACAGACCATCGATTTGTTTTGTAGTTTAAACTTTACTAAAACTAAAGATTAACATTTTTTAATAGAAATCAGGTAAAATCAAGAATGTTTTAAACCCATTGATCAGTTTGAAGAAGAAAAATGGGATAATCCAACCAATATGTTTAGCCAAAACGTAAATAAATATATTCAGGGATATTTCTTCTCACAATTTTTTTAGTTTAAACAAAACGGTACGATAAAGTAGACCCCCCACAAGTTTCATTAAAATTTACTGATAAGGTATTTCCGTTAAGTTTTTTATTGTGTTCTTTCTTGTGTGCGAACCAGAGATTTCTTTATCGGATTTGGTGTTGAGGTTTCAGAAGCACATAATGAGAAAAGAGGGCTTGGAAAAACTGATACTCAGAGGACAAATAGAGAACAAGAGAGACAGAGAAAACATCTCATAACCTACTTAGCTGGCGTGAGTAAATGGATAGCGAAATAGGATTTATTAAAAGCTACAAGGGACAGGAAATTGTGGAGAGCTATGATCGTCTACGTCGTGAGGGGACACAGCCCGTTAAGAAGAATTGTGTAATAATTGCCCAAATGATTGTTCGTTCTGAGCGATTTTGACTCATCTATCAACTGTCGTAATTCCCCATGTATAATACATCTTCATCCATAATACGCACCCCTAAAATTGTGCTGAAAGTGTGGGAAAATGCTTCTATTCATGCATAATACGCACTCCTTGTTTGGTAATTAAACCCTATAGATTGTACCACTCCAATTTCATTACAGCCAGCGTTTCCTAATATTATTTTAAAATTTTTTTATCCTATTTTAGGTTTATGCTAATTCTTATATTATTTTATATTTTTAAGTATTTTTAGCTACATACGAGTATATTTGACTTCCTTATAGGGCTGCAATCACCAAATGTTAGTGTCAAATTGTCGTATGTTTGTGTTGAGTAGTCATTTTGCAACTGAAATCGACGTATGAAACAGCAATTTTTAAAGATTTATTTTGTAGCTGTGCATAATACGCACCCTAACTTTAGATTTATTTTTTTTTAAGAAAAATGCGTATTAAACATGGGGAATTAGGGTAATTCAAAGTTAGGAGATTTTGTTAGGCTAATCTTAAAAATAGGGAAGAGCCCGACGATTATCCACAACTCATTTCTAGCCTGTTTTTGTATTATATTTTTAATTTACTGTTTCATTTTCACACGATTCGGTGTCGGAGTTATAGAAAAATTGAAGAATTCAAATGTTATAATGTTTATTTATTTATTTTTAATTTAAATCTTATCACGTTATAATTTGTTAACATAAAACAGGAAGTGAAATTTTATTGGAGTTTTTATGAAGCGTATTTAAATGATTTTGTTGTTATATATATATATATATATATATATGAGTGAACACAGAGGTCAACACCGAGTGGCGATAGTCTGATTCATATATGAAACAGACTGTCACCACTCGGTGTTGACATGCCTCCACTTTTATATTTACATAGGCTCTATCCCTGATATTAAGCACTTTTACCTAATAAATATATATATATATATATATATATATATATATATATATATATATATATAATACACGAATGTAATGAGAATGAAAATAATATAAATTCTAACGTTCATAGAATTAATTCAAAAGAGGGATCATTACCAAGAGTAGAGCAATAATTATTTATTATCATTTTTACATACAGAGAAATGTTCGTATTTAAAAATTATATATATATATATATATATATATATATATATGTGTGCATATGCATACTTATGTATGCCGTTTCGTGTTCGTTCCTGTCGAACAAAATTGCGTTATGTGTATGTTTTAATGTTATCGAGAATTAATCAATAAAACTGAAAAAATAAAATCATCCTTGATAATGGCTAAAAGTATAGACGAACGAAAGCGCTCGGAATTACAGAACATTTGGACAGTTTCTACACACTGTGTCCAAAAAAAAAAAAAAAAAAAAAAAAAAAAACTTGTTCGAAAGAAAAATGAAATAAAAAAGGTTAATCGTAGTACCTTGTCTGTCGTCTTTAATGAAAGCTGCACAGTATATATATATATATATATATATATATATATATATATATGTATGTATATATATATGTTGTGTGTGTATCAAATGAGTGGACAAGTCAACATCGAGTGGTGACAGTGTTTCAAGCTTGAATGTAATTTTCAAATCATTTGAAGACAGTGTTCAAGCATTTTACAGACTGTCGCCACTCGGTCTAGCCAATGTCCACTCATTATATATATATATATATATATAATGTGTGTGTGTATTACTTAAACGCTATTTTAGTGGATGCTCACAATTGAATAGACACTCCGTTTAAGTAAACTGTATATCTATCTATTTTCGGCTACCGGCCTAAATATTCGAGAGCATTTTTTTCTTTACTAAAATTTCTCGAATATTCAAGCCGGTGGACAAAAATAAAATTAAAATGCTGCTTAATAAATAAAAATAAAAGTAATAAAAACTTTCGGATTAATAAATAAAAAAAAATCCATATATAACAGACTGCCACCAGTCGATATTGATCTCAGCGTCCACTTTCATATATTTCCATCCTTGATATTCACTACTTTTACTCATAAATGTACCATACCTTAAAACTATATTTTTATCACACACACACACACACACACACACACGTATATATATGTGTGTGTGTGTGTGTGTGTGTGTGTAAGCAACTTATAGTTGCAACCAATTCTTGGGTAGCTTAATTTTAATTTAAGTCTATACATTTTCAAAATGGGTGCTTCAATTTTTTTAATCTTGGGTCTAATAAATAAATAGTATAAATTCGAATATAGGTTTCGCAGAATTCTTGATGACGGTATAAAATGGTTTAACCAATGACTATATCCACAACACAAGAGAAGGGCATCAGAGGTGTGATTTTAGGAACCTTTAAATGCAATGTCAGGTGATTCCGACCTATTTGTTTCCCGTGGAGGTTACATACCGTTTCTTTGATAATTTTTTAGATGAGGAATTTTCGGTGTATTCATATATTCTTTGAATCTGATATTTATTCCCGTTTAAAAATCAAAACACCAAAAGCCTAGATTTGATTTACCGATCAATCAGAAATCGATATTCAACATAACTATGTAGAGATAGAATAAATTCATTGATTGGTGAAGGTTTTTAGAAACGATTCATGAATGTGCATATATATAAGTGAACACTGAAGTCAACACTCAGAGGCAACAGGCTGTTTCATACTTGACGATTGCGTTTAGCATGAAACAGCCTATCGCCTCTGAGTGTTGACTTCAACGTTCACTTTCATATTTACATACGCGCTCTGATATTGAGTACTTTATCCCATAAATATAGAACATCTTATATATATATAAATATATATATATATATATATATATATATATATATATATATATATATATAATTGAAAAACATATTCGAGAATTTTACATTTCTTGATTGTTCCAAGTCTTTCTTGGTCAAGTTTTTGTCATTCCTTTTCGATACTTGTCGACTTTAACAGGAAGCAGGTAAGAAAGAAACTTTTTACTCTTTAAGATGTGTATACCTGAAGGAGGCTGAAAAACGGATCGGCCGAGATAGTGTTATATCAGCAAAAACAATTTGATCAATACTGCAACCAACTTTTCGATTACTTTTAGCAACCTTGAAAAGAATTCATTTACATGGTAATATCGTTTTACTTTCATTCTTGTCAACATAGCAGAAAGAAAAATTTTCATCACTGGCATATCTCAGATTTTACAAGTAAAAACATGTCTGAACACTGCATAAAAATCAGTCCTGAGGCAATTTGACATGCGTGTCAAGAAGTTCAACATTCAGAAATACGTCTTTGGCGAAAGCATTGATAGACAACACCACTGAGATAATTTTTTTTTTAATACGATGTCTCTTGAGGACGTAGGCAATCACTTCTCTCCGTGATTTCTTTCTTTTATTATCTGTGAATTGTCATGACGACCTTGTAAAATAGTGGACTGGCTTCACGTTGATTTTTCTTCGCTTTTGAATTCAAAGTTGATGGTCTTCCTCCTCCCTAGCTAGCCCACCCTACCCTGCTATTTGACATATAACTGGAGTGAACATTATTACAAAAGAGAAGGAAACTTGAACTCTCCACGCTGAGAAACCTTCATCGCTTCCGCAGAGGGAAAACAGTAAAAGAAATAGTAACAGTAATGTTTTTTTTTTTTTTTTACATTTTTGATTCGCTACTATTTTTGTAACCAATAAAAATGCAGTGTGGAATAGTCAAATGAGGGGAGAAAATTCTAATGGTTCCAATAAACGTCCCTGCAGGATTTTTTTGTTTTATTCCTGGAGCAAAATGATCATGCCGGGAAAAATAATAAGCGTGCTGAACTAAATAAACTCCATGCCGGGGGGTGCATGATTAAAGAGAATAATTTAATCGTTCCAGCACTTCTATGTCTATGTTGCCATTCGCTCGCATCGGGATCGTCATCCTCTCTCCTCCCCACCCTAATGGCGGCGGAAATGGTTCTGACTCAAAGACAGTTTGACGAGGTTATTCACGTGAATTTGATTTTGATCGTCAACTCTGCGCAACGGAGAAGCCCACACACTTGCCCAGAAGCGCCTCCCACGCGGCTCAAAAGGGGATTGAGACAAGCGAGTTCTGGCAAACCTGGTTGCATCGGGGTATCGGATACTTGACTTTTGCCCTCATCCGACAGTTTGGGTTTTAAGATCATGTAGATCTTTGGCCTATTTGTTGGGGGTCTTCGGCAGTTGGTCGCGTCCACTCCGCTCCTCCCTTTTCAACCTTACACTTTTACACCAAATACAAGTGCCGGCGATAATTAGCTAATAGTTACCAAGATCTGGAGTGTACGTTCGTGTCTTGCGTAAAACAACCTTATTCCAAAACCCTGGTCCTAACGTCTGAAACTATGGCTAAAAATGCAATTAAAAAAATTATAATCAATTCTAATATATTAATGCAAAAGAACCAAGTCGAAAGCAAAATCACTGATAAGTAGAAATTGCTTAAGTCTTAACTATTTTTAACACTTCAATACAACCATTTTATTTATTTGCTGATGTGTGTAGACCAAGAAGAGAACAATGGAGATTCACCAGAGACTAAACAGTATCACTGGAAAGTAAGTATTAGTTACAGTAAAATGTGGAGGAAAAAATGAAGACAAGGCGCAAATTTCAAGAAGTGGATGGTACGAAATTAACGTTTGATGTATAAGAGGTAAAATACTGGAAATGTTGCTTAACGCCCAATGACACTGAACTGAAAAAGATCTGGAAGTTGTCAATTAGTCACCATCTAGTAATGGCCTCTTTAATATCAGTGTTTTTTTTTTTTAAGTTATGAGCAAGAAAGGATAATTTTTTCTCTGAAATATTATTTCAACAAATAGCATATTATAAGAACCAAAGAAGGCATTGGCCTAAATGTTGGCCACCAAAACAATAAAGATGAGAATACAAATTGGCATAAATCAAGAAAAGAGATGTGTATGCATGTATGTATTGTGATACTATGGATACCTACGTAGGAAGGGAAGAGATGGTTTTATCACAATCTCAGGTGTTTACAATCACTCACCCGGATGAGAAGCGAAGCCCCGAATAAAACATCTACACATAATATAGGGAAACAGGGTTCGCTTTCGCATTTCTCGACTTGGAGAGCCATATATATATATATATATATATATATATATATATATATATATATGTGTGTGTGTGTGTGTGTGTATATGGCATGGCTCTTATAATTTTATATGTACTTATTGTGCTCAATATCAGTGATAGAGATAATATTCAGTTGGCTATGAGTTTGTGACCCTGGGTTTCACGCTTTTGCGATCATCAAACTGTCTGATGATCGCAAAAGCGTGGCTAAAACAAGGTCAGAAACTTATATATATATATATATATATATATATATATATATATATATAATCTTGTAGATCTTATTTTGGAATCAGTTAAAACTATTTACTATTGTTCCAACAAAAGTCAAAATACTAAATGGCTCAAAATTTACAAGAGATTATCAGAAAACCAAATCCATAGAAACTTTATAAATTTAAAATCGGTTCTCATAATTTACAGGAAATCAATTCCATAACATTTTAATAGTAAGGTTCAAGAGGTAATGCCCGTTTTTATTATTTATTTTATTCATATTCGTTAATTTTCACTGAGTTTGGTCATACTTAGCAAATTCCCAAATTGAAGCATCGATTCTTGTTTAGAATGGAATTATAATGAGAGAATTTTCAATAAGTTGCATAAAAAAATAAGAATTTCATACTTAAAATACGCTTAGTTTTAGGACTAAACAGAGACATGTTATGCTTAGAAGAAAAAATGCAGTGTATTTAATACTTTAACAATAAAAAAAAGATATCCCTGTGTAAAACCACAGGAAATCATATTTAAAAAATGAAAATGGTGTTAATTAAAACTAGAGGACTAATACAACCTCTGTGTGTGTGTATCTCTGGGGAGGAGGTGTGGGTTGGTAAACAGTGACTATTTATAGCTATATAGCGAGACTCTTCGCAAAAGCGAATCGAGTCACTGTCGGTCACTGGGCATGTTTCTAAAAATAAATCCGCTAAAAATCCACCCTCATCTCTACCGTGCGCCGACGGCTTAATGGTTAGAACCTCCGAGTCAGTCGTGTTTCGATCCTAGCTCGAGACAACCGGATGTCTAGCCGCACTGATGAGCTGTGAAACAGTCTGTCGGTGGATGACATATATATATATATACACACACGTGTGTATAATAGATATATAATATATGCGTGTGTGTGCGTGTATATATATATATAATTTTTTATATACATTATTCATATTTTGTATATGCGCGGTACTTATTGGGAAGCACTCAATATCAGTGATAGAGCAGATATTTAGTTGGATTGATGTGAATTTGTGACACTGGGTTTCACAGGCTTGCGATCATCGGACAAACACACTAACATCAATCCAACTTATATATATATATATATATATATATATATATACACACACACACACACACACACACAGGTAGTAATCTGCTGGTATAATCCAGGCGAGTCCTATTAACAAAACATACAATTTGAAATATGTTAAAATTGACTCACAATAGAGTGTTCAAGGTTTAATTAAACACAACAAAATTTTCTTTACTTAGAATTAAGATATCTTTAGTTAATGACCCTTTTCCTGCGAAAAAATATATAAAATATGAATAATGTATATAAAAATTACACACACACACACACATATTATATATATATATATATATATATAAAAATCAAGGAATTGTCCCCAGATATCAACAAACCTTTGCAAGTCACTGGATGTCACATACACTGTTAAATCAATTGTTAAAAATGTGGGTGGAATGAATAAATACTAAACACTTTAAATATCTCAGTGTTTAGATTAGTTATAATAAACTTAGTATCGGAGATACGAAAATAAAACAAAAGCTATACTAGTTTTAGTCCCACACCATAATATACTACAAAACCCAAACGTGAACCTAAGAACTAGAGTCATGTTTTTAAATAGCGTTATCAGATCAAGATTTTCATATGGATGTCATGCATGGTGCTTAACCCTTTCAGAAATGTCTAAACTGCCAGCTGTGTACAAGCGCTTTCTCAGATGGCTTTGAGCAAATGAACACCATAGGTGTTAGCATGGACCAACCTTTTTCAAACCTTATGGAATGGTTCTACAGAACCTCAAAGAACAGTACAAAATAACAGAAACAACATCAGTTGAGGACTTGCAACAACGGCAACAACTAAAATGAATAGCACATGTAACTAAGAGAGAAAATAATGACATAATCAAGATGTTGACGTTCCACACTATATCAAACTAAAGATTAGGAAGGAAACCACCATCAATACTGTAAAGAGCAATAACAACTACTGGACTTGAAAAGAGAAAATAATGACATAATCAAGATGTTGACGTTCCACACTATTTCAACCAAAAGGTTATGATTGAAACACTCATCAATACTGGAAAGAGCAATAACGGTAGATTTAAAAAAACCTATTTGTTTTAATAGAAAGATTTTATAAATTTTAACTGACAGTAGCACTAACTGCTCAGTCAATGAATGATAAAAATTTCCTTATAAGGAAATGGTTAATATTAGCAATTATCATTTTCTGTAGAAAACTTATAAATGGTGGCTTAATACCGAACTTTTTACGATCTTTTCATCCACAATTGCTCAATACATATATCTAGTAGGTCAACCAGAAGCGTGAGTAATGGTTAATGAGCTACTCAAGCAGACCATTACTACAGTAATAGGTTTAATTTTCATTAGATACCCCAGATTTGTGGCCTTGTACCAGACAAAATTTAGTAAATACTTATAGGAATCCAAACTGAACTTAGTTCTACCAAAGTGTAATTCACTTTGACAATGAATCAACATAATTAAATTGCTCAATCAAGACCATTGAAATTTTATGTCCGAAAAGAAAAATTATTTAACTTATTAATGTTGATTATCCTCAAAATGGAATGCTAAGTGGAAACCTATAATTAATACCTCATTTTTAGAGACCTGTAAAACTAGAATTTTATTTTTATAATACCAGATTATATGGTTAGTATTTATGTTAAAACAAGAGATAATGAAAAGAAATAAATTTTCACAAGGTTTACCTCTGTCCCATAACAGTTGTCACATATTTCATGCACTAAACGTTACAATAATTATGGGACAGAGGTAATACAATTTATTAGCTAGATCAGCCAATTTTTATTTACAAAAGCCAACATTGGTAGACCATACCAAACAATTCTTCACTCAGAACTCATAAGTAAAACTGAATTGTCATTCAATCAATTAATTAAGAAAAAGACTTGACAATTTTCTGTAACAAAACTAAAATTAATATTAACAAAATAAAAATTGTACATCTGTGATTGTCACAGATTATTGTGGAAGCTGCAATGTTGACTGATTTCTTGAAATTCTAGACCGGTAGTTCAAGGTTGGGATGAAATCTATCGGCTAGAAATTGAAAGATTGTCTGCAGAAAGCATCAGACAAGTTTGGAGTTTAGACAGAAATCACAACATTAAAAGATGATATTGGTGACATGGATGATAGAAACTTGGCAATCTTGGTGTTTCTGTAAATTAAAAACTTAATTATTACAACTAAATCACAGAATCTATGCCACTGGCTTTACAAGAAAAGCTGATTTTTAACAAAGACTATGATATTAAAACAAAGAAAAAAATGTGATGCTGGTTTTTCATATATATATATATATATATATATATATATATATAAATATATTATATATATATATATATATATATATATATATATATATATATATAGGAATAAAGAAAAACTTGTCTTTGGCAATGAGTTTCATCTTCTGATGAATTTTATCAAAGCACATTTATCTTGATAAAGTCCATCACAAATATGCTAGCAAAGATAATTTTTCTTTATTTACATTGTCTTTGTACGGAATTTTTTTTTTAATTGAATTTTTCTTGTATACAAACAAGAGTTTTCTTTTTTTTAGGAACTTTGTGTTTTGTAGAAATTGACCAAATGGTAAGGTTGTTCATTCTGTGCACTTTACGATTATCTATTTGGCATTATCAAAAAAACTCTGCCATAACACAACTAAAATCCTTGAAAATGTTGAACAGATTAGCAGAAAGCACTCAGAAGGACCAATCATTCGGACAATGTCTATATATAAGTTTCCAAAAGGAGAAACCTTTTTTATTTGCAGACAAGAAAAATATAACAAAAAAATTAACTTAAGTACCTTTGTCAGTTATCTTTAAATATATATATATATATATATATATATATATATATATATATATATATATATATGTATGTATGTATGTATGTGTCTGTGTGTGTAAATTAAGTATAGCTTGTGGGCAGTTTTAAAATTCTATAGTTGCTTCTAATTACCCACAATTTCTTTTAATCTACAGAAAATAGTGATTCATCATTTATTGTCACAATTTTATTGAGAGTCAAAAGTTCATTTGTAGACAAATTGATTTTAAAATCTAAATTAATTGCCAGCATTATTATTTTCTTTTTAAAGGAATGATGGAATTAAGGAATGGACAGCAAAATACAATTCTTTGATTCTAATCTGATTTCCAGCAGAAAACCCAAAACCCAAACAAGAATTTTTGCTACAAACGAAAAATAAAAAATTTTTCTTAAAAATCTAAAAATTAAGGTTTCGTGTCATGTCTACTTTGGATCAAATTGATTGTTTTTTTTTTTCTTTTTTTCAGTAAAAACATTGAAAATAATAAAAAAAAAAACCAGCCAAGTTGATTTTGACAGATTTCAAATTTACAATATGAGACTCAAGGTAAGTGACAAAGAACAAAAAATTATCAACACTTCAGAGAATTTACAAGTACATGGTTCAGACAAAGGTACATTTAAAAAAATAAAAAAAAGATAAATAAAAAATAAAGCATTATTCAAAATAAGAAGCTCATTTTGAATCTACAGTCAAGAAGTGACTTGAAAACTTTTCTCTTCCAAGAGATTGTTTTCTGTCTTTTATCAACCAAGTGACAAAAGCCGATTGTCATTGAGACGCACACAGACACACACAGACCAGACAGTGACAATTTCTTTTGTTTTATGCCAGAATAATTCAGGCATGAGGTGAGAATAACTGGCCTTTTATATATCCTCCCTTTTTTTATTTCATTTCTATTCTGCCAGACTTTGAATCTTTGAAGATATACACAAACAGAATATTAGAAACTGTACTTTTAAATACGACATCTTGGCAATAATTGGGTTTTCATCATACTGCAAACATTTGTTATTTTTCTTTGTACTTTCTTTCATTAGCAACAAAAATAGATTGTAATAATAAAAGTAATAATAATAATATTGATGCTAATAATAATGGCGGCAACATTTTCATAGATTAGAAATATACATCTAATTAGAATTTTCTTTTCTAATCTACTTGTTAACGTTCATCTCTTTCTCTCCCCGTTTCTTGCTTTCACTGTTTCACTTACTTAACTGACTTCTTTATTGTTATCCATCCCTATGCCAATGTCTCTCTATCTTTCTCCTTTCCCACTCGCTCTATGCTGCTTCCTTTCTTTCTTTTCTCCAAATTTCACTCCACTTCTCTCCATTCTCCCTCCTCCTCATTCTTCATGTTTTCTTTGTCTTTATCTCCTTCGTTACCTCTGCCTTCCCCCATTCTTATCTTATTCATTCTATTTCTGTCATTATCTTACTCAGTTCTCTCTTTACACTCTCTCTCTCTCTTTCGCTTCACTCCTTCACTTCAGAGAATGTGTTCAGCTACTTTAATTACATTAATACCATCTACCACACAAAGCAACAGAGCAAGGTCCATAAAATCTACCATAAAACCTTGTACACACACACACACACACCTATCTCAAAGAATAACAAGTATCAAATGGAAAAGACAAAAAAAAAATATAAAAAAAAAGCTCTTGAAAATAAATAATAAAAATGCAGAAAAAATAAATAACAAGAATCAAGAATTTCTCTTTGCTTTTTTTTTTTTTTCTCATCGTCATTCTCTCAACTAATTTCTTTCACACAGTTATGTTCATTCTTTGATTCATAATCAGCATTTTCATTTTCATTTTTATTTTTTTCCTAGTTTCATTCATGAATGTCATTTTTCTGTAATATTTCATTTTGTTAAATATCTTAACAACCACAAATTCCATAGAGATTCCCTAATATTTTTTGGCAAATGTGGCAAAAAATGTCTTATTTATTTATTTTTTTTTTTTGTTTTTTTACTTATATAAAACATATATACAAATCATTTCATAAATTTATACACTGAGTTAACATATAATGTCTAACTCTTTTTTTTTTTTTTTTACTACTGTCATTTGGGATGGTCATTTTGTTTGTATTTGTTTCTTTTAAGAGGGGTTCCCCCCCGACAATCAATTTTTTTTTTTTTTTGAGTATTCACTTTTCCCATGTTTGGTCTTTGTACAATTTTACTCTTCTTTTAAATTAAAGAATCTTTCTTCCCAACACAAAGTGCCAGAAAATATAAAAAAAATTATATTTTTCAATTCCTTCCAGGATTTTATTTATCGACATTCTTCCCATTACTTTTTTCCTATGTCTTTGACATCAGTTTTCATAATTCAGAATCCCAAAACTGACCAGGCTATCCACCGACTGACCAGTCCAGTATAGCTTAGCCAGACCAGGCCAGTATTGCACAACCTTAACAGCTTGGCCTTAGCTGGGAAGTGTAACAATAAAAAAAAATAAAAATAAAAATAAAACAAATGTGGGGGATCATCACAATAACGATAAGGCTGTTTTAAAGAACTATGCTGCTTCTTTTGTTTTGTTTTGGAGGAAGTGTTTATTGTTGCTGCTGGTTATTAACAAGACTGTCTTTCAACAGCCTCAGGTATCTTCGTCACCAGTTGTTGGCTTCTCTCGTAACACAAGCATCAGCTTGTTGACAAGGACAGACAGCACTTTGTCCATGGGGTCCATGAATCCACGCTGCATCCATTTTGGGATCGTGACACGGGCATGAGAGAATCCAAGTTTCTGTAGAATGTAGTCCACTCCAATTGGATCAATCTGACTGCTCGCCCAATGGACCAGTCTGAAAGAAATGAAAATGAAAAGATTTGAAAATATACCAAGATGAACTGAGAAGAAACAATTTCAAGCTGCAATAAAAGCTAAACTGAGAGCAAAAGACAAATACAGATGGAAAGAAGCATTTAAAAGTCTTTGTACATTTGCCAGGTAAGAGACATTGTAAGTTGATAATATCTTTATTCTCTTTTCTATTTTCGTTCCAACAAGGCCACAGCAGAAAAAAGATGATGTTATGACGAGGCAAAACATGGCAAGATTTTAAGAAGAAACAAATATATGCCAACATATAATTCAAAACCTCTTTTTTTCTTTTTTTTTTTTGTTTACACTGTTCAGTTGAATGTCTATTAGTGGGATGAGAGCAAAGAGGGAAAAGATTATTCCATCTTAAAAGACTGTAGCATGCCCTCCTAACACTGGTGTATTTTCACAATGATGCCAGTGATTTGTGTTTGAACAAGGGGAAAATCCAATATTTCAAAAGCAGATTTACAAGACAAGTACATCTTCCCTATTGTGAAGATAGGTGCAACACAGTCTTCCAGTCCATGCAGTTAGCTTTATGTCATGATGCTAAGCATGACAAAGTTCCATGTCAAGCTTGATTAAAATCAGGATTTCCAAGAATGTTTTCAAGACAGAAATGCCATCCAAAGAAGACTACCGTAATATGGTTGTCCTATCTCCATTCCTCTTCATTTGGCCTTGGTATTTACTAAGAAAGGCTCAGTAAATATTATTCCTGTCTTGTAAAACTTGTTATATTCAGTTGTTGAAATGTGTGTATAAATATAACAATTATTATGGGATTATGGTAATATTTTTTGCTACTTTTGTCCCATTACTGTTGTTACAATATCATATGAAAAGTGTAGGCAAATATGTAACAATTATTATGGGACAGTAAAAGTTAGCATAGGCTTTTTGCAATGAGGCTGTCTGAATATATATAAACATGTGGAAATAAATATGTATGTGTTACTATACATTCTTACATGTTCATAAGCATATAAGTAATGAAACATATGCTTAGATATAGGCTGACTATAAAGGTGTGATGCTAGAACTGTGAAATCTTGCATGCATTAATTTCAACTCTTCTTATCAATTACTGCATTTTTTTTCTTTGCAGGTAAATTGGCATCTGACTGTTCATTCTCTTGATCAAAAGAGTCATGAACAGCAGATATGATGTCATCATCATTGTGATACTGGTTCCCAGCCAAGTGTTTTTTCATGTTGGGGAACAGATGATAGTCAAATCAATAGAATAGGGAGGGTGATTAACCAGTTCAAAGCCATAGTAACATCAGCAGCCACTGACTTACCATTTACACCACAATCACTAGTCTGAACCATTGATACAAGACAGTATGGATCTGTACTTTCATGCAATGCCAAATGCTGGCTCTATCATCTGAATATTTTAGCAGAAATCAAGAATTATCAGACCAGGCAACATTTTTTTCAATCTTCTATTGTCAAATGTTTGTAATACTTAGCAAATTTTATACTCAGTTGCTTGTTCTCATCTGACAAGATAGGCACCACAGGTGGTCTTCTACTGCTGTAGCTCATCTGCTTCAAGTTTCGAGTTTTTATGCATTCAGAGATGTTTGTGTACACCTCGATTGTAAAGACTAGTTATTTGAATAACTGTTGTCGTGCTTCCAGCTTGAACAAATTTGGCCATTCTCCTCGAATCTCTTTCATAAACATAGAATTTTCACCCACCAAACTTCCGCTCACTGGAATTGTTTTCTTTTTCTGAACAATGCCACTAGAGATGATTGTGTGTACAAATTCAAGTAGATCAGCAGTTTTTCAAATACTTTTGAATATATACATGCTTGTGCGGACATAATTACTAGAGGCATGTGTGTTTTATGCTGTAGTTTTGTTGAAATTATATTTTGGTTTGGATGATTGATTTTGTTTAGCTGCATATCAACTACAGCAATTGTATGCCTTCAACTACAGAGAAAATGTATTGTTGCTAACTTTACTACAAATAGATATTCTTGGTAATTTCACTACAAATATGTATTGTTGGTATTTTTACTATAAAAATCAATTTTTACACTTTCATAGTGTTTTGTTTTTGTTTGAACAGAGTTCACTATTTGCCCATAGCTGGGACCCTAACAGGTGCAGCCACTCTGAGTCAAAGTGGACCTGAAAACAGCAGCAATTAAGAAGTGGTTCCATGTTCCTCAAAACCTCCAATTTTCCAATCAGAAGCTATGTTGCCAGGTGTAGTTTATTGTCATACCTAGGACTATTACATAAAAGAGCATTGGTTCATGTGTACTTAATACATATAACCATGCATATATATATATATATATATATATATATATATATATATATGGATAATTGTATAAAATTTGGTATATTAATTATATAAATTTGCAAAATTTACAATATTTATGAAGGAAGATAGATCAATATTGGAAAAGATAAACAATGTGGACAAAAACCTCACCACAGAATGGAGTCAATCAGTTTCAAGCCTTAAGTGAACATCAGAACACGAGATGATGATCGCTTAAGGCATGAAATTGCCAGTCACCATGCAGTGTTAATATGTCAAATATGAGGTGCAGTTTGATTTATATTACAATGAATCATTTATACAAAAAGTAAATTAGTAAAGTTAATGATATAAAATGACAAAATCCCTTCGCTAACTAAATTTTAAAAATGCATTAACCCACTAACCACTTGCTGAATGTTACAATCCTTGTTTTTTAAAATTATAAACAGTATTAGGTCTTAAATATACGAGTACTTTCGACAGGTTCTCTGGTCATCATCAGGCATGGAAACTATTTTCTTTTCGTATGAATGATTCATATATATATATATATATATATATATATATACACACACACACATACATACATACATACATGCATACATACATAGTATTTTGAACAAAAATTAAAGGCAAAAGTGGAGGGTTGTATTGTACACAAGTGCACATATTCAGAAATTCTTACTTAGCTTAAAAAAGAGCTTTATCTGAAACACCCAGTTCACAAATGCACTCAGCATAATAAATAATAAAACAAATCTTCAGAAACATGAAGGTGTATTATACTCAAGTAGTGTGTGTGTGTGTATATATATATATATATATGAGAGAGAGTGATTTGTCTTTGATAGCTTATCAACCTTTTGTGGGTAATTTATAGTCAAACATATTTCAGATTGTAGGAGGTTGCTTACAGTACTCACCATTCCCAAGCAGTCTCTCATCTAAGTTCTGACAAGATTCAATGCTGCTTAACTTTGGGGAACAAATGAGAAATGGGAGAGAGTAATCAATTAGTTTGTTTTCAACCTTTTGGTTTATCATCCTTTTGCAGGTTATTTAAAGCCAGAAAATATTTTTAGATTGTAAGAATTTTTTGGAGATAATAATGATTTGGCTGATACAAGTCCTACTAACTAACCCATAGCTGGATTCATACCTTTCCTCAAGGGTATTTGCACATAAGTGAATATAATGAACCTGACTGGAATTGGAACTCAGTTATCCAATTTCCAATTTTGAGACATCCATTTCACCACCCACACATCAAAACTTACAGCACCTGATATTCTCAAGCAGTCAAATTCTTAGGTACAGATCAGGTTTGACATTGCTTAACTGGTACTTCAACATGATTTGGCCATAAGCCTTGGGAGAGAGTAAGGCAATGATGTGCAGGTATATGTAATTGCATGTGACCTTTGTGAATAAATGTAAAAAAAAGATAAAGAATACCAGAAAGTGAGAAAATACACTATTAACAATTTAATAGAGGAATGGATTGCAACTCAATTTGAGGAATTGTAGAGCAGTTCCAAATTCCATTTGAGTCCATTACATTCCCTTATGTACTAATAACCTTGGGAAAGGTATGATCCAACTCTTCACCCTCCAGCTATGGGTAAATAGTAGAACAAACTAGGTTTTATAGCCTTGGTTGGAAACCAGTCAAGCAGAAGAAAACTCTGAATTCAAAACTGTATGTAGCCATGGTGAGGCACATACTATGGCAGCTAAGGAAAGGATCGTTCACATTGACCCAATGATCCTGACTACAGTAGACACCTTTATTTATCCATCATTCTTTACTTTCTTCTGTCTTTTGATTTGTTTTGTCTTCTCTTCATCAACAATTTATTTCTTTCACTCTTCACAAAATTTACTGTCTTTCCTCTCCCCATCTAGGTTTTTTTTCTTATTCATTGTCAGTAAATATTTAGAATGAAGACAAGATGCAAATACAGGGTGCGGTTGGTATTTGAGAACAAATTTTAATTTTAGCCAACTCCTATTTTTGGGGGCTCAATATATATTACAGATATGCATCTTCAGACACATCCATGAAAAAACATTGCCAGTTTTACATACATTGAAAATAGGTATGATGTAAAAATTATTAATTTTGTTGATTGATTCTGTAATATTGTATAAGCATAGATTTTCTCAATTAAATTCATCAGGTCGATAAGGGTTTGTAGCACACATATATCCCTATGCATGCACATACATGGCCATGAATAAATAAATACACTTGTTAATACACAGCTATCATACATACATACACTTGTTAATACACAGCTATCATACATACATACATACAATGTGCATCAGATATTTGAGAACATATCATTGGAAAGTACCATAAGTGATTAATTTTAACTAAAATTATTCTTTCTTACCGATGCATCATCAAAGTTTCAGCTCTAATGCTGAAGATGAAAAGACGTGCCATTGTTGTTGCTTTAGCCACCAACAATACAGATTGCAGCCTTCTGAAAGGTTGCTAGGTCCTTAAATGTCACCATCACCAGGTCCTTCATTTTTAAGGTAAGAAAACAACCCTAGGCCTCTGGCAAGAATGTGTTATAGCCAAAAAAAAAAAAAGAAATATATATATCAATAACCATTGTCAGAAATTTGAAGTTCATCCAGTAAGTCCAGGTCATCATCAATGAGAACCCCAGAAAATCAATGAAGACCATTTCTGATCACCTCCATGTGTCAGAGTCAAGACACAAACATGTGGTGCATGATGCCAGATACAAATCCTACATTATGATGAGTGAGCAGTTCCTGAAGTATTACCCAGGAGAACTGTGTGATGTGGTCAAAATGCTTTGCTAAATGAAGTCAAGCAATCCAAGCAGCCCAACAAGCTCTGGTTTTCTTCAGATAAGAACTTAGTTCAAGATCAAAAAGTGAACAGAAGGCATGATGATTTGTTGTGCGCCAACCCCACAGAAGTCTAAACTGTTATGCACAGTAAGTTTCCCTCATCTGTGATGGCCTTGGGATTGCGATTAATGATTGCCACATCATGCCATCCTATCAATTTCCCACAAGAACTTACGGTCAATGCCCTCACTTTCATTGAGACAACTGTCACCGTTAGCAAGCTGAATCAAGAAAATAGCTTGTGGGGAAGTACAAGACTCTGGTCTCTCTCACGCAGCCAGTATGACCCAGTAATGGCAGGCCAACATTTTTCACGATCATGTTGTTACCCCTAATATTTGGCCTCCTTACTCTCTTGATTTAGACTCTCTGGATTATTACATCTGCAGCATGGTTGAGAGAGAGAGAGAGAGACCAGAAAGCATGCCACAATACCAAGGACATGCTGAAGGCTTTTATCACAGATATCATAGCTAACAAAAATAAAGAACACCTGATTAATGCATGTAATCATTTTAGAGGCCATAACCAAGTCTGGTGGTTGTTATATTGAATAGAATTAAGTTTTGTATATGTATGCAAGAACAAGTGCACTAAATTCTCTAAGTCATGTGATTAGCTCAAATTAAAATTTGTTCTCAAATACCAGACGCACCCTGTATTTGTATCTTGTCTTCATTCTAAATATTTACTGACAAAGAATAAGAAAAAAAAAAACCTAGAAGATATGAGGAAAGGTAGTAAATTATGTGTAGTGTGAAACAAATAAATTGTTGGTGAAGAGAAGACAAAACAGATCAAAAGACAGAAGAAAGCAATGAATGATGGACAAATACAAGAGATGGGATGGTTGGGAGGGTGGTGGTAGTGGTGGTGACACCCCACTTGTAGAGCAGTCACTGAAGGAAGACAGCTTCACAAAACATTCAACAGGCAGGAGAGTATCTTTTGGCTTTCACCATTGATTTCTCTTGCAAGTGCAAGTTAGTAGATAGAGAGAGAGAGAGAGAGAAAAAAAAGTAGGGAGGAGACAACTACTATGACTACTACGGCTACAACTAGCAGATTGTAAGCAAGTCTAGAAAAATGATTGCACTCCAAGTTGGCTGGAATGTAATGCCTTTCAGTATAGTAATGTTTGCATTCTTGTATTCATGACTGGGATGAAATAGTTTTTCATTGCTTGAACTGGGATGCAAAGAGATTAGTAAAGCCTAATAGTAGCAAGATGAATATGAGAAGATAAAAATAGATGTATAAACTTATATCACTGAATAATCTGAATAGACAAGAAAGAGAGATAAATGAAAAAAAGAAAGCTGAACCCTTCTAGTTATTATTTAATAAAATTTACAAACATATGACTGGAATTGATTTTTTGGAAAAGAAAAGAAAAGAAAAAAGAGAGAGAAGATGTGTTTTAATGGAAGAAAAAATTTGTTTCAATTTGTAATCTCTAATCATTATCCTCTTACAAGAGAGAAAAAGATAGCAAGAACAGAAGATAGTGTAAGAGAGAGAAAAAGATAGAGTAAGTATGAGAGAGAAAAAGATAGAGACAAGGAGGGAGTAAAAGATAGAGACAAGGAGTAGAATTGAATAGTATGGAAAGAGAGAGGGTAAAATGTATAGAAGATATAAGAAAGAAAGAAGTATTCAAAGAGAGAGGCAAGAATAAAAGAAGAGATACAATGAGAGAAAATAGAAAATAAAACCAGAGATAAGCTGAGAAAAAATAAAAAGATTAACAAATGTATAAATGGATTATCCAAAAGTAAATCAATAAGTTCATAGTTTGAGAGTTGTTAGCTGAATTCTGATCTGAAATTTTCACTGTATAATGTTTTATTGTTGGGATTAATAAAGAATAATAAAATATTTACAGGGTAAAATGATTTTTACTATTAGGCTACTGACATTGATGAACCTACATACAGCAGTTAAAAGATATTTATTGTTTAGATTACACTCACACAAAGTCAATTGGAAGCAAAAAGATTATGTTGCTTCAATCTTCTAAAAGAGGAATGACATACTTTGAAAATCAGCATTTGAAATTTCAGGCTCTTAACTGAAATTGAAGGCCAATTGTTGGCAGTACTTGAAAATACACAATTATCTCAACCACCAAGCAGACATAGGTGAATATATAAGTAGATTATTATAACTAGTGACACTTAGATATGAATAAGTTGCATGCAGACTGATGGAGAGAGAAAGATGAAAGTTTTTTGTTTTTTTTAGATTTTAGATTTTTTTATAGATTTCCAAAATTACTTTAAAAAAAAATTTCAGACAGAAACCTACAGATAAGAAAATTGGGAAAAAAAAGACATGAATTAGGTTAAAAAAAATGGATTTTGTTTAGTAAACAAATGTTCAAGAGTTAAAAATTCAGTTGTGTTCACACACACACACACATATATATATATATATATATATATATATATATATATATATACATACACACACACTATTTTGCTTATCAGTTTGGTTAGACATCCAATTGCTTCAAGCCTAGATTGAAACTCGACTGACTTGGCATCAGTCAGAAACTCTACTTGTAAGCTATCAGCACACTGCAGAAAAGAGAATCTTTTAAATGTATTATATACGTGATGGATATAAATGCTAGACCAGCAGCCAGAGTGCTCAGTTCTGATGAAGAGTTATATATATATAAATTATTTTCAGATAAAGTGTATCTGAAGCAACAAAATGAATAGAATAGACAAGAGGAAAAACTATTCTAAGTCAACACATTTCATCCTTGGAAGAACTTTATCAAGGCAATGTAGGATTTATTTTGTTGCACATGTTTATATACAAAATCAAGTATGCCATTGGTTTATCAAGGCTTATGGAGGACACAAAGTGTGATAATTCAAAGTCTAGCCAAAAATAAGCAAGTAATATTCAATAGTTTTTTGAGTTTTTTTTTTTAAATGAATATTGTTTAAATATTAAACTAACCACAACAATCTAATTCCAATTTAAACAGATGAACAGACTGAAAATAGGACAGGAACTGTGCTGGTTCATTAAAATCACTGGGACAAGGAATGTAATATTTAGGCTCAGAATGATACCAAAAAGAATAATACAAATGCAGAAGGATGTGTACCTGTGTTTTATAGATTATGCAAAGACATTTGATAAAGTACATCAACAAAGAATTATTGGAACTGCTAAGTAACCTTGAAATATTTGGGAAGGATATTAGAATAATCCAGAACTTATACTGGCAGCAAACCACTTGCATATGGATATAAAATGAGTTCAGTAGATATACAAAAATAGAAAGAGGTGTAAGACAAGGAAACAACTTCTCACTGGATTTATTCAACCTATACAGTGAGGCAATTCTGAGAGAAGTCGTACAAGGATTTAATATTGGTGGACACAATCTTAACATAAGATATGCAGATGATACAGTGTTGATAGCAAATGCAGAAAGAAAACTACAAGAACTCCTACAGAAATTAGCAAAGGAAAGTGAAAAGAAAGGACTAGACATCAACTGCAAGACAGACTGGATAAAAAATGAAAAGAAAAAATAGAAAATGGAAACAAAAAAGATACATCAAAAAGAGAGAGTTGAAATTTCTAGGGCATATAATGAGAAAAGAAGGCTTGGAAAATTTGATACTCACAGGATATAATGAAAGTAATAGGGACAGAGAAAAACAGTGTATAACCTACCTAACAAGTTTGTGTAAATGGATAATGGAACAAGGTTTAGTGGGGAGATACAAAAAGACAACTTTTACTAAAAGTGACAAAGCAAAGGGAATTATGGCACAGCACATAGAAGAATCTCAAAAGTAAACTAATTGCTTACTAAAGAATAAAAGGTAATTTTTGATTTTTATAAGATTACTTTAATTACATTTGAAGAGACAGCTTCTTGATTAAACAGCAATATTGCCACTTTTCTGATTGGTTAGAAAGTTGATTTATTTAATTCCTAATTGGTTAAGAAAAGATGAGTGATGAAATTCAAATTTTTCAAAAATGTGATTCTACTTGGACATAGAATTTATGACCAAAATGAAGATAATGTTGAATCTGTTACACACACAAACAAACAAATACAGGGTGCGATGGATAAATTGTCGTCTGAACTACACAAAAATTGAAAACAATACTGAATTCTCATTTTAACATGTATATTTACCAAAATTAAACAAAAATATCTTCAAATTCCAAAGAGTAAATTTATTCAATAAAATCACCATTGGCTTCAACCATGGCGTCCAGATGACTTCAGAATCCCCAACAATTCTTCTGGACAGTATCTTAGTTTAAATTGGTGAATGCAATGCCACCATAATCCTTGCCTTCAGTTCATCTTTGGTGTTACAAGGAGTTTTGCTGTTCTTTCACTCAACTGCACTCCACATATAATAATCAAAGGGGTTGGAGTCTGAAGCATTAGGTGACCAGATGTAAGGGGTGATGTGGTTGCAGAAATTGACAGCCATGACTGGGTTCTCCTGATCGTGTGGCATGGTGCAGTGTCCTGTTGCCAGACATAAGGTCTTCCAGCAGCCACCCTCTTAACCCAGGACTGCACTGCCTCCTCAAGGCACTTGATGTAGGCCTCTGTGTTGAGTCTGTGGCACTGTAGGAAGAGGAATGGAGGCATAATGTCGCCATCACTAGTGATCACTCCAAATACCATGATGTTGACTGGATATTTGATTTTCATCACTCTTGGTAGATCTTTTGGGGACACAGTATCCTTTGCACGGTCCTCTAACACTGAATTAGAGCTTCCTGTGTGAATGCCAAGCAGTACAGCATGCCATTTCAAAATTTCTGGCAGAGTGAATTGCATCATGGTGGTCTTTTTCCCCTACATGGTGCTCAACTGACCCTACTATATTGTGCAATCAACGAAATCAAAAACAATGTGCTTGCAAGAAATTAAAAATATATAATGGCGACAATTTACCCCTCGCACCCTATGTGTGTGTGTGTGTGTGTATATATATATATATATATATATATATATATACTAGCAGCATGGCCTGGCATTGCCCGTGCTTGAGCCAATTGGAGTAAAGTGCCATGCTGATTTAAATTTTTCCCACTTGTGACGAATGCAGCTATTGATTTTTTTTTTTGCATGCTAGCATGCTAGTTAACATTCATGTCAGTCAGCTGTTGGCTCTCACACTGGCCAATAGAATCTTCCTGCCTATTCGTGGCAGCCAGCTATTGGCTCTCACTCTGGCCAGTAGAAAATGGCCGCAAACTACATGAAAACCTCTGTAGAAGCATGAAAACAATCGATTATTTCCACTATTGATGGGAGTTGGGAAATGCAAAGTTGGTCTTGGCCTTCCCACTAACTTGGAGTATGTGCATGTAAATTTTGGTGCAAATCCGTCAAAAATTGCAGCCGTGCATTCATTACACACACACACACGTCCTGCCTTTTATAGATAGAGATACACACATACACAGATACATACATAAAATTGTGTATTTTGGGCAGCAATTCCTCTTTTATGCAAGTTTCATTAAAAACAATTGACATGGTGCAATGGTTAAAATTTTAAATAATTTTTCACATGTTCTTATAATTTTTTTCTTTTCAAAACATAAATTATATAAAAATTGTTCAAATGTTTTATATATCCAAGTGCATATGGCTATACTTTTAGCCATTATCAAGGATGAATTTCATTTTACTTTTAAGAGAATATATCGATTGTTTTATATATCTAGAGTTATAGAAATGATTTATTATCCCTGTTGTGGCCATGTTCATAGTTGATAATATTGAGTGTTGACCTTTTTCTTTTGTAAAAATAATGCTTCCATTATTTTTAGCCTTTTTTTACATGTAGATTATGCTATTATATTTGCATTATCAATGAGTATGTTACGGATAGAGTTTGGTAGGTCTCTATGTGCATTTAAATGAGGCTTAATTGAGCTATGGCCAGAGAGATGCGAGTGTTGTTGTTAAGTATGTTGTAGTATATTCAATATAATTACTTATGAATTTGGATTTGTCAGGAACGTACTTCCTTTAGGGACATGTAAATTTATAATATTGGTTCTCTGGTATAAAGGACTTTGAGAGTAGATAAATTTGTCATTTGGATATGTAATGTGCTCTAAGGAAAAGAGATTGTTGGAATTGAGAGGATATTTAATGATAAGATCTCTGATAAGGTAAGCTTATCTAAGGTTAGTCTTATCAACCATAGCTGGCACCACACAAGCCACAACACTGTACAATTACAATGTTCAGTGAGGCTTGATATGCAATATGTGTGCCGAGGCTTGTAAGTTATTAAGTGGACTCACTCACCATTTCAATGGGACACACCCAAATGAACACACTCACATGCAGCATATGTGAGATGAAATGCAAATCTCTTGCAGGACTCTAAACTTACTTAAGGAAACATCAATGAATGGCTGAGAAAAACTAATTCACTGTAAAAATTGGTGGTACTTGGTCAGGAATTGACATTACACCATATATATATATATATATATATATATATATTAATTAATGAATATCAAACACTTAAAATATCATAGGTAATAATCTTTATTTCATAAAAGCTATAAAAAATAGCCTTCAATCTTTCAGAACTGTAAACCAAATACAAATGGAAAAAATTACTCCAGGTTAAATTCGAGAGATACAAATATCATATTCATTAAGAGGGAGAAAGAGAAGGAAGGATTCAAATTTATGTAATGGTGGCCAATGGGGAGGGAAAAGGAAGAAGACCTCAGGATTTATTCTCAGTAGACTTTAAGGTTTGAGGTAACCAGATTTAATATGACATACACTACAATGCTGCATTTTGATTTACAGGTTGAATGAAAATATTGTTAAGTCATTGGGAGTTATGTACTATACCATTTAGCTACAGAGGAAGCAACTGGTTAGCAAGATTAGATTACTGTTTTTGAACTACAAACTTCAAATATATATATATATATATATATATATATATAAAAGGACACTGATATAAGTCAAAATAATGACAACACTCTGTTTTATGCTTGAATACAATCTTCCAGCCATATTGCATACGGCTTGAAGATGACATTTAAGCATGAAACAGACTGTCACTGTTCAGTGCTGACCTCCGTGTTCATTCTTATATTTTTTATTTACATATGTTATATCCCTGATATTGAGTACTTTAATCCATAAATATAGCATAGCTTTAAACTAGAGAGAGAGAGAGATGAATGGGAAGCAAAAATGATACTGACAGACTGAGATAGATATGGATGGCTAGCAAGATAGATATGAACAGAATGAGAGAGATATGAGGTCGAACAGGTAAGTAAGTGGATAAATTCAATTAGTCAATTGATGTGAAACACATACTTTGCAATGAGATTTTTCATCAAATATTACATTCAACCCCAGCAAACATCCAAAAAGTTTTGTTTGTATAGCCATGCATCTACCTACCGAACTGTGGGTTCCAAGTGCCAAGTCTTGCATTCAAACTGGCGCCAATCTTGTTTGAGAGCTGCTGTAGGGTCGGTAAGCTTTTTCCTCTCCACCTCTGGGGACTTGATGCCACTGCTGCTTTTTGTACTCGAGGCAAAGCGTGTTGTATCTATGCAAAAGTAAAGAAAAAAGAAAAGTTCTCTAAAAATTGGTACCTGATTATTTGCATCCTATGCAAATCAAAAAAAAAAAAGCCTGATTTTAAGAACACTAGCCACCAAACATCCATCTTACAAATATTTTTCATTTTATTATGATATTCAACAAAGATTTGTTTATAATTTTCAAATCACTGACTTTCAAGCACAAGAATTTTGCCAATATCATTTGACCAGGTCAAAACAAGCTTTTAACTAATATTTATTATGACTTTTAAAAAAACGTTCTTGACTCAAATTATGTTCATAAAAAAATATATTTAACAGACTAGCCAAATAACCATCCTAGAAAAAATTGTCATAAAAGTTTGCTCACCTCTCTAAAATTTCTGCATAAACAACATTTTCAGCAAGATATCTATTGTCTAAAGTTTTTTGTTATTATGCCAAGTCCATTTGAATTTCCTACTTGGGACATAACTACATAGAACTGACAATGAGAGAAACATTTGAATAATTTTCTAGTGGTTATATAAATAATCCAACAAACTTACCATTTTTTCACATGTTTAAGAAACCTTGCTTATTTTATAGTGAAGCACCAATTCGAAAGGAACAACCAATAATCGACATTATAAGGACAAAATATCACAATAATCAAAAGATATTCTAAATGAGTCAATCAATTATTTGCGAGGAAACTTATTGATTGGCCAAAAGTTTTAGTTTATAATTTTAAAAGACTAACTATATATTCATCCTATGAAAAGAGAAAAGTTTTTACAAAAGTTCTCTATATCTCTAAAGATTTCTGTATAAACAACATTTTCAGCAAAATATCTATTTTCTAAAGTTCTTTTAGTCATCATATGAAGTTCAAGTGAATTTCATACATCTGAATAATTTTCTAATGTTTGTATTAATAATAATTAGTTATAATATTAATTGTAGTAATGTGAAATAGTTGCTATGAACACTGCAGGAAATAAGATCATAACATTGCCTGCCTAAAATTATAGAAATCTAAAAATATTTTATATTTTTTTAAATTATTTATGCCTACTTAAAAATTATTTTTAAATGCCAAAATTATATTTTATATTTTCCTTAAATATAAATAATGATACTGTTTGTCACTTACAACTGAATTTTGACAAGGCAGACATAAATTATTTCTATAAAAATACTAATAAAAAAAATTAACAGAAATACTACTGATCTATGGCAATTTTCAAAAATTAAATTAAAAATAAATAACATCGATGAAATATTTAATAAAATATGTGTTTTAAAATGTAGTTATTTATATTGTAAATGCTTTAATTGATTCATTCATTTTTTACAGCTTATCAATCCTTTACTGGCTATTTAAAGCCAGAAAATATTTTTAGATTGTATGAAGTTTTTCTTGGGTTAATAATAGTTTAGTGATACAAGTCTTACTAATTAAACCATAGTTGGGAGGGAGAAGAGGTGGATTCATATCTTTTCCTAAGGTAATTGCATGTAAGTGAATATAATAAACCCAACTGGAATTGAATCTCAGTTCTTCAATTATCAATTCTCAGACGTTATCCATTAAACCACACGCACATCCAAGCTTACAGCACCTGGTGTTCCCAAGCAGTCACTCATGCGGTTATTGACCAGGCTTGACATTGCTTAATTTTGATGATCGTATGGAAGCAGTGTTTCAGTGTGATGTAGCTGTAAGCCGTGTTGTAAATGAGATTTGTTAGTAAATGGGTTGTTTTGTTCACTGATGTAAGGTGGGGAGACACAGAAAAAATTTAGCCTTATAAAAGTTTATAAGAAATGATAGCATTCTTTCAAAGCCTTTAATCTGATATAATTAGAAAATGAATGAGGCAATTATTCAAAAAGAGATTATGGAGAGCAGCAAAAGGGATAAAGCTGTGGAGAACCATGATCATCTACGTACATTATGAATGAACATTGTAATTAAAAACAAATGAGATTGTGGAGAACAGCAAAAGATAGAAAGCTGTGGATAACCATAGTCACCTACACCTTTAAGAAACATAAATGAAAATAGATTTTTGAGAGCAACAAAAGAGAGAAAGGTGAGGAGAACCATGATCACCTACATTCTGAACGAACATGACTATTGAAAACAAAAAGGAGATTGTAAAGAGCAATAAAAGAGAGAAGGTTGTGGAGAACCATAATTACCTACATTCTGATAAATATAACAATTGGAAAAAAAAAAGGAGATTTTTGAAAGCAACAGAAGCAAGGAAGGTGATTATGGTTCTCCACAACTAAGACCTGAAGGAACATAACTATTGAAAAAAACAAGATTTTTGAGAGCAATAAAAGAGAAAAAGCCATAGAGAACCTTGATTACCTAAATCCTGAAGGGACATAACAATTGAAAAAAAAAAAAAAAAAAAAAAAAAGGACATTTCTGAGAGCAACAAAAGAAAGAAAGCTGTGGAGAGCAACAAAAGAAAGAAAGCTGTGGAGAGCAACAATCATCTACATTCTGAAGAAACATAACTGAGAAAAGGAGATTTTTGAGTGCAACAAAAGAGAGAAAGCTGTGGAGAACCTTGAACACCTATGTTCTGAAGGAATATGACAAGTGAAAAAAAAAGTAGATTGTAGAGAGCTACAAAAGAGAAGCTGTGGAGAGCCATGAGCACCCACATTCTGAAGTGGGGACAAGAAGGAGAGATTATTGCTGCATACTTTGATAAACAAACAGAAAAGCTAATAAAGATTGCTTGAAGTTCATTCTTGCACTGAAAGCAGAACACACTGGTGTCAAAAAGAAAGTTTTCATTTGAATTTTCTTCCATAAATCAATAAGCAAAACATTCTGTACAAAGGGAGAAACTGAAACTGAAACAGAAAATGAAAAAAAAATAAATGACAAAGTAAATCCAACTCACATTTATCTTTCTCTTTGATGTATGATGAAACCAAATCGTGTAAAAACCAAATAACTTCTGCATCCATCGCCACAGAAATGTGATCTTCAAACTCTGTTATAAAACTGCATTCAACAATTGGTTTGGAATCTGAAACAGAACAAAGATACATTTGATTTATTTTCCTCTTTTATGTTTGTCCAGCAAAGGATTGAGTTATGGTTAATTAACGATTGTTATTCGTCAATATAAAACATTTTCTCTCTATAAAATATTCACATGACAAACAGGTTAGGTGATAAAGCATTAAATTCCTAAACAAAAGGAAACATGCCCACAGGAGAATCAGATAGATGCACTACTTTCCAACATCCACAAAATATTTGCTCCTTTCATTATTTAGGACTCTGATCTTTTTTTTTTATATACTAATGTTCACAAAGACAAGCAAATACTTTTGAACTCTGACTGGAAAGAGTGTATTGGGCAGCTCCAGCCAAGATATAGCAATAATACTCTATTTTTGATTTGATCTCGCTCTTGTAAACATCAAGACTATCTATCAGGAGGAGTCAGTTACTTTCTGGATTGATACAAGGAACTGACCATTTTTCCAGCATCTTTAGCAATGGATTGTATATATGAATTTCATTTGAGTTCTGGAATGAACTTTGTTGTTTAAGAACTGTGAACTATTTCCCTGTTCTCAGTTTTTCACAAAAAAAGTGTGGCTGGTTTTAAATTTTCACCAATCTAATCAAATCATCCATATAGACAGTCTAGAATTGTGGTTCCCAGTGTGGCAGAAGAGGATAGCAGGGAGGCAGAATGATTGAAAGACAATCAAAGATTTAGAAACAGTTTTAAAAAAAATTCATATGCCAAAAATAAATACAATTTCAAAATTTAAAATATTTTTATAGATTACTTATAATTGCATGCATGAATCCCAGTATAGTCATAAATAATTATTGAATGATTTTATCCTTGTGATATTTTCATATTATATCAAGTATTAAGAATATAGTAACTAGGGTCTATAAATTTGAGGAGAGAGTTATCAATGATAATGTTCTAACTTCAAATCTGTGGTTATCTCCTTTTAATTCTCTCTCCGTTTTTTTTATTTTTAAATGTAAATCATATAAAATTTGGTAAGGTGCACGCAAATTTTCATTCTGAAAATGCTTCCTAGAGAAAAAAAAATTTAGGAACTAATTTGGATTTATTTTTATCCAATATTTATATTACTTCAAACATTGTTACAGTGGACACTTTGCATTTGGAATCAAAACCAAAATTTTATTTATTAAACAGTGTATATTACATCTAGCGGCCTGCACATTCAAGAAATCCTAGTAAAGAAAATGAGTTCTCTGGAAGAGATCAAACTTGAGCCCCACTTTGTAGGGGAAAGCACCATTTGTCTGATCTAGCATGCTTTACAACTCAATAAGTAATTCATTGAGTCTAGAAGAAACCTCATAATTAAGTAATTCATTGAGTCTAATTTGCCACTTCTTGTCACTGTGGCTCGTTGGTATGACATTTGTCTTATATCGTAATGGTCCAGGTTTTAATTCTCAGTAGTGGATGCACACTGCTGATGAGTCCCAAATATAGGACGAAACAGCTGTCCAGTGCTTTCTGCATTCTGTTGAGGTTTCTTCTAGACCCAATGAATTACTTAATTATGATTATCTCAAATCCTCCTAATAATTTCTATCACTTGTATACCTTTGCTTGAACCAGCTTCTAATGCTCTGGATGGACCAGCTTGGTGGTAGTAGTTGTGGCTCGCAGGGGCACAGTCCTATGGGTAAGGGAAACTCGGATGAGTTCCACCATGGAATATGTGATTGAGCAGTGCTATACCGAGTCTAATTCATTACCTCTTTGTCACCAAGGCCCGTTGGTCAGTCGTTCAAGTCTGAACCGACTGTTCGGTTAAACTCTCTTCCTACGGATGGGAGGAACCCGAAGGAGGCTACGTCAAAGGGCGGAGTCTCCTTCGGGGAGGTAAAACCGACCCTGAACCCGTATATATGGGTTCAATGGGCATATTTTTGGCCAAGCCCACAGGCTCGAAATGCCCACGTTAAAAAGGCCTTGTGCCACATGACACCCTCGTGGGGGGGGGGTGACTGAATATCGTCACCAAGGCCCGTTGGTATGGCATTTGTCTCATATCATAATGGTCCGGGTTTCAATTCTCGGTAGTGGATGCGCACTGCTGATGAGTCCAAAACAAAAGATGAAACGACTGTCCAGTGCTTTCTGCATTCTGTTGAGGTTTCTTCTAGACTTGATGAATTACTTAATTATGATTATCTCAAATCCTCCTAATAATTTCTATCATTGATATATATATATATATATATATATATATATATATATATATAAAAACACATACAAGCTAAAAGAGTAACCTTTCAGCTGTCAATGTGCTTCATACTAACTTCAAGTAACTTGTCCTGGATAGACATAACTGGAGATATTTGTAGTAGAGTGGAATCAGAAATTTTCAAATCAGTTGTATTGACCAGCTAAGAGACAAAAGACAACAGTGAAAAGCATCAGCAAATATTCCTGTTGCCATGTCACAATGGCCTCACTGTTGCACAATATGTGAACTTGTATGCAGATCCCTATTAAGACTAAAGTGTCACATACAACACAAACATAAAAATTGAATGTATGTATATAAAAGTTATTACAAGTGTAGAAGCAATGTTTTAAAATGAATTTCACTAACATTTAACATAATGTTGCATTTTTAACATCTCCAATTAGCTCACTTACATTGTGGATGCTTGTTTACAAAAAAACATTGTAGCTACAATATGTTAATTTTAAATTAATTATAATAGACTGCATTCACGTGTTTACAAAATCACCATCACAACAATCACAGTTACATTAAGTTTGTCTTTGCACTTCACCCATGAGGAGGATCTCAGAGATCAAAAGTACTTGGGTTAACAAGAACTATGGCACCTCCCTTGATGAATTTCAACTTAACATCAATTGCCTATATATATATATATATATATATATATATATATATATATATATATATGTGTGTGTGTATTATTAAATATAGAAGACAAAGAATGTCTATTATATCTGATCATGAGCTGTTCTAATGTTTGCTTTATTTTTGGGTGAAAATAAAGACACAAATTGTCCAACATTTGGATATTTTTTTTTTTAAGTTGGTCCTAAGCTTTCAGCTCACATGAGCCATCCTCAGGGTGGTTATACAGACATGAAACAAAGATATCCACTGTTAAAGATGATATTTTGTTATTTTGATGTAGAAAATTGCTATGTGACAATAACGGTTGCAGAATAGCAGACACAGATCGTAACTTCAAGATGCGCTTCTATGACATCATACCACACGATAAACCAAAGTATTACAACAGAAACAATGTCTAGATGCAATGTAATGTGCTGTGACTAGTTTGAAATGTAATTTTGTTAAGTGCAGGTTGTTCATTTTAATCTAGATGCCCTCCAATATCTGTATCCAGTATTATTGCGTTATCAACTAATATCTGTCTAATATTATATACATGGCTATGTTTTTCTAAGAATATATATATATATATATATATATATATAATAAAAAGACTTAAACACTAATATTCCATGTATGTGTATATTTACCACTAATATTATCAATCTCTCTCTCTCTCTCTATATATATATATATATATATATATATATATATATATAACTGCATAAACTTTGAACAGAATTATTTAGAAATACATAAAGAAATGTCACATTGTATTTTATAATTGAATTTGAATCCATGACAAAATAGTCCGCATCCAGGAGCAAAGCCTGTTTATTCTGAAAACTTGACTCAAAGGCCTTGTTTCAGATAAATAAACATTTCACTTGATACTTTCTCCACTGTTGATTGGATTAATAAATTAAATAATGATTTGATTACAGTATTCAATTAAATCTTTTTGGTGCACAAGAAAAATGCTTTTATTTAATCATGTCTTCATTTTCTTCATGAGAAGACATATATTTAGTTAAATCTGGAGAACTGCAATAAGCCTTCAAAGACAACATTACTAATGTCAACTCTTGAGTGAAGGCAAATATCAAATTTCTCCATAATACATTTTTGTCCTAATTTTATATCAAACATAACATGCCTATCATTTTCTATGACTTTATTCAGAAAGGCCTCCGCCATGTGATTGCTGTTAACTGCTCAAAGAACATTGTAAATTTATTCAAAGTTTACTATTTTCTTTTCTCAAAAAATCTTTAAAAAAAATTATTGGTAGGCAATAGAACAAAAATTTACAAAAAGAAATACAATGATACATTTAGAAATTATGTTTTAACACTGAGATATCCATATTAACAAAGGATTCTTAGTTTTAGTACACATATCAAAATGACTGAATTTATTCTTAATATGATTTTTTTTTTCATAGAAAACTGATCTTATATCCAATGTATTTTTATGCATTGATATGCACCGTGCCAGTGAATTATGAACAGTAAATGTAAAACCTTCATTTTAGAAAATACTTAGAACTGGAACCAACTGCTAAGCCTGACTGTTGACCTGTCTTATGTAAGAGTTTGTCAATATGGAATCTGATCAAGAAAAATTACTACACAGAATATGTAAAGCCTTGTGATGATAAAGGAAAACCTTAGAAGATGAAGCCAATCAAGAAGCACCAGAAGGTATGATCTAATCACAACCCAGAGAATTTAGATCCCAAAAGATATCTTCAGCAAACACAGCCTCCAGGAATCCTTCTTTGCAGTCAAAGGTGGGAATACGAGCCTACTCAGCAGGTTTTCTTTCTAATCCCTGTTTACAAACAGAGGCAAATCAGTGGTGCCAAAAGAGCATTTAATTCGCTGCCTGTGGCTCATTTCAGCCATTAGTATAAATAAACAATAAATGACAAGAGAGATACAGTTACCCTCAAAAGAGAAATAATACAAGTACAGATAAGTACAGAAGAAAGTGATCAAGAATAAGACAAGTGGAGGATGTTTAGCTACAAAAACATTGAGAAATCCTTGCAGGTGCTTAAATAAATAGAATGGTTTAGAGATGTCTTGTGTAGTAATGAGTCATTAAAACCATTAACAGAACACAGAAAATAACTTATCTAAAATGTACATTGTAATAGTAAACTACAATGCATTCGACATGAAACACATTTGTGGCAAATGTAGATCTTACATGCCATCAATCAAATGAATGAGCTAAATCCTCAACACAATCTCTGGAATTGTGACCTTTGCCAAAATGGGGTAATGTCAACTACCTTCAGATATTATGGTTGGCGACTCATTTTTCAAGCACACCCATCTGTAAGAGCAGCTAGCCAACCCCTGTTGCTCAGGCACATTTGTGTTTTTTCAACACATTGAGGTGATTTATACTGTAACTATGCTGAACAGACCTTAATTACAGTTTCTGGCATTACCTGCAGTTTGAACAATGCCAGTACAATCAAACCCTCAGTCATGATGACTTGTTACTTTGTGTTAACACAACGACCAATGGCTTTCAAATAGATCTGTCTACTCAATTTCATACACAATGTTTAGGGCAACCCATGGTATGCTTTTCAGACACTTTGCGAAAATGTTGCATGCTGAGATCACCTCCCCCAGACAGATAATGTCAAGAAGTCACCTTCCTGATAAATTGACAGGAGTGAGGTTTGAACCAGTGTCTCATAGTCAGAAAGCAAATTTTTCTAACAATTCAACCACAGACCTATACATCTTCATATATACATGGCTAAAAAACATGACTTGGAGCATCTTGGACACATTTATAGGAGGTTCAGTGTTTAACATGCAAATCTCTGAAGTCACTAACAATGATGGCATTGTCCAACAAGCCAACATACATTTAGCCCAATGCATGTAATTGTATCCAATGTAAAGTCTTTGCCTTGAAAGAAATAAAACAATGACACATTAACTTGTTGGTTCAATGCATTTGTATTAAAAGGCACAGCAAAAGATCAACATTCCTCTCTGTTTCACTAATGTTAGCAAATAGTGTAGTGGTTCCTAAACTTAATCAGGCAACAATCACCTTCGTCTCCCAGGTCCTGTTGTTAACAAGTGCACACATACACAGATATGCACGCACAATTAACTGACACATCTTTCTTAGTATTGGTAATGTTGACAGTAGCCATTTCCATACAGGAAACATTTGACATTCATTGGCTAAACAGCTGAAATTTATAAAAAAATTTTTACTAAGAAGAGTTTTGCATTAAAGTGCACTTCTCACATCCACCCACTGATATATTTCTTTGAAGTATTCATGAGAATTTCCTTCCAAGTTTTTTTGTACAGTGTAACCCGGATATAAGAGAGTTGTCGGGACCGGAGGAGAAGTCTCTTATATCCGGGTTTCTCTTATATCCGGGTTACACTGTACATGGCAGTGTCAAAAGTTAACAGCTCTATTATATTATCATTGTCTCTCCTACTTAAATGTGTTACCCATTGTGGTCACTGCTATCGTTATTGGCAGTATTCCAGTGATGCGGCTTTAGTGATATTTTAGCACTAGTTTATAGGACCTGATAAAGGATCATCATCTGTAAGATTTATTTGAAGCCATTTTTAATCTGAGAAAACGATTATATACAGATGATCATTTAGACATTTTGTTTTAAGAGTCTATCAAGCTCTAGATAAGAATGGTGAAGATCAAGCTGTTGCTTTGCATATCTTGAAAGCATTCAACAGGGTTCTTACTAATGCAGGTATCCCCCTGGGCTCTATCCTTGGTCCTACTTTGTTCTTAATTCTCATCAATGATCTTTCCAATGGCATCAGCCCTCAACTTAATATCTATACTGATGACACAACCATTTACACCTGTCTCAATAGTAGCTCTGATCAGTTTGATATAGTCAAATTGGCAGTTGATCCCAAAAAAGACCTACATGCTAGACAATTTTTCTCTCTTGAATCTATCTTATATATTTATAAGTCTACCATTTACTCGTGCCTTGAATATTGCTGCTACACATGGACCAGTGTTCCTGCTGTATATTTAGAGATTCTTAATAAAATCCAAAGAATCAGCAATATTATTGGTCCTAACCTGGCATCTTGCGTTCAGTCATTTTCCCATTTCCATAGAGTTGCTTTCCTCTGCATTTTCTATAAATTCTTTCATGGTAATTGTTCAGGTGAGCTCTTTACTATGGTGTCTAGATTTTTTGAATTTAAGTGCAGTACTAGATTGGCAACAAAGTCCCATCTGTTTACAGTTGAATTGGTTAGATGTAATCGCAAGTTCTATGCTAACTGTTTCTTTTCTTGCGTTTCTTGCTTGTGGAACTCTCTCTGGCTTATTGTTTTCCAGTCAACTTTGATCTTACAAAATTTAAATGCAATGTCAATCATTAACTGAAGTCTTACTGATTACTCTTCTATTGTTCTCACTCCTCAATAATGCTTCTGTTTTCGAATTCTCTCACATGTATTAACTCCTTGTGTCTTAGTGGTTCTACTGCCTTTCATGGGGTGAATTTAATAAAAAAAAAAAAAAAAGAAAAGTTGGATGCAAATTATTTAGATTTTGGCATTAAATAACTGACAAATATGCTGTTAAACAAAATCAACCAATTATAATTTACCAGATTTCCTCCCTAATGCATAAAAACATAATATAAAGATAGTTTACATTTATTTCTATAACTAAAATCCTTATTTTTTTTTTTTTATATTTACTTCAGACAGAGCTGAAATTATAATGCTGGTTGCAAGCATTGATCTTGCAAAATTTGTGCTGCCTGGCATACGAAGCTAAACTAGACTCTTTTTCCTCCTAAAATATTACAGGATGGTTTTGCTTCAACATCAAAAGTTATTTTATAGCAAGTTAACTCAGAACATTCTGTAAAAGAATATTTAAAATAGGGTAATTTATTTAAAGGGGCTAATTACTTGGGATAATACATTCAAGTTTAACTGGTTAAAATCAACCAGCAATGGATAGAAAGACCATGAACACATTTTTACTGGCTTTCAATACTTCTGAAAGACAACATACTTTTAAAATGCCTTATAAATTAGCCATATTTTTGGTGTCATTTCCATTAGTTTATTAATGTTGGATCTGTACCAATTAGCCAGTGTGCTATTATAAAAAATTACTTCTGATATCAACAAGTAAATCCCTAGGCTTTAGGGAAACAGAAGAGTGTATATTCGAATGTAATACACTTTCATGAAATCATAAGAGGTGTAGATTCACTGATCTTGGTTATGAGCCAAAAATATCATAATCTATCAGAATGTCAACAGGTTTTTAATATGATTAAAACAATAGATTCAAACAATACAGATTTCAATCCAATCAGTGAGAAGATCATTCTATTACTAAGTAATAAACTTCTATAACATTACAGATTCTTCTTTGGATTTTATCAAGAATCTCTAAAAAATATATAGCAGAAGCATCAGGCCAGCTGTGACAGCAATATTCAATGCATAGACAAATTTATATGTCTAAGATAGATTCTGGTGAGAAAACTTGTCTAGGAATTATTTCTATTTACAATTTTTTTTTTTTAATCATTACACCCCAAGCAAGGCAGGAATGCCACTAGTTCACAGGGAGTGAAAGTGGGATAAAAAAAAACTAAGTATAAGGAGGATTAAAGAAAGGACAAAAAAAATAATTTCCCAATTTTGAAGACGTCATAACATAATTCCTCTTTCTTTCTGTGCGCCATACTGTTAAATGTTAAATCTCCATTGAGGAAAAATTGCATTTTTTACAAGATAAAATGACTGTCTTCACCTTCCATGGTTGGCTCATGTTCTCCTTGGAAATGTTTCGTCTTGAAGTGCATCTGCATGGGTGGAAAAGCAAAGATAATTTCACGGTCATGATTGTAGTCTTGGGTCTTGCGAGACTTTTTCTGCTCAGTTGGGCTTTCAGCTTTTTCACGTTGGATTGCCGGAAATGAATCAAGATCTGTAAAAAGAAAGAACAAAAATTTACATGATAATATTATGTAATTATAGACAGGATTTGCACACATATAAGGATCAAAGATACAGATTTTAAATATCGATATATATCCTTAAATTTATCTTTACTTATATACTAACATTACATTTGCCAAGAGGCTAAAAACAGAATTTAGCTGATGGTCATACTGAAAAAAAAATTAAAAAAAAAAGCCTTGGTGATTAGGGATCAGTATCGCATGCAAATTTCAGATTGGTGATTAGGGATGTCTATCACATGCCTCTTGAGCAGTTATAGTGTTGAGTCACCAAAATTTTAGCTAATCAGAAGCAATTTACACTATTTACATCATT
>CAHIKZ030001932.1:165000-190000 GCA_903632075.3 Acanthosepion pharaonis | reverse complement strand
CCCACCTAAGAAACATTATGTTAACACATTAAACCAGAAATACCTGACCTTGTTAATCACAATTTCCCATTGACCAGAATATATGGTCAAGTTACCATCCTGTACATAAGACCTGAATATTGTATTCAAGCATGAAACAGGCTTTTGCCATTCAATTTTGATTTCATTTTATATTTACAAATATCTGTGTGTGTGTGTGTGTGTGTGTGTGTGTAAAAAAAATTCAAATATAACAAAAATATGCATCTATAAAAGGAAAATATGACAATAAGACAAAAGGAAAATTTAGTCAATGCATTTTGTCTTCTGTGCGGACTTTTTTATGGCAAATTGATAAAAATCCATCAGAGGATGAAACACGTCGACTAAGTTTTTCTTTTGTCTTTATTCTCATACATACATACAGAGAAATGATGTGTGTGTGTGTGTGTGCATTATTCATACATGCTTATGTACAAATATCTGCATATTTGTTAAAATTCCAGTTTAAACGTTATCATCTTTAAATAAAGATAACAATGTTAACTTGACATTAAAAAAAATTAATTTCTAAAACATTATTCTTTTTCCAAGTATTTTCCACAAATTCTTAGAATGTTCTGAATCAAGTGTACACATTTTTTCCTGTCTACCCACCCTCTTCAGCTTTTTGAATCTTAGAAGAACACTGAAAGAAAAAAAATGGACAAGCTGTTGAATGTGCATAAATGATAGTACACAAGAGAATGTATCTTAAAATTCTATTCAAGATGTGATTGCTTATCAGAAATACTCAGAGAGTGAAGAAACGGAGCCATGAAGAAGAAGTAGAAGAAGAAAAGAAAAATACAAGATAAACTGTGTGTAATTTGGAGATTTGTCGTCATCATTCCAATGGTAATTTGGCCTATTGTGTTACTTTCGTTCTTACCACAATTCCATCAAGATTTTTTTTCTCTCTCCCTGATAAGCAAAAAATATCTCTCTATACAAATATAAACTTGGGCAAACTGAGAATGATACAGTGTGGCTCACATTGCTGGGAAGGAGCCAAGCTGGTTAGTATATATTAATACCCATTTTTTGTCTGTTCACAACAGAGACTTCTCTTTAATTGCAGGCTTTAAGAAGGCTGTAGACTGGATCAACAGAAGCATTATAGTAAAACCAGTAATGTAATGAATGAGTTCAATAGACCAGACAATTCTGAGAAACCTAATAATCTTTCACAAAATTAATGAAGTATACAAACTGATTTTAATCCATTAATTACAATTTACAAAGAAATGTCTGTCTATGGCTCAAGTGTAAATGATGAACATTTCTACAACATATTTTACATTCAACATTCCTATACTACATGGATCTCTATTTCTTCTCTATCATATTCATTATACTAAGTACTATTAGTACAAGTATTATTCAAAGACATTTGATACCAGTATTATTCACTGGCATATTATAATTGGTATCTGCAATTACAAAGTCTCTACTATGTTGGCATAGAGAAAGTATCAAGCTAGTACACATTGACATCATAACGGTGGCAACAAAGGATTGTTTTGATGACATAAAAACTATATACAATGCAGATAATGTAATATACTTTAAACTAAACAAATAAGATAGCCAAGAACCACAAAAATACATAATAAGATAGTAATAAAAAATAATAAACAATTTAACAAACAATACACATACATGCATAACCACAACTAAATAAAATCAATAATGATAATATCTTGTTTAACTGCATATCAACTTCTATGGATTATTTAATGCTGAAATCTAAATATTTTTAACACAATGACTTGCGTTCAACTAAATATATTTTGAATTGCATCCCTTCAACTACAGATGAAATGTATTGTTGGTAATTCTACTATAAAAATGTATTCTATATTTTCATAGTATTTTGGGCATTCGCTATTAGCCCATGGCTGGGACCCTAACAGGTGCTACCACCCCAAGTCAGGGTGAGCCTGAGAACAACAGCAATTAAGAGGTGGTTCCACATTACTCAAAACCTCCAATCTCCTAAACAGAGGCTTTGCTGCCAGATGTAGTTTATCATCATACCCAGGACTAACCACAGTTAATGTATTATCCAATGCTAAAATATTATAACTAGTTTGCAAATAGACTAAACAAAGTATGCTTGTTAATTAAACACTAATAACAAGATCATAATTAAACTGCAAGGGTACCTAGATGTGGTGTAATGTTTAACAAGCTTGTTTCGTTAGAACAATTACAACTGAGTAACGTGCTCAATCCTTACTGAGTGTGCAAAACTTCCAAACCCTCTGCCACATCTAAGCTGCATTTACAATATCACCATAATTAAAATGCAGAATAATTTTAATATATTATAAATAAGTATTATAAGAGATTTCACTATAAAAATGCATTGAAAGTGATTTCACAATAATAGACCATTATAATTAGTTTTACTTTAGAAAATATATTTCAATTGGTGTAAAATGTCATTTTTTTGCCAATGCATGTACTCTTTTTGGTTCTTGACCTATGTTGAGACTGATCCAAGAGGATGTTCTGCCTACCCATCATATTAGTTCTATAATTTACAAATTCAGATGTCAGTGTGAAGCTGACTATATAGACAGAACAAATCAAAAGTTGGAGACACAGATTAACCAACATGTACCAACCAATATTTGCAAGGAAAAGCAGGTGTTTTAATGTATCAAGTTCAGCAATGGGTAAACATCTGGTTAAAAACTAGCAGTGTTCTTGGTCTTAAAGCTCTGACATGTTCCCAATGATGAGTAATCCCTGTTCTGCTAACCATTAACACAAGCTCGTTAGATTACTCGCTGTTTTCCTTTGTTCCTCTTACATTCAATCTGTCCTCTTCTTTGAATAATAATCAGCTCTTAAATAGTAAAGCTTGTTAAACATACAACATTCATAAGAGTAATAATTTTGCTACATTTAGGGAAGATCATCATACTGAAAATTTTTATTTTTGTAATTGAATTTATTTTAGTGATTGAAGTGATTTTACAAAACCAAAATTAGTGCTGCATCATGGTGTGTGTATGGAACACCATTCAAGGTGTTTCTGTACACACACACACACACACACACCATGACGCAGCACTCCTTACTCCACATATAAGAAATTTAATTTTCATATGATCACAATTATCATCTTTCATAATTAACAATACCCTGATGATGACGACATTGTGCTATGTCAAAAGCACTCAGTAAATAAATACAATATGTATGAACATGGTGTTTTCCTCTTGTCTTTCAATAAGCACACAAAAAAGATTATCCATGAATATGAAAGGATCCTACTGAGAATAAGTAGACAGAACATGTCTAAATTATTCAACGAAATCTCTCAATGAAACATACTGCCGAAACACATATATATACAGTGTAACCCGGATATAAGAGAAACCCGGATATAAGAGAGATTTTCTCTGGTCCCAAATTAGAGCCTGTGTTAATGTATATAAATTAGACCCAACCCGGATATAAGAGAAACCCGGATATAAGAGACTTCTTCTCCAGTCCCGACAACTCTCTTATATCCAGGTTACACTGTATGTATATATATATATATATATGATATGATTTCTCCGATTTAATCGGTATATTTATAATCAAAATGACATTGAGTGCTAGTGTTAGGTATTTATCAAAGCAAATACGAATTTCAGATTTTTCAAAAGTCACATTTTTTATTTCCTATTGTCATTTTTATTCATAAATATATATATATATATATATATATATAAATACATTGAGTGCTAGTGTTATTAGTGTTCAATGTAATATAACAGTAATATTAAGTATATATAACGTATATTTAGACAGCAGGATTTCATTTAAACAAGTTCTATGAAATTCAGCCAAGATCTTTGTATAATTTTTGTTGTAGTTTTCCCAATTTTGGAAAAAGTTTATTGGACATCAAGATCAAAATTGTGAATATACTGTTGAAAAATCATGTTTTTCTTTTATAGATAAACAAACATCTAAACTCAATAATTTTCTAATTAAAAAAAATTTGTAACCATGTTTATTGCTGTTTTTTTTTTTGTTGTTGTTACGATCCCATTTCATCTGCTTGAATCTCCAAACCTCTTCATGTGAATATGACATCTAGAGAAAAGCTAAACATGGTGCCATTTTTTTTATAAGATCACCAAATTGCTGATAACAATTCCACATCTTGGTATTTCATACAAAAAAATGTACATTTAAAAAGTAATTTTATTTGATGGCAAATGGTTTCAAGAGAAGAAATGCAAATTTATTTGCTGCACAAAATATTCAAGGAAATCATCCATCTTGAAAACAAATATATACATCAATTTGTCTTTTAGTCTTCACTTGAAACTTAATTTCCTTTGTGCTACTTAAATGACAAATAGTCATTACAGAGAAACAAGATAAAATTAACATCATTTTAGTCACCTTATGAAGACCAGAGAATGGAACAGTTGAGATTGAATTACAAAAAGAACAGCAGTGATTGATTGAATTTTAACATTGAGTGTGTACATGTCTATTAGATTTTTGTTAATAGAAATTTGTTTCTCTTTTTAATGAAATCCATAGAGTCAAACAGAATACTTTGCTGAAAAGTGATGCAAATTGAATGACAGTGACTTTTGCTTTTCTTCTCTGCAATTGGATTGTTCACAAAGAGAGCAAGGACTTCATTTTGCACGATCAACAAAGAATCAATTCCACGTGTTATTCATCTTGTAGTTCTCAAAGAATTAATCTTGATAAAAGCAGAAAGAACAAATGATAGGCAGCAGTCAAAGAACAGGATACACACACACAAAAAGAAAAAAGGTAAAAATCAAAGAAAGCATTCCAACAGACGTTCTATTTTCTTGGTATGAGTTCCTCACAATTTAACAAGACAATTTCATTGTTCAATTTTTTAAAAGCATGCTCTCTTCATTAAAAGACAATACAAACTGTGGTTCTTTCCTCTAAGACATATGTCACAGAAAAGGAGTTTTAAGACTAATGTCCATTACATAACTCCCCCATCCACTGGTCGTAGAACTGAAGACATCAATGTTTATATCCACGATATTCAAATATCAAGGCACTAGATTACAGTGTAATAATTGGATTTTTTTATACCTTTTTTAGATGAAGATGAAGAAACAAAATGTAATGACTTATAGGCTACCAAGTATGGTAATAAAAAAATTGAAATGGTTTAATGAGAGCCTTGTCTTGGTCCACCAGTTATTTTTTAAGTTTTGTATTAGCAAGACAAAAAGTCCAAGAAACGAGCTAAGAATTGCAGTTATCAAAACCAAACAAGTACAGAAGTTTAAATATGCAGAAAGGGTTTTAACAGACAGTGGAAAGTGTGACATCAAAATCTGAACATGCATTGAAATAGTAAAAGGTGCATTTGAAAAGCTAAGCAAAGTATTAAGAAGCAAGAAAATTTCATTAGAAACAGAAAAAAACTGTTCTGAGCTGCTAGACAATATCAATCCTTCTGTATGGCAGTGAATGCTGGATAATTTGCTCAAAGATGAAAAGAAGTCAAAAAGCAACAAATGCGGTTCTACAGAAGGATACTGAGAAAACCATGAGTGGAGCGAATAAGCGAATAAGAAAAAAAAAAAATCTTAAGGAAAATGGAAACAAAAGGGACACTTAGAATAAGAAAAAGACAGTGGAAATTTCTTGGAAATATAATGAGGAAGGAGGGCTTGGAGAAATTGACACACAACAAACGAGACAGACAGCAGCAGAGATCTGCTTGTGTGAATGGATGGCAGAACTAAGGGTGGGAGGTATTACTAAAAGACAAATGCTGCTAAGAATTATAAAGAAGTTGTGGAGAACCATGATCACTCATAGTTTGAAAGGACAAAGCACAAAGAAGTTCACATATTCCTGAGTGAATGTTGTATACTTTTAAACATAGACTAGACTTGTCCAGTAAGCAATTCTAAGGTGACCCTATGGTGGAGTAATATATAGCAAATTTTTCATGTAGACTATTACTACTGTAGTGAGTGTCAATTCTCAATGGTTACCAGTTACTTACAGCTTGAGCTAAGTCTACACACCTTAACATGTAGTTGTGAACAAGTTGTACATTAAAAGCAACTCACTAAATGATTCATAGTTGTGGGCCTTGAACCATACTAAGCTAGGACTTAGAAAATATCAAATAAAAAGTTGAATATTGTTTTTCAAAAACTACCTATAAAGCAATATTGATAAGCATAAGATGGATAATTATAATTTAGATTGTTCTAGAAGTTTAACATACAAGATAAAAAAGGATGGTCTTAAGTCTCAAATAAAAGGATAGGTTGGAAAATTTATTCAAAATTAATTTATTTTCAGAACAAAAATGGGGAGAGAGTGAGATGAGATTGAAATAAACAGACAGGTTGGAAAAAGTGGTGAATAAAATAAACGTTTCTGGAATAAACATGGGTATATGGGGGGGGGTCAAAATTTAAATAGCTGGGACTGTTCATCTATTCTGGATGTAAGAATATATCTATACAAATAATATTTTTTAACGTATCCTCTATAAATTATGAAAGCACACTGACTTTCTTTTTTGGGGGGGAGGGTGTTTGGAGGGTACTACCAAAAGAACTAAATTGTTAAGTGTTTTTTTTTTTGCTAGAACCCAACAGCAGGCTGTAAAATCCCTGAGTGTATATATGAAAACTAATGTTTTCCTGTGGCCAGTTCTTCCAAGATTAGAAACCAGATAATGTAATAATCAGAGATCCATCAATCAAGTGCAACATTTTCCTTTAAGTTTCTTCACAAGTTGTTTTAATACTGAAGGTCCCACAATACATGGCCTGAGAACCACTCAAGGTAGATCTTCTATGTGCCATGGTCAATCATGGCTCTCCATAATTTCCTGTCCTTTGTGGCTCTCAGTAAGGTTTTTTTTTATTGTTATCTCTCCTAGTCCCTGTTCTGCCAACCAATTACTCAAGCTTGCTAAGTATGTTGTTCACTGCTTTGCTCTCACTTGTCTTCAATATATCCAGTGAATATAAAATTCACCAAGCCCACTTTCCTCATTATGTACTCTAAAAATTTCAATTATCTCTTTCTGATTATAAGTAAAAGTGTCCTTTTGTTTCCTTAAAATTTCCTCATCACTCACATGTTCAGTTGATGGTATTCTTGTCATCTTTCTGTAGAACTACATTTCTGTTTTGTCAATTCTCTTATTATTCATCTGTTAGGAAATTGTCCCACATCCATTACCATACAGGAGAAATGATATTACAAAAATTCTGTTTTATAATACTTTGCTTAGCTTTTGAAAAGCATCTTTTACTATTCCAATATACATTTGAAGTCCCATTTTCCATGTAGTATAAATGGTGAAGAGTTGTGATGCAAATGAAAAGTCTGAGGAGCTACTTTCACTGGTTCCAAAACTGCATGAATTTAAATGTGCTACTAAGTTGGCATCTCAGTATCACTGTCAAAATGATTAAATGTAGTCATCTCTTCTACTCCAACAGCCTCTTCTCTCACACTTCCTGACAGTGGAACTCCCTTCCTCTTGCTTCCCTGATAGCTATAATCTCCAAATATTCAAATGCAATGTCAATCAACATCTTCTGATGCCTTGATCCTTCTCTTCATCCTTTCCTCTGTCACGACTCTGTAGAAGTCAAGTGACTTACCTGCTAACATGGCTGCCTTCTTGTGTCTTCTTGAAAAAGCAAGCCAGCTAATTTTACCTCATTCTTATAGGAGAGTGCCTAATGTTGCAGGTGGGTTGGTCCATCTTGCTAGAATGGACCTGCCAAACACATTTACATAAGTGGTCTCTATTCACCCATATATCTCTCCATTAAGTGACTCAGAATTAGTTTTAACTTGGTAGTTACACTAGTCTACTTGTGTGACAGACCACTTGCAAGCTAACCAATATTCTACTGACTCTTTACTCTTGCTCCCACTCTCTGTAACCCCTTGCATGCTAGTGGCACTCCCACCTTGCTTGAGGTGAAATGCTTACAAAAAAAAAAAACAACGGGCTTGTTTCTTATTACTATAAATGTTATTTTTAATGGGTACATTTGAGCATTTCTTTAATAGAATTTCTCAATCTAAATAAATTGTAATTAACTATTTAAGAAAATAAAATAACAGGGGATAGCAACTCAAATATGTGTGCCCACTAGAAAATAACATCTATAATAATAATAATAAAGTGGCATGAAAACTTCCTTCATATATATATATATATATATATATATATATATATATAACTAAAAAAAATAACAATGTTGTTGTGACCAACAGACAACTTGCCAAAAGATCTAATACATTAGACAAAAAAAAAGTAAGAAAAAAAAGGCCAAAAGGCAAACACCTACCCACACAATAAATTTAAGTGCTCAACCCCTAGACTATCTAGACAGAGCAAAAAATGCTTCACATTGTTAACACTCAATGAAGGACAGTTTGAGTGGTACTCACAATCTTCAGGTGAATACTTCTAGTCACCTGAATGTTGCAAGAGCATGAAACTGGAATAGCAGCTCAAGCTGTCCATTGAGTGTATATTTTATTACTTCAAACATCATTAAAGTGGTTACTTAGTCACAAGCAAGATTCTATTTTCCCTTACTTACTGTGAAGTTCTTCATGGCCAAGTGGTTAGGCATGCTGGATTAAACAGTGGTTTCACCTATAAAGAGGGATGCAGGTTGCTGAGGAGGGCATTTTCTTGTATAAGAATTATTAAATACACAGGCCAATATATGTAATATTGATCGCTTAATAAATAAAAATTGGGTGTCTACTTCAAATAGTACCCATTATAATGATGTCTGAAGAAATAAAATTGTCCAATTTTATATATATATATATATAGGATTAATACTAATATGAAATTTATCACTTAGCTGATTGACATTATATTTAGCATCCTAACTCCAGAGTTTCATAGATGGACCTTTTAGTAATTGCTCTGCCTACTCTTCAGGAGGTTGCTGATAGTTTCTGAAGAGTGGACAGAGCAATTATTAAAAGATCTGTCTTTAAAACTCTAGAGTTGGGGTAGTAAATATAACATCAATCAGTTGACAAAATTCATATTCATATTAATCCTGTTAAAGCTCTATTTCTGATATTGAGCACTTTATTGCAACAACTGCTAGCCTTGAATGTCCTATTTTTCAGGTTGCCACTGACTGACAGTATTTCTGGCTTTACAACTATCATTTTCATTGCTAAATCCATACACTAAATTCCATGCTAATATTTTTACTTAGAAACTAACTCCATTGCTCAGTTAAAATTGATTTATAAATGAGATAAAAAATTCAAAACAGATCAAAATCTAATATTTATATTTAAAAAAATCTTCTTGAGACCAACATATACAATAATATTTCCATCAGCTGTTGACAGTCATTGACATTTTATTCACATTAACCAAATACACACACCGTTCAATATAATGTTACACACATTCCTCAACAGTGTGACCTATGAGAACAAATTCACACATTCTTGTGTCTGCATCTGAATGCATACATCACCCAGAAAGCAGTCACCCTTCGTATTCCCTTCCCACCATTATTAAATTTTTTATTTATTCTGTTTCACCTTACATGTCAGCCAAGTTAAAATTAAATCAGTAGAGATGAAAAAAAATAATAATAATAATAATTATACACCTACATAAAAATAGGCATGCAGGGAACAAAATGATTAATGAGCAACTATTATTATAAAGTTTAAATGAGTCATGAAAGGAAAGGCGAGAGATTGATTCGCTTGTATGGCACACAGCAAAGAAGCTGATTTCCATTTGTTGAAAAAGTAGGTACAGCAAATTTTCTGTCAGTTACATAATGATATAGGCATGAACACAAAATGGTTGAAAAGCTACAATTTGTTAAAGCCTCAAACAAATTTAGCAAGTCAACTGAAAATAATCACTAAAAAGTGCTAGAAATATTCTTTAAAAAAAAATTATTTAAACATATTCTTGGGCATTGGGTTCATTTTATGAAATTCCTTTGATTAACATCCACCCAATGCCCAAGAGCCACTCAAGATAGAGAATTACCGAATGAGGTTGTTGTATGGGCATAAGAAGAGGAAGTAAGTGCACATTATGAAGGTATGTAGGATACCTAACAGGTGACCTAAGACTTGAAAAGTGAAAGGTTTTAGTGATTGGGGAAGCATCCTCTCAAAAGTTTGTCCACAAAGTAATAATTCTCTAGAAGAAGTTCTCTGAGTAGAATTTCTCACGAATGGAATATGTAGGGTATGAGTGTGATTGAACTATGTGTACATGGCATGATCGAACAGAACTAAGAAATAATACATGATTTGAACATTTGCCATAGAAATAGTAATGGAGTAGTGATAGTTCTACAATGATTTGCCTGGGGGAAAAGTAGCTGTAGGATTGAAAATCATTAATCACCCACAAAGCTGTATAAATGCTTTTGCACTCTATCAAGGATGGACAGTGAGGATTCAGTAGCTCCAACACAGATACTCCATTTCTGTTCTGATCTGACTCTTGCAAAAACGAAACATGGCAAGTGGCATCAGGTACTTTCTGGAGTAGTACAAAAAGCCAAACATTTTTCAAGCATCTTTAACAATGGATCATTCATATATATATATATATATATATATATATATATATATATGTTATGTATATATATATGTGTGTGTGTTCCATTTGAGGTCTGTTGTGAATTTAAGATTAACATGTGTAATTAAAAAAAAAAAAAAAACAAGTTTGGGTATACACATAATGTAAGAAACATTTACAGATGAAATAGATATTTCATCATCCATGAGAAATAAGTGACAAAAGATGTAGTAATAATTGTTTTTAGCTGAATAGTACTTACATTATTTACATTATTCAGACTGTTATCCTCATCTTCATTGCTATGTACACTCTGGCCTTCTTCAGATGATTGGAATTTTGAACTGAACCCTTTATTTCGTTCACCTGGGTACATTGTTCTTAAGGACACATAGCCCAGTGGATAAAGGCGTTGGTTAGATCCACTGACTAGACCCAAAGAGTTGTGAGTTCAATGCAAGGCTACAGCAGTGGTGAACCAAAACTCGGAGAGTTGAGTTAAAGGGAAATAACTGAGACATTCGGAAGAGGCATGGCATGTGGAACTAGAAAAATCTACCCCCAGCAGATGAAATAAAGGGTTTGTTTTCAAAATTCCAATCACATGACGAAGGCATGAGTGTACAACACCCAAAACGTGGTGAATATAGCAATGAAGATGAGGATAACAGTCTAAATAATGTAAATAATATAAGTAATCATATCTCAGAGATATAGACAGATATTGCTGGATGCTAGTCCATTCAATCTGAATAAATCATTTTTTTTTTATGCTTAGTTGCTGGAGATAAGATTACTAGCAATGGAACTGAATGCAGAGTCATCAAACTTTTTCATCTCTGGTTTTAGCTAGGTTTGACTTGCCCTTCTCATGCATGTCATGTTTTATGAATAGTTATTAGGTACATGCTTTTTTTTTCCCTAAATAAATGATACAACTAAATGTAGATGCTGCAATCTTTCCTCTAGGGCATCTCACTTTTCAGGAAAATCAATATTATTTGCTTACAATAAAGAATAAAACAAGAGAAGTAATCCAGCCAGCAGCTATCCAGGGAAGGGCAGTTTACTCAATAAACACACCAACATCTGAACCTGTTTTCTCAGCCAACATCACACTGTATAAAACACAGGCAATTATATAGATGTTCAAACACACAAACAACCTACTATGCAGACAGAAGAATATAATCAACTTCATCAGTAACAAAATCATGGGCACTTACTTCCGAGCATATGCAACAAGGATAGACAAAATGTAATATGAATACAGAGGCGTTCTTCAAGGGAGTGCTGAAAAGTTATCAGCTCAATATGTCCTTCCCCTCAAAAAAAAAAAAAAAAAAAAAATCTAATGCTTCGTCATTTACTCTATTTTGGAATTTAGGTCAGACTGAGAACTTTCCAGCACCCTCTCATCATAGATATGTCCCATCAGGAAAAAATACAAAAAAAAGAAAAAGAAAAAACAATGCTTAGTTATTTTGTCTATATTAGAAATAACATCTTGTTGAGTATTTTTCAGCACCCTCTAATCATAGATGTGCTCTGTATAGAAAAAAAAAAGAAAAACCTTTTAAAATAAAAATGTATGCACTTTTAGATTTTATTTTATTTAGAATAAAAATCATATCCAATACATGTGTGTGTGTGTGTGTGTGTGTGTGTGTGTGTGTGTGTGTAGGAGGTACAGTGGAGTAATGGATAGCAGCTTGGATTGAGGAATCAGAGAGCTGAGTTCGAATTTCAGTCAAATCCATTACATTCACTTACATGCTTATATGAATTCTCTTCTTCTCCCTCCAGCTATAGGTAAATAGCAGGACATACTGGGTTCTATTGCTTTGGATGGCAACTGGTCTAGGAGAAGGACAACTCTGGATTCAAAACCTGTGAAGGGTCGTTTGGGGAACTTGTGGCACATAGTGCACCAGGTCTCTGTATTTGCCCCTTCAAAAAGTGTGAATGGTTCTGCACAAAACCCTCACGACTATAATCAAATCATATGTGCTGGTGTCTGGCTGTTGGTTCCTAGGAGCTGAGCTGCTTGACCATCATACATCAAATACAACAGGAGAGTTGAATATATATATATATAGCCAACATATTTTCATTTAAACATGTTTCATCGAATAATATATACATATTGTGTCATTTTTATAATGATCCTTTCCAGTTGTCTAAGCAGTTTCTTGATATTAAGATAAAATTCATCAAAGAAGGTGCCATAGTTTTTTTCTAACCCAAGTACTTTTGATCTTTTCCAAGATCATCTTCAGAGGTAAATTACAGAGCGTGTTTATGCATGTTTTTAAAAATCACAATCACAATGGAATGCAGATTTTATCACAGTTACAATAAGTTTGTCTTTGTAATTTACCCCTGAAGATAATCTTGAAAAATATCAAAAGAACTTGGGTTGACAAAAACTATGGCACATTCCTTGATGAATTTCATCTTAATATCAAGAAACTGGTTAGAGAACAGTAAATGATCAGTATAAAAATAAATAGACACAATATGTCTATATTATTCAATGAAACATGTTTGAATGACGATATGCTGCCTAAAAAATTCACCTTCCATTTTGCCAGGAGCTGATAGCTCAGGGGAAAAAATCTCTGACTGATGCCAAATTGGTTGAGCTTCAATCCTGGCTTGAGGCAATCAGATGTCTAGCCACACTGATACAACAAAATTGTTTGTCTGTGGATGATATAGATATGTGTTTGTGTGTGTGTGTGTGTGTGTATATATATATATATATATATATATATATATATATATATATATATATATATATATAAAATATATAGATTTTCAAAAGGTATTTTCTGTTTTCCACAAAAGTAGTCATACATACATAAATATATATGAATATGGATCAATAAGTTTGTAGCGTGACATATAGTTATCTGAATTCAAATCTGAAATTGTCACTGTATAATGTTCAGCGTAGGTGATAAATAAAGAAGTCTTCTTAGTTCTTGACAAAAAAGGAGATTATATTGAACAATAAATATTTGTTGTATAAATGTTTCTTTTTCCTCATGAGGCTATGCGCTTATTGATTTGCCCACACACCTCTCTCAGTACAACTTGGATACGTATACCTATATGCATAAACATGATTCTTTCTCTTTCAACACACACACAATGTATATAATGTTATCTGAAAAAGTATTACTGAGGTTTCCTTCTCTTTTTTTACTTTTAATTTTGAATTTATTTTAAGGTTTCCCTTTGATTTCTTTCTTTAGATTTTGAGAGTTTTCTTGCAAATATATGTGGGCATATTTTATTTATTTTTTATGAGGCTGTATATTCTGTCAAAGGAAACTTTTAAAACATAAAAATTTATCCACTTTCAGATTGCAGTTCTTTATAGAGATAATTATATCATATATATATATATATATATATATATATATATATATATAGAGAGAGAGAGAGAGAGAGAGAGAGAAAAGGTAATAAATCTGTTGATATATAATCCAAGTCGATCCTAGTAATATAAAATATTAAAAAGTGATCCACAAAAAGAGTTCAGTGTATTTATTATTACAGAGCAAAAATTAATACACAATAAAATCCCAAATCTCACCATATGAGGAATAAGTTTATTTTAACACTTTCACTGCTATTCATTTGCCCAGTGCTGCCCCCATCCGGCCAGCCATTTTAAAAGAAAATGCCAAATTTCAACCTAAATATTTTATTACACCAGTGTGTTTTACAGCCTTCCATTTTCATGGACATACCTGGGAATGACTTACCAGATCAGTAAATGGGTATACATTTGATATCTTTTGAAGCATTGTCCTTTGTGATTTTTTTTATAGATGACCCAATGGGACACTCATACCAGCGGTATGCAAAATAAAATGTGTAGGTTTCCGTACTTAGCCAGCTGGAGCAAGATAAAACAACGAAGATCTCCGTAGTTAGCAGCGAAGTGTTAACTTTCAGAAATTTATCAGTCTTATTCAACATGTTGTATAGACTGAGTTTGTTTGGAATTAGAAATTTAAATGTGACAGCTAAAAAAAAAAAAAAAATCGAAAAACTAATACAGAATTTATCCATTTGTAATCAGACTCAGTCTATATGGGGGGTGAATAAGACTGACAATTTTGTTAGTTGAAATAAGGTTATTCCCCATATGAGATGATTTTATTGTTTTATATATATATATATATATATATATATATATATATATATATATATATATATGATAAAAATATAGTTTAAGTTATGCTATATGCATGGGTAAAAGAGGTCAATATCAGAGAGTATACGCAAATATAAAAGTGGACACCGAGATCAACTCAAAACGCCAGTTGTCTGTTTTATGCTTAAACGCAATCATCATGATCTGACAATTGTGTTTAAGTATGAAACAGAATACTACCAGTTGGTGCTGATGTCAGAGTGGATGTGTATATTATTAATTAAAGAACATCAAAACACTTAAAATCTCATAGGTAATAATTTTTATTTCATGAGAGCTCTAAAAAAAAAAAAACAGCTCTCAATCATCAAGACCTTACAAACAGGTTGTTTGTAGCTCTTGAAGATTGAGAGCTGTTTTTTTTTTTTTAGAGCTCTCATTAAATAAAAATTAGTACCTATGGGATTTTTTTATGTTTGATATTTAAGAAAAAATAATAATTTTGCTCTGACTTTTGACATAGAGCTAAAATATGGATCTATATCCTCCTGGAAATCCCATACAGATTAAAATATTGTAATTATTATATATATATATATATATATATTATATTTTATTTTTTTCTCAATAATTTTGTAGTTTTTAAACTTAATAGTGATTAAATTTGGATTTTAAAATTGCCAGTTTTAATTTTAATATTAAATTTTATCATATAATTTTATAATTATTAGTTAGTATAAATTATTTTTAATATTACACGTATTTAAAGATCTGAAAAGCTATTATAGCATGATTTCGTTGTCTAGCTTTTGAATCTTTCTATACTTCGTTTTTGATTGGTTATTCTAGCTTTTGTAACAATGTTTCCCCCAGTGTAGGATCGTTAATTAATCTGAAACTTTTAAAACCATTTATTTTCTTTTCAACATCATCACTTGATAAGACACAGAGTGTGTTGAAACAAAATGGCTATTTTTGTAGTGATTTTATAACATACTTATGTTATAATTTTTTTATAAAAAATAATTATATATATATATATATATATATATATATATATATATATATATATATTATTTTCCTCAAAATATAATAATCATCAGGTGCTGATTGAAAAGTTTTCAGTCAGCATCTAACGATTGTATTGTGCATGAAACTCAGAGTTATGTTACTATGAGGAAAAAATAGATATTTATTATGAATATAAATTAGTGTTCTGTTATTATACATCAAATACCACTCAATAGATTTATTTTTAATCAAACCTTTTTATTACTTCAAACATTATCAGAGTAGATATTCATATTTGAAATAGAAATTTTTATTTTTATTATTTTAAACTGTATGTATTATGTCTACCAGCTTGCATGTAATCAAGAAAACTTAATAAAAAGAAATATGCCCTCCAAATATTTATAATGGGAGACTGCAAACATTGTGGTCACTAATCAAAATAATCACCATTAAATGTAAACTTGTGATGACTAATATAGTGTTTCAATTTCAATGCATAGTACAAGACTGATTTTTGTCACAAATCAAATACCTATATCAAACACACTACCACCTCCTTGAGTAGACATCATAACCATAGTGCCATAAAAAAAAAAAAAAACAACTTATTAATCCATAATCTATAAGAACCCTGGAGGAAAATTCTGCTCAAAAATACAAGAATTCTATATAAATCACATTATCAGAATCATCTTACTATTCAAAAGACTCTATATATTAAACAATTCTTCCCTACCATCAAACTTACGCTATTTAATGGTGGAAATGGAGTGTTGAAAGTTTTGTTTTTTTTTTAAATAAAAAACAAAGATACTCATGCGAATTCCATTCATGCATGGCACATGAGAGCTTGGAATGAACACTCCTTTTTCAAAAAACAACATAAATATAATTTACAATGTAGCAGTCAAAACATGAGTAAAATATAACACCTTAAACAAAACACCCTTGAAAATGGCTACAGAAGTGGCTGAAAGCATTTGGAGCAATAAAAATTACAAACAATTTTTATATTACTTAACTCCTACAAAACAGAAAAATTTTAAGTTGCTGACAAAACTCAATAAAAAAATTAATTCAATTTTCTTTATCGGCCATATTCACTGAAAGATGTTTGAAAGAAAGGTTGCTGCCTATATATATATATATATATATATATATATATGAGAGAGAGAGAAGGGCAGAGACCAACGACAGACACAAAAGCATGCACACTCATGTACATAAATGTATGAGTGTGGATCAGTAAGTTAGTAGGCTGATATATAGTTATTAGCTGAATTTTGAGATGAACTTCTTACTGTAAAAGGTTCAGTGACTGTGATAAATGAAGATATTAGTTTAAGTGCATTGACAAAGAAAGATTTTATTGAACGATAAATATTTGTTGCTTAAATCTTTTTTCTTCATTAAGTTATGGACTTATTGATTTGCCAACACACTTCTGTCAATCTTAACTGTATACTTATATCCATAAGCATGATTCTTTCTCTCTCTATCACTCACACACACACGTTATCTCAAAACTATTACTGAGGTTTTCTTTTCTTTTTATTTTCTTTTGTTAATTTTGATTTTATTTCAAGGTTTTCTTTTTAGTTTTCTCTTTAGAATTTGAGGCTTTTTTATATTTGTAAATTTTTATTTTTTTGTCTGTGGCTGTATATTTTGACATGAAAAGATTAAGAAAAAAAATAACAGAATTAAAATAGAATTTTTCTTCTAAACAAAATTAGTTTTCTTTTTCACCATAGCAACATCACAAATTTCCTCTTTTTTAAAAAATAAACCCAAAACAGAGATAATACAGTCTAGTATAGGAGGATGAAAACTTGAAAGAGACAACACCTCTATTTAATAATATACATTCTCTATTAACTCAGGTACAAGCATGGTTACCTGATATTACCTGATCAAAACAAGTTTTTAATGATTATCTTTGAAAGAGGATTTATATGATCATTCTATAGACACAGACTGAAATAAGTTGGATATATCAATGAAAAAAAAAAAAAGATTTCAAATTACCATTCTGATCAGATGAAATCTATTGTGACAAGGATATATATATATATATATATATATATATATATATATCTCAGGGGCATGCTGTCTAGGTAGGCAAGGTAGGCAGTGCCTACCCTGAATATAATAAAGCAACAGCTACATTTTTCTTCTCTAGCACAATATGCCTCTAATCCAACAGAATTATGAAGGTTACTCTATTATGCATAAAATGCAAAATATTTTTTTGGAGATTTACTGCATAAAAGTCAAAAGCTGCTACCCTGTGTAATTAATGACAGCACATGCCTTTTATATATATATATATATATATATATATATATAAGAGAGATTGTAGAAAACTGGACTATGAAAATTAAATCTGTTAATTTTTATTGAGCATTAAACTTTAAAGTTTCTTTTCATTTAAGAAAGACTTACTTAAATGGTGCCTTCAGCATTCACTGTCAATTCACTTTTTCCTTACATAATTATTTACAAATGTTAATTATTACTAATCTGTATTAGCATTATTATTAAAATACCCTTACTGATATGCCATTATGGAGTGCAGACAAAAAAGGGTGAAAGAAATATAGTAATTATTAGTTAACAGACTTGGAATTACGTCTTAGAAAGACTTTTTTTTTTATTAATTTATACCTAATTAATTCAAAATTACTCTGAAACTAGTGGCCTGATTGAACAGAAAATTGCTTTATAATTAAAGGGTATTGTGCTAAAAAAAAGGTGATACAATGTGCTATTTTTGCTGTCTCATAGAAATAAATACACAAAGATGCCAAATTCATATTATAATTCTGCTCATTCCTCCATTAGTTAGTTAACATTTGCATTACATCCTGCCATTACCGCAGATAAATAATGGACCAATCTATTTTGATTATGAAGAAAAACAAAGGAAGATATATTAGTGATGCTGTTTGGTATTACTGAGAATAAGAAAATGGACATGTAAATAAGAAAGGGAAGATATAGGAGGCAATAACACTCATGCGTTTAATATCTGTTAATGAAAAATGGAAAATTGATATCTTTGTACCCTCTTACTTCTTTAAATAATGACCTGCATTTATATTTATTGTTATTGTAATATTTTGTTCAAATTGTTAAGCTCAAATATCTAATGATGCAATAGGGGAATTTTCAGGGGAATTTTATAGTCACAGAACTCACAAGGAGCTTATTCAATCATTAACTTAAGAATTATGAAGCATCAGACAATTCAATTAGGAAAACCATGAAATTTTCACAGGTACTGTAAGCAAAATCATTATAATAATAATTGAATAATTTTTTGCATGAACTTCAGCACCAATCAAATCTTCAAGACCAATCTTTTTCTGGATAGAGCTTGTTTGGAATTTGCTGACATCTAATATTGCAATAGACACACAATAGACCGTGGATCAGTTGGGGTATTGTCTGTGAGATGAATTTTGATCAAGTTCATTATGCTCACCTCAGTCCAAATATCCTTGGGAAAAATACAAGTCATTTTTTAAAGACCAGTTTGGATAGATTAACGCAAAACAATATAGCACTTCAGGCTGATTTTAATACAGACTACTTTGACTGACAGAACAGAAAAACTATAGACCAAGTTTCCTCTGGACAGAGCTTGTCTGGAATTTGCTGACATCTGATATTGCAATAGGCATACATTCATATATTCAGCATCATGATTTGCTGATTCAATTTCGTTTCATGGTAGTTAATGAAAGAGCCAATAGCTGCTAGAGTTAATGGGAAAGTTCTCAAAAATTCTCCAAGGGAGGGTTTGCATATGGTTGCCAAATTTAGGTGAATATTTGTTATCAGAATAGCCAAATAGTTTCAATATGAAACCTTGAATGAAACCATCCCAGTGTAATTGTTTACATGCTAATCTTGCAAGCCATAATTTGTGAGTTTGTTCCTCACTATGTGGTTCACTAAGAATGAGAATTGGACATTTTCAAGTTCAAATTTAGATAATGTACATTTTTGGCACTTTCATTTTGATGCTAGTTACTTTCTAGAGAAAACAATAGCAGACTTTTGAGAATCTAAACCATTTTTAGTAGCATGCTCTATGGCAAAGTTACAATTTCCATTTCATAACTTGTAATTTTCCAGATTAAAAAATATTTATTCAAATAAATATCTTATTTTAATACTATTTTTAGCTTTAATAAAAGAGTCATGAAAATATTTTCTAATGATTGATGTGCACATTGATTCAAGTTGGTTTTAACTTGTGCTGCTTCGACTGACAGAATATAAGAACTATATACAGATTGATTTCAGGAATCATTTCAGCATTTTTTCAACTGAGTAATGACCCATGCCTCAGGTATGGTAGTTGTCCATGGCTCAGGTAGGATAAAGGTCCATGGCTCAGGTCAAATATTGGTCTGTAGCTCAGATAGTGTAATTGTCTACAAGTTCTGGCCAAGTCTATTATATTCACCACAGTCCAAATATCCTTGGGAAAGATATGAGTCCTTTTTTTGAAGTCCAATTTTGGAGGCTTAACACAAAACAATCTAGCACTTCAAATTGATTTTAATGTGGACTACTTTGATGGATTGAACAGAAAAACTATAGACCAAGTTTCCTCTGGACAAAGCTTGTCTGGTATTTGCTGACATCTGATATTGCATTAGACACACTGTGACACAGTTGGGATAATTGCCTGGACCAATTCATTATGTTCACCACAGCTCAAATACACTTGGGAAAGATATGAGACCATTGTTTGAATGTGAATTTTAGAAGCTTGGTATGAAAAAATTTAGCTCTTCAAACTGATTTTAACACAAGCTATTTTGACAAATAAAACAGAAAACTATATATACTCATTACTTCATAAATCACCTCACTATTTTTTGAAAATATTTCCATTTTTGCAACACCAAAGCACAAAAATTGCATCTCTCTTATTAAGCAACTTTTTAAAATGGGAAATTACAATTTGAAACAGGAAAAAAGATGTCCTGCTATGTAATATTTAATCTTCAACATGGTGTTAAATACACACAGATGAAAAAGAGACTTGAAACGATTGAGATGTGGTTATACCTATGAATGCTATGAATAACACAGACAGAACAAAGGGCAATAAGAAATAGAAACAAGAAGGGGACATATACTTACAATCAGAAAGAATTTAAATGTCTGGAACACATAATGAGGAATGAGAGAATTAGATAGAAACAGTATTAAATGAGTTAAACAGTATTTAATGAGTTTGTGGGAATGGGTGGAAGAACAAAGAGAAAGAAAGAGGTATGGTAATGAGTCAACAAAGGAAGTTGTGGAAAGCCATGAACCTCCACATCTTGAAAGGGCTTGGCACAGAAAAGAAAAAACACAATCTTTACATATGGCTAACATTACTATATTACATTACTCCATATATATATATATATATATATATATATATATATATATATATATATATATATACACACACACACACACACATTACCGTTCCAAAGTTTGAAGAAACCCCTGGTAATTTTTTAGATTAGCCCCAAAAGTAATTGTTTTGTACTTTAAATAAGAGAAAATTATTATACATGATTAAAAAAAAAAAAGAAGTTAGACACGATTTTTTATTAGAAATTTTATTATGACAAAAAGAAAAAAAAAGCATTTTATGATTAAATTTTGCTCTCATCAAAATATCCTCCTTTAGCCTTGATTACTGCAGCACAAATGTTTGTCATTCATTACAAAAGTTTCTCAAGGTATAAATTTAATGATTCCATTCTTTTTTCAATGACTTTTTTTCATTTTTTTTCTTTTTCACTCATATATCAAGTTCATCCTATGTTGATTCTGGTGGGGGGGGATCAAACTTTTGAACTGTAGCGTATGTCTTACTGAGACTGTCAAAAACAAAGACAACTATCAGGTGAGAATTTCTCTTTGTCACTCTGTTGTTAAATTTGGGGTTAAAGGTTATGCTAATTTCTGAGAAGCAAGTTTGAATTTCTATCAGTACCAAAGAGTGAGAACCAAAATTTTCTAAATCATCCTTTAGACAATAATTGCTTCAAATATCAACAAATGCTAAATCATCGAGTAGCAAAGATTAATGATTTACACTTAATGATAGTCTTCAATAAATAAAATCTGTAACATTTGCATCTCTTGACAGCAATCAAGATATTCTTCATTAAGGAATTGATAAAGAGAAAACTACAATGATAAAGGAAAAGAAAATAGAAATTATTTATAATGAGATTGAAATAAAGGAAAAGAAAGAAATAAAATTTTAAATATTCACACTTCAAATGATTATGCAGTAAAAAGATTTTAAATTCTAAAACAAATTTTTGTAAAGCATTATAAAAATGTAAAAAAATTGTAATAATATATGATTATGTCCAGAATAAAAGATTACATCCAAAATAAACACATCAATTAAGAACTGAAAAAATGATTTACTATAGCAGAGACACGGAGGATAAACTAAGACAAAATGTTAGAAAGCAAAATGATACAAAATATAGGGATTTTCTAAGCATAGCTTAGATGTTTGTACAAGGCTGAAAGTATTGAGCACTCAGAGGATCAAACTCCCAACTCAGTTTTGATTAATCTAGTGAGATGAGCTTGCTAACCATTACACTATGTCAAAGTGATACTAAATATAATTAGACCAATGTAGATGATTTATCTGAATAAAAACCAAATTAAAATTTACAATAATAAAGATATGAAAAATTAGAATAAAAATTGGAATACTGATTTTAATTCAATGTGATTATCAAGAATAAGAGCTTTCTTCCTCTATGTGCTGTGCCAATCATGACTCTCTACAACTTCCTGTCCTTTGTAGATCTTAATTAATTTCATTCTAAAGTCTACTAAACTCTATACTCCTAATGTTGTCACTTAAACTCTGAAATTTTATTTACTCTTCATTTATTTTTTCTCAATAGGAGTAGAGATTTCTCTTTTGTCTCCTGTTTAGAATTGGGTTTCCAGTTCCTTCTAACGTCTTTTCATTCTCTTTCACTCCCAGGAGCCCCTTGCATCTTTGTGGCATTATCACTTTACTGGGGGTGAATTGATTTAAAAAAAAAAAAAAGTTGTTTTTTTTTTGTCTCTCCTAAACTTTACTTCACCATCCATTTACTCAACCTCACAAAGTAGGTTATGTATTGTTTTCCACTTTATCTGTCCTGTGAGTATCAGATTTTTCAAGCTGTCTTTCCTCATTATGTACCTTAGAAAGTCCAACTTCCTCTTTTTGTTTCCATTTTCTCTAAAACTTCATTGTTTCGCACATGTTTAGTCCATGGTATTTTCAGTATCCTTCTGGAGAACCACATTTCTGTTGTTTCAAGTTTCTTCTTCATCTGTGAGGAGATTGTCCAGCATTCACTGCCATATAGTAGGATTGATATTAGGTAACAGTTCAGCATTCATTTCTTTGTTTCTGATGAAATTTTCCAGTTTCTTAATACTTTATGATCAGTATATCCAAATCTAAAGAGCTTACATTTCTTATTTCTTAAAAGTAAATCAATAATCCTATAATTACAGCAGAGAAAAAACTGTCATTAAGATTACACATGCATTGTATAAATGGCACTTAGACATGTGATGAATATCACAACCTTAAAGTTATTTGAAGAATTAAGTAAGAAAAAAGAAAAGTATAATTATTTCCTAAAACTGAAAATTAAAGATTAAATTTAAGATAAGTTTTTGACAAAGAACAGAAAATCAATTTTTTTTTTTTTTTTTACTTAATTTTCATATATTTTTCTTTTAAAAATTTGTTATCCTCAAAACAAGTAAAGGAAAAAATTCAATGAAAAAAGCAAAAAGTTGAACAAACAAAATAAACTAAAAAATTGATATAAGTCTATTAAAATTTTGTTTGTTTTTTTTTTTTTTACTTTTTTTGTGAGAGTTTTTAGTGGCTGTGAAAACGGTTATGTTTAGAGTGTATAAAGTACTTGAGATTATTTTGACTTTCCTTGTGAATTCACAATGAAACCAAAAAAGAGAACAATTTCAAAACAAGGATTTGTTAAAAACCAAATATATTTTCAGATGAGTAGAAAGACATAAAAACATTCAATAGAAGGATTTTCATTGATTGACTGATTTCTTTTTTTTTATGGCTTATCCACATTTTGCAGATTACTTAAAGCCCCAAAATAATTTTAGACTGTAAGAATTTGGGGAGGAGGAATAATGATTTACTGACAAAAGTCCTCCATTATACTTTTCCATAGGATATTTGCACATAAATGAATATAACAAATTCAAATGGAATGAAAACTCGGTTATCTGATTTTCAATTCTGAGCCATTAACCATTACATAACCCACATATCCAAGCTTACAGCACCTGGTATTCCCAAGTAGTTACCCATCTTGGTACTGACCAAGTATGATGTTACTTAACTTCAGTGATCATATGAGACCCAATGTTTTGACATGATATAGCCATAAGCCAAAATAGGCAAACAAAGAGACATTAGTCAAACAACTGTTGTCTAGTCACAGTTACTGGAAAAAGATTAAAAAAAAAATCTTAGTTCACAAATAAATAAGGGTAACTCGCTGCTATATACATACATATACATGAGGTATTGTTCAAAATTAAAGCCTCCTATTTTTTCCCCACAGAAGCTACAACAGATACATGAAATACAATAGAACCATTGGATTGAGTAAGTTATTAGCTACAAAACAATATTTTTCCATACATTCACCATGATTTTCAAGGTGTTCTTAATGTAATCAGTTGGGAGGCAGTGTATGTGCACCTAGAATGTGGTCTGTTACAGACATCATTGTTGTCACTGCTTAAATTGTTTACCAGCCTAACTATGCTCACATCCACTGTGTGGTCTCTGTAAATGTTTAACAAACATTAATGAATTCCAGCAAGTACAATTTTTTAAACAAGGAGAAATTCAGTGACATACTTCTGCTACATGCACACTTTCATGTCAGATGCTATTTTGCCAGACTGTTCAATTGCTATCTCTAATAAGACAAAAAAATTGTAAGTTATTGGCAGGAAGAATCAACCTCTACTACTGTGTCACTAACATTATGGGCTAACATAATAAAATAAGAGAGATTACTTTCAAATCAACACCTGTGTATGTGTTATATAAATATACATGTGAGAGGAAGAGAGAACGAAAGATC
>CAHIKZ030001932.1:0-160000 GCA_903632075.3 Acanthosepion pharaonis | reverse complement strand
TTTTCAGGTTGGAAGATATTTCAATTTTAAGGTCTAAGTATTTGAAGGCCCTAATAATCTTCTTATGTAAGCTGGAAGTTAAGGGACCATTGCTATTTGGGACAATGATTAAGCCGTCATCTCTATAAATTCCGACTTGGTTAAGGTCAACTATTCTACTCAAGGTGTCAAGAATATATATGCCCACCAGATCTGCAATTTGGGCAGAATCAAAGGCACCCATAGGTACATCGAAATTACCATTATTCTTTTTTACCCAAGTAGCGTCATTGTATGTAAGTATTGATCTTCTAGACGCTAAAAATAATGTCCAGATCAATATCCGTTATTTTGGTAAATCCTTTGGCGAAATTGAGGCTATTAATTAATAGTTCCTCCGAAATAGAAGGGTAAAAATCCAAGATGTCAAATTGGATGAAAGTGGCTTTATTCTTGTTAGTGATATTTCGAAACCATTTAATCGTCTCCGCCGAGTCCTTCCAAAGGTTAGCATGATATTTATTCAGGGCACAAGATGTTATTTCCTTTAAGATACTCTTGGAAATTAATCCCAACTCAGATTTGGAGGGATTAATTAGACGGGACTGTAAGCTATTGACAAAGTTCGGCTTATGATCCTTGAAGAGAATGTATGCATCTTTCAAACCAAATTTGCCCATTCTGTCAGCAACTCCACATTTGTTAGCAAATTTACAGATGTCTTCATTGATAGATGATAAGGTGTTATTGCCTTTGTCTTTTTTTATAAGAGCTGGTAATTTTGTCAGTGACGATTCTGTCATATTCAGCAGGTTTAATTTTATAGAAATTTTTGGATTTGTCGGCTTTAATCCATAATTTATTAGATTTCATTATGTTGTTAAGGTCTCTACCAATTTTGGTTTGGAAGTAGTTGTGATAATTCTTGAACTTAATCCTTTTAATTAGATCAATCAAATCGCCTTCGAACGGTCCAAGTAGCTTGTGTTGCACGGTGGAGTATTTTGGGATCTCAGGTTGTATGTTTCAGGATTCAGTTCATGATCATTTTTGGGATTACTGGCGAAATGGGTTTTCCACCTCATTCTTATAATAAGGTCGATGATCCTGTCTGTAAGGTAGACAGAGAAAAGATGCAATGAAGGGTAAGGGATGTTTTTTAATGAATAATCCGGAGTAAATTTCTCCATTTCCATCCGAATAGGTTGAAATAAAAGCTGTTTAACTGGAAGTATACCAAGGAGAGCTCAACTTATAAAGGTAAGGAGCAATATATTGATAATATTAGTGGAAAATATACATACATATGAAAAATATATCTAAAAAATTCCCATACATGTATATTTTCAGAAAAAAATTTTCCAAGAGGAAGGATCCAGGTAGAACTCAATGTCTAGGACAGAGTAAGGATATAATAAAAAGGCTTAAACACTAATATTCCATGGTCATAATTTATTCCATTGGAATCGTAAATATCCAAATCATCAGACCTACAAATTCAAAATGAAAACAGAAAAAAAACAACTCCGAAATCAAAACAGAATTTAGAGAAAGTGTAAGTATGAGGATGAGTGACAGAGAGAATTTTTTTTTGATGTGGGTGGGGTGGATTTAAAAAAGGAGAGAAAGAAAGTCGACGGATGTCTAATACATAAAGATACATTTCGTGGTGACATATACACACCACAGACAATTCGGATAGGAAGGGAAAATATATATATTTAAATCAGCAATAAGTGTATTTCTGATGTAAATTCTTAAAGCCTTCCATTTCTGGAGACTACTAACAAGCATCACCATCATTTTTTTTTTTTTTATAGAAAAGACCAATGTGTGTGTATATATAAAAGCAGAAGTAAAATAAAAAGAAATTGGTTAGGTGTTTTCTCTCAATCTCAACCCCCTCTTTGCTTACATTACAAAATATATACACTTTTATATTTTACTTAGAATTTGTTTATATTCAAACTTATTATCACAATATCTTGGCATTTATATGCTCTGGTCTTATTTAGTTGATCTGAATAGTCTTCAAGGAATTTTTAACTAAACCCTTTATTTAATCTACAATGATTGATTATTCTCATTCTGCTATCTCTAGGGATATTTCATCTTACTTTTTCAGTATTGCTCACCTATTGGTAGATTTATTTACCTTTAGTCTGAATCTGTCCTACCCAGCCCATGGATTGAACTCACAATTACTATGTCAACAAATTCATGAACCAATAATCTTTAATCCTCTAAGCTGTTGTCCTGTTGACCAATATTTTTTTTTTTTAGAAAAGAACAATGTGTGCATATATAAAAGAAGAAGTAAAATAAAAAGAAACGTAAGAGCAGTATAATAATACTATAAATGTTTAACAACTATAGTGAGGAATTAATACTGCTAAAAATACCAGTGAAAAGTTCAGTTTTCCTATTTGAATTTTTTGATGAATCTAAATAATTAAGTTAATGATTGAATAAACTTATGGCAAGTTCTACAAAATAAAATATCTGTAGAAATTCCCCTATCACATAGTTAGATATTTGAGCTTAACATCTTTATTGAAATATTGCAATAACAATTATAAATATGAATGCTGGTCATTATTTAAAGGTGTAAGGGGGTACAAATGAAAAGATTTGAAATTGACAACTTTTTCCATTTCACTGAAACATGTTAAACACTATTATTTCCCCTTCTTTTTTTTCATTTTCTCAATGAAACCAGGTAGTGTTTCCGATATATCTTTCCCATCTTTCCATGTAATCAAAACAGAATAGGTATTGAGAGAAGAAGTTAAAGACTTCTATCTTCCTTTCTTTCTTTCATTTTTTTTCACTGAAACCAAGTAGTGTTTCTGATGTCTTACTTTTTTCCCCATTTTTCAAGACAATCAAAAATGGAATAGTCCATTATTTATGAGATATTTGGCAGGATGTAATGTACATACGTGCTGAGTAAATAAAGTGGGGACAAGCAGAATTATGAGTTTTGTAACCAGGGACATCTAGCAAGCCCATAATTCCACTAAGAAAAAAAGAACCAGCTACTTGAAAATTTCTGACTTTGATGTAATAAGTATGCCATAACATAATACAGAAAAGGGTGGGTTGAAAGAAAGACAAAAATCTTTTAAATAGATTACTGAAATGTAATGATAGCTCATTTCAGAAATTCTGTCAGAAAATGCACTTCAGTGAGAGATTTATGGAAGCCAGTAAGAAAATAAGGAGTAACCTCAACATCTATTCATGGGAAACACCTGGTTTTAATGAAAAAGCATATGGACCAATCATTTACAGAGTGAAGGTCCTGGAAAAAAAACCCAGTAAATACCCCAAATCTTGCTTTTTTAAATGAGAGAAATTTAAATGCTAATACTAGAAAATGCTTTCACAATAGTCATGACCAGAAGACAAAAAAAAAAGACAAGGAAACTGCAACTTAGTGTATTTGCTGGTATCAAGGATGCAGTATTTTTCCTGAAATAAGTCCTGTAAATCTGTATAACATACAGTAATTCAGTTTACTATCTGGCTTAGATAACCTTCCTCTGGGGTTAGTATAGGCCTACAAAAACCCTAACATTCGCACAGCAATTTTTCGAGAATAATTTCAGAAAAATAAAACTGTGTCTTTGATGTCAACAAATACAGTAAGTTTTCAGTTATATAGAATAGATTCATTAATATTCAGGCCAAACTTCACTAATTTCAAGAATGAAAACAGTTTTGGTTTAAGCCATTTAAAAAAACAAAAAAAAAGCACTTGGCAAATTTATCCATAATTTTGTGTTCCATTTTCAAAAGATTTCTCAGAGAAATTGTCAACCAGGAGTCCAATCTGCAAACAAGTATTTTCAAGAAATGTTTTCTGCATAGGAGAGAGATATTTCTGAATGTAATAGAAACTTATGAATAACATGAATCATTGGTCATAATGTACAACTGACCTTTTTAAAACATTTGAATACAAGTAGGTTGTGTCAGTCTTTGAAATGGAGATAACATGAATGATCAATCATCTTCAGTGAACATCTGGACTTTTTGATATAACAAGTTTGTTTCTTTTTAAATTATTTTTTCCTTTGAGAAAGTTTCTAAGCAAGCAGAAGTAAGAAAAAGAAATACAAGTGAAGGAGATTAAACATAGCAACAGCAGGAACGCAATAAGTATGTTAGGTTTAAGGCCTCCAATCCTAGATTCAGGATTGTCCCACAGATTAGAGGATTAAAGATTATTGGTTCATGAATTTGTTGACATAGTAATTGTGAGTTCAATCCATGGGCTGGGTAGGACAGATTCAGACTAAAGGTAAATAAATCTACCAATAGGTGAGCAATATTGAAAAAGTAAGATGAAATATCCCTAGATATAGCAGAATGAGAACAATCAACTATTGTAGATTAAATAAAGGGTTTAGTTAAAAATTCCTTGAAAACTATTCAGATCAACTAAATAAGACAAATACAAATGTCAAGATACTGTGATAGTAAATTTGGATATAAACAAATTCTAAGTAAAATATAAAAGGGTTTATGTGTTGTAATGTAAGCAAAGAGTGGGTTGAGATTGAGGGAAAACAACTAAACAATTACTTTCCCAGCAACTATGGGGGGGGGGGTAATAGGCAGAGAGGGGAAAGTGACAGGCGCTAACAAAAATAATACTGCATCAAAAACCATAGCAACTTGAGGAGCAAAAATGTCCATGGAACTGACATCACAAGATACTGTGTCTTGCCGACTGCTAAATTTTCACCCTGCTTTTATTGGCATGAGACAACTTACAAAGAACCAGATCTTGACCAGCTGCAGAGAGGTCTGTATATAGACGTGCCAAACTGTTCCGCTGCTAATGAGAAAAATCCGGATGTGACTGGTGTTGACAAACATATCTACATGCAATCTGAGGACTCTTTTGCATCTGTACTAACGTGCATTCACCACAATATGCACAAGAGGGTGAGTGACTAGTGTAGAAGTAATTTAAATTTTCAGTTGTATAGATTAAACTTTTAAAGTTTAGATCAATAGTGCATTCATTTCAAAGGCAAAAATACAGCTTCGATTTGAGTTAGCCAAACAAAAAATGAAAAAGAAAGACTTGGCAAAAATCCCCTCATGAGTGAACAAGCACAAAAGTCTGTATAAAACATTCAGTTCAATTTCCAACAACATTTGAGACAATGCACAAAGTCTCTTCTGTATTCAAATGACAGAAAGACTAAAGTTTTGGGATAAAATAAATGATTGCTTATCTTCAATCTACAAAGAAGAAACATTTCACCACAAACCTATTTATATTCTACAAAAGTCTCTTTCTATGAATATTAATGATATAAGGAAATTCATGGACTTTGGGGTGGGAGATGTTTGAGTATATATAGATATATTTTTTTTTTAATTTTACCTGCTAGTTCCATATAACAGCTCTCGCAACATAATAATTTTTGTTTTTATTTGTTCAATTTACTTGAACTATTGTTCTCATCTTTGAATTTTACAACTGCTATTATAAGACAGCATTTCAGTTAAATACCTTCTGGCCATCTTCAGGAGTTCAATATTTCAGTTGATAGTGAATATCTTGTGTTAAGCTGACTATTGCTTTTAATTGTCTATGACATTCTTTCTTACTTGTTCCTGTTCAACCAGGTCTCACACCTTGATCATTGAATTCAGGACTACTATTTGGCAGCTTGATTAACCAATGCTTATATTCACTGTAACACAAAAGGACATGGTCAGTGCATATTTTGGGCACCCTCCTAAATCTAATGTCAAATGGTTTAAATATTATGTTTTCATAGCAGGATTTTAATGCTTTCAATAATTTTGATTTGACAAAAATAAAAAAAAATCTTTTAAATAAAATAGGCCGGTTCTTAGTTTCATCTGACTCAGTTCCAGTCTGTCTTGAAGTCAGAACACAACGTTCACTTACCCGAATTAGCTCTTGTGTATCAACCCCAATTCTGTGTTTGTGAATTATTTGCTTTATTACTGCTAATTTCTTGCATATATTGTTTGCTTGCTTGCTTTATATTATCTTTTGCCTTGTTCTTTTCTTTTTATTTTAATTGCAAACTTTATCAATTCTGCTTGATGAGCAGTTCTGCATTTATTTACATTTAACCATGGTCACTCACTCTAAAACTTATTATATCAAAAATCTTCCCCAAATTTTTTCATTGTTTTTAATTCTTCTACATTTGTAAAAGTTGTTCAGATTGCCAAAATAATTCTTTATGTCATGCTTCCTCCAAATTACAGACAGATATCTTTTACAGTTTTATCTAAGAAGCAAATGTTTGGAGATTTTTTTTTTCCCTTTCAGTCAAAAATAAATCAAGAGCATCAAGTGATGAGAACAAGTCAAAAGACAATTGAATAAAGGCAGACAAAACTGAATGTGTTATTTAAATATCAGAAGGAAAAACTAATTAAAATCATGTATAATCAAAGATTTACATAATAATGTTAACTCTGGGCAGAAAAAATTAATTCAGTCTATACTTTTGCCAAAAAGATGTTAGTTTAATACATAGCTGAAGTACCCATCTACAGAGGGGAAGACATCAAGATTTGATTCACAGTTGGTTATAATGGCAATATTCGCCCAAATCAATGTATGGTAATCGTTAGTAAGCTTGTCTTGCTAGATCAATTATGACTGTGATCCTCACTAGATGGTCCATACTTGTAGCTTTACACTACATCTAAGCTACACTTAGTAAATCACTATAATAACAATATTACATTAAAGAAAAACTAAATAGTTTCCAATTGTTTCTGAAAAAATGCAAAAAGAAAAAAAGAGGAAATATTTTGAGAGAAAAATTGTGGAATTGTTCTTTTCTAGATAATTTTAAAACATTTCGCCCCAAACAAGGCAATAAAGCTAATAAGATGCAAAGGGTATTACAGAATATGAAAAAAAAAAATAAAATGAAATAAAAAAAAATAAAAAAAAACAAGAAGAAAGAAAATAACAACTGACATTGTATTTAATTTTTTGAAGGTCAAAGTTAACTTGGAGGCAAAAAGCCAGAAGAAAGAAGTGTGATAGAAAAAACTGTTAGCATAGAACTTATGATTACATCTAACCATTTCAACTGTAAAATGACGCCACCAATTTAGTACAGGTATAATTTGATTAATGTGTTTTCAATTAGTCCACTAAAATTTTTATATATCAAAATTCAATTAGCGCATACATAATACTCAATTAGTGCACTAAAACATTCTTCGGTTTAACTATCATAATTGAAAATTGATTTTTTTATATTTACCAATGTACAAATTAGCCACACTGATCAAGGGATTACTGTACTGCACTTAAATTCATAAAGTCTACATATCATAGAGGAAAGGTCATCAGTACAATTACCATGAAAGTATTTAAAGAAAATTAATAATATATTAATAATAAAACAGAAAATATAATCTTATACCAAACAGTTACAAATGGTAATTGTTACTAAATCTATGTAACAAAAAAGAGATTTGTGAATTTATTTTTTTACATTATGATGCTAATAATATGCTATCAAAAGATTACACAGAGTTTTCAAAAGAAATATATTTAAGTGAAACACAAGAGATTTATTTTTATTTTTCATCTGAATTGTTTGTCCAAACTAAACAATAATGGTATATGTAATTAATTTATATCACCAGCTTGAAGAACGGTCAATAAACCTAATTAGTAATATCTGTCTATATGTCTGGGATGAGGTATTATGTACACTATTTATATTGTTCTTTGTTGCCATATTTATCACAATGTTTCAGCCGTTATATGCTCCGGCCTTCTTCAGGTGGTTGGAATGTTTTTTATTTCGATCCCCAATGAATATTGAAATAAAGGGTTCAACAAAAAACATTCCAACCACCTGAAGAAGGCTGGAGCGTTAATTTCATTTTTAAAACTTTGTGATAAAATATTTTACATTCACATAACAAAGATGAGGACGATAGTCCAAACAATGTAAATAGTGTCTAATTAGTATTGTTTAATTAAATATAAATAATTTAATTTGTTAATTTTAATTTTTTTTGATACTAGGAAATTTAAATCCTTGCAACAACATAACAGGGTTTATTGTTAGGCCCCTTCATCTTCCCTAAAAGGAACAAACCTTTTTGTTTACTTTTTTTTTTTAAGACCTTTCTTTTGGTCCAATAAATATACATACCAAATCTGAGGGTTTTACATGAAACACTTTTGTCATGTATAGAAAACAAACTGTTCTCAATTATATAACTGAAGAAAGATTTATGCTATTCATGACCCATTAACAATCGATCTAATGTGCTTAATTTATCAAAATATCCAGAAGAATATATCAAATCCAATAAATACTTGCAAGAAAAGTACAAAAACAAAAAATAAAGCCTGTGACTAATGTATATCCTACCTCCTTCAGCACTGATTTGTGCTTCAGTTGCAAAAATGATATCGGGTTCACTGATGGAGAAGATTGCCCAAGACTTGGAACGGAAATTGAAACCATGGAAGCAGGCCAAAGAAAGATTGTTGCCTTTCAATGTGATGGTGCCTCCAAGAATAGTGCCTTCTTTGGGAAGTGGTGAGGGTAGCATAGAAAAACTACATCCAGCAGCATTAGCAAGCACTTTCTGCCAATGTCTGTGATGCCATATAGTGCTGTAGTTGACACCTGCAAAACACAACAAAGAAAAAAAAAAAAAAAGAAAGAAATGAAAAGATGTTTTTTTTTATCAGTATCTCACATATAATACCAATTTCAGCTAACTTGTAATGTCCACATATACACATTTTCACAAAAGAGCTCAGAAATAGTTTTAGTCATTAATCCAGGTGTTTCTGAGGTAAAAACAACAAAGATAAAAATGCCAGTCCAAAAGGAACGTTTTTAAACAATTTCACTCAATACAAGGCTCGAGAGCCGCTCAATGTAAAAGGTTACAGTTGAAATGTTAATGATAAATGTGTCGAGGTGTGTGATATGAAGGAAAGTGAAGGTGATAGGAAATGAGGATAAGGGGGATAGATAATGATTGACCTCTGACTTTAGAAGGTTAGTGTTCAGGGAAGCACCCATGCAAGAGTCTATTCCATAAGTTCTTGTGGAAAAAACGTCTCTGAGTGGAACTTCCTTCTTACATTTGGACTTAAATAACTTAAAGAGATCAAGTTAAATGGGAAGTACACATGCAGGAGCATGTTCCACAAGGTGTCACTTCTTCAAGGGAAAAAGTTTCTGAGTAGAACTTCTTTCTTACATTTGAAACACAGAAGAAATGAAGATGATTCAATCCCGTGGAAGAAGCATGATGTGTCCTAGCAAAGGTCTGAACTGAGTAATAAATGATAGTACTAGAATGTTGCATCTCTGGGAAAGAGAGCACGAAGTAGAGAATAAAGCATTCCCTACAAGACCACATGAATGATTTTGGACTCTATTGAAACTGGAAAGTAAGATTAATCGATTTGTTTTTTTGTTTTTTTTATAGCTTATCAACCTTTTACAGGTTTCTGTCTATATTTCTGAGACGAGGTATTTACACTTTTTTCAGACTGTTGTCCTCATCTTTACTGCTATATTCACAACATTTCAGCTATTGTATACTCCAACTTTCTTCAGGGGATATAAACTGGTTGAGTAATCCAAAAAGTCACTTGAATCCAAAGAGTTGTGAGTTCAATATCTAACTACAGCAGAGGGAACATGTTTAGAACACATTTAAACACACACACAAACTTGCCAGACTCCATATGAGACATACTAGTAACAATACAAACATAATGGACAAAAGTCAAACTTCATTTTATTTATTGCTGATAAGGGAGATAGATATGTACAAAATTTTTGACTTCACATCTTTTCTCATCATGCTTCTAATTTGTCAAAAGATCTACTAATATACAATAAATATTATAATCTTATTATCAATATTATTATTATTGTTGTTTTTTTATCTCTTGAATTTCTTTCATTGGCCTACTATATATATATATATATATATATTGTAATAAAAAGAAAGAACAGTAAGCTATATAATCCAGTGTTCTTATTGATATTTTTATTTTTACAAAACAGTGCTCAATGTAAATTTACAGAGTATAAATATTATAAATTAACTATACTCATATGTTTCTGCCTTCCAGGATTAAAAGTTTCATGTGGTCACTCAGATACTGATGCAATTGTGTCACAATTCTCAGTTGGTATGAGTGACAAGATACTCAGTTCTTTATTAACTAGGAGACTGAGTATCTAACTCACAGAAAGCAGTAACATATTAGTATTGTTTTACATGCATTATACAGAGTGCGATGGGTAGATTGTTGCCATTTTATATTTTTCATTTCACACATGCATGTTGTTTTTGATTTTGTCAACTGCACACTATAGTAGGGTCAGTTGGGCACCATCTGTGTGAAAAAAGAACACCATGACACAATTCACTCCACCAGAAATTTGGAAATGGCATGCTGTACTGCTTGGCATTTGTGCCAGAAACTCTAATACGAACATTTCAGAGTGTTTGTGAGTCAATCTGAGGACAGTGCAGAGGATTCAGAAAGAGTTGGATGAGTCTAATGGTGATTATGAAGGTTTTTGGAGTGATCACTAGTGATGGCAATTGTTCTGATAAGATGCCTCCATTCATCTTCCCACAGGGCCTCAGACTCAACACAGAGGCCTACATCAAGTGCCTTGAGGAGGTAGTACTGCTCTAGGTCAAGAGGGTTGCTGCTGGAAGACCCTATGTCTGGCAACAGGACTCTGCACCATGCCACACAAGCAGGAGAACCCAGTCATGGCTGTCAGACAATTTCTGCAACCACATCACCCCTTACATCTGGCCACCTAACTCCCCAGACTGCAACCCCCTTCATTATTTTGTGTGGGGGCAGTTGAGCAAGAGACCAACAAAACTCCTTGTAACACCAAAGATGAACTGAAGGCAAGGATTATGGCAGCATTCACCAACTTAAACAATGAGACCATCCATAAGAGTTGCAGGAGATTCTGAAGTCATCTGGAGGCCGTGGTTGAAGCCAATGACGATTTTATTGAATAAATTTACTTTTTAGTATTTCAAGATATTTTTGTGTTATTTTGGTAAATATATCTGTTAAAATGAGATGTCAGTGTTATTTTCATTTTTGCATAATTTAGATGACAATTTATCCATCGCACCCTATATATATATATATATATATATATATATATATATATATATATATATATATATATATATAATTAAGTTAATTTATTTTAAAAATTCTAAATAAAAATTTTCCAAATAAATATGTTGGTAAAGAAAATATCCATTTTTATCATTTTATTTAAATAAAAAAAAAATAAAAAAATTCAAATGGCAAAGTAATAAATCATATTCATTCAGGCGTGAATTATGCATAAACAAAAATTTTTTTTTAATAGATCCTTGCTGTCTTTTAAAAGGCCTTAATTTTAAAAATCAATATAAAATTTTGAAACAGGACAAACAAACTGTATTGTTTGATAACAAAAAAATCAAAAATAAAAAATTTTATTAATCATTAAAAGAAACAAAAAAGAAAAAACATTCAAAAAGCAAAAAAACATTTTTTTTGTTTCCAAATGAAAAAAATATATATAACTTTATATATTTTATATAATGTTATATAAAATTGAATTGTTCAGAAAATCAACAAAATGAATCATTATGGATTGTCAAACATCATTCAAATGATAGAATAATATAATTCTTAAAATTAAAAAAAAAGTCAAAGTGATATTTGCAATTTTTTTTTTTTTTTAATATAATTACAAAACATTTCAAGGTGTTTTGAAAAGAAAAAAAGGTTAAAAGAGAATCTGAGGGAAAATATTTTGGAAATAATTTTTTTTAAAAGAACAAAAAAAATAGACAAAAAAAAAAAATAATTAAATAAAATATTTTTTTATATATCTCCAAACAGTAAAAAAGAAAAAATAATAGAGAAGAATGTTAGTACAGAACTTATGGTTACATTTAGCAATTTCAACACTAAAATAATGAGACCTAAATGCCAATCTAGTACTGCACTCATTTATATCTGTGATATTTCCTAAAATTGTGCAATGCAGCTACTTCCTGGAAAAATGAATCATGAATCACAAGGCCTTGAGTTTGAGTCTTAGAATCAAGCTGAAAATGGGTTATGGCTACATCAAGTTAAAACATTGGTTCCTGTATGATTCCCAAAGTTAAGCAACATTTGTACTGTTCATTACTTAGATGTGTGACTACTTACAAGTGCTGTAAGCTTGGATGTGTAGGTGGCTTACTGGATAACAACTCAAATTGGAAATAAGAAAGTAGAGTTCAAATTCCTGTCAGCTTCCTATATTCACTTATGTGCAAATACCTTTGGGAAATGTATGAATCCACCTCTTCTCCCACCCCCAGCTATGGGTTAATTAGTAGAACTTGTATCAATAAAAATCTCAAAAAAATAAATAAATAAAATTGTGTCCAAAATTTTTAGATTTTGCCATTAAATAATCCATAGAGGTTGATAGGCCACTAAACAAAGCCAACCAACCAGTTTGAGAAGCAAATAGTTGTTGTCAATACCCAAATAAATTCAATTTTAAAATACGACCTGAAGAGAAAAACAACGTTTTAGAAATATGAATATTATTAATATTTCTTTTGTTTTAATTACACTAATCATATTCAGTATATGGATCAGTTATAACAAATTTAAGAAATTGAACACAGCATAGGCTGTGCTAAAAATTAAAAAATTTTTTTCACTAGTTCAAATAAAAAAAATTCAAGGAAACACCTTATTATTAATACTTGAAAGTGATGATAAATTTTTTGAAAACATATTTTCCTAAAAAATTGTTTCAAGAGAACAATTTTATAAATTTCAACTGGAAACAGCACTGGCTGCTCAGTCAATGAAGGCTGAGTGTTTCCTTATAAGGAAATGGCTAATAATACAATTGCCATATTAAATGAAATAACATTCTAACTTCTAAGATTAAACATTATTAATTTTTGATGACTATTTCTTTCATTTTAATTTCACTTGCATTTTATTACACAAATTGTATTAGATGAAATGTTATTCAAATTTCTTAAATGAAATATTAATTTTTAATGACTACATCTTAATTTCAGTTGCTTTTTATTAAAAATCTCTCATTCTATAGTCATTAGTAAAACATTTGAAAGGAAGAATAGCCTCTGGCAAACTCACATCTTTTCTCCATGGAAAGCCAGCCTTCCTGATTGAGCTATAATGCTTAACAGGTTACAGCAATTCAAAGCTAGACTTTATTCTTTATTTTCAAAAATTACATTATATGCTACCATCATCTATATTTGCATACCATGTATAGTAATTGGCTATGATGAAGTGTAATAGGCAAAAATGCCCAACAAATGGAATTAACAGCAAGCCTTTGATCGGGAGGTTTTGAGGAACATGAAACCATCTCTTAATTGCTGTTGTTCCCAGGTCCAATTTTGTGGTAACATTAAAGGATCCCAGCTTATGGGCAAATAGTTAAACCTCAAATTAATATTCAAAACACTATAAAAGTGTAGAAATACATTTTTTATAGTGAAGGTGTCAACAATATATTTTCATAGTAAAAATATTACAAGCAATACATTTTTCTAAGGAAAAATAAATATTACCAGCAATACATGTTTAAAAAAAAAATTTTTTTTGATCAAAAATACATGTTTAAAAAAAAGACATTGCCAGCAATACATGTTTAAAAAAAAGACATTACCAGCAATACATGTTTAAAAAAAAGACATTACCAGCAATACATGTTTAAAAAAAAGACATTACCAGCAATACATTTTTATAAAAGAAATTACTAATGCTCCCAAGAAAATTAAATTTCAGTATTAAATGATCCATAAGGAATTGATATTCTGCTAAACAAATCAAACAAATAAACCTCAAAAGTTAAATTAAGATAAAAATAACATGAGTCTAAAATGACTAATTCTCAATTTTTCATTATTTACATTCAGACTATTACCATCATCTTAGTTGTTATTATCACAATATTTCAGCCATTGTGCCCTCCAGACTTCTTCAGGCATCTTTCAATCAAAGTAAGCTTCAGGAATTTTCAAATTGAACCCTTTATTTAAATCTACAGGGTAGGTTGTTCTTATTCCATGTGTCCATGTCTAGGGATAAGCTCATCTTGTTCTTATTTAGTACTGCTCAGTTATTGTCTATCATTTTTCCACTGAGTTTACATTTTATTCTATTATTTCCTCCCAAAGAAGGAGATAATGCCACTAAGATGGAAAAGGATACTGAGTGTGAAAGAAACTGAGAAAAACATTTTTGAGGATAATAAAAGAACAGGATAATAGGAGAAAGAATGACAACTGACATTGTATTTAAATTTTCAAGGATCATAGTTGAGAAAAAAGTAAGAAAATCAGAAGAAGGCTCCACAGGTAAGAAAAAGAACCATTAGAATAGAATTTCCCAAGATTGAAGTCAAAAAATCACAAACCAACAATTTATTCTACTAAAATATTTATTGTTCTGTATAATTCTTGACCTCTAACCTGAAATATAAGCCTAATTCACTATCTATATTTATGAGATGAATATTTTGTACACTTTGTTACATTAATCAAACTATTTTTTTATTATTTTGTTGCCATAACTTATCAAACATTTTTTTTTTTTTAAATACCTCCAGCCTTCTTCAGGTGGTTGGGATGTTGAACTGGACCCTTTATTTTTCTCACCAGGGTTCTCCAAGTTCTCCACTGCCTTAACTTATGAGAGTGGAGAACTTGGAGAGGGTAATAAACAGAAGATAACTGACATCCATTAGACATGGCATGTGGAACTAGAACAGTCTACACCAGTGAGCAAAATAAAGGGTTCTAATCACCTGAAGAAAGCTGGAATGTACAATATATACGTATGTGATAAATATGGCAACAAAGATAAGGACAATAGTTCGAATAATGTAAATAGAGTATCTTCTATCCTGCCAAATAAGATGACTGATATGTTTAAAAATACGTAAGCAGAATTATGCTTAATATATTTCAGTCACCAATTTAAATAAAACTGGAAACTCCAGCCTTCCCCTCTTGGGATAAAAGAAATGCATTCATACCTCTACATTTGTGCAAAAGTGAATGCTACAACCTTAGGCAGAATTTTAACTCCGCATGCTGCTCCTACTTTATGAGCACATAACCACTATACCATGCTATGCATGCACACACGCACATATATGATAGGAAAACAAACAAGTAGGAAATAGATCTTAATCTAACATGTTTCACTTTATTAAAGCTTCATCAGAGATCAAGATAGAAATGATAAAAAATTATTAAAAGCAGAGACACAGATTAATGGTATGTTGCATTAGGCTATTTCATTGCTTGGATACATCACACACACACATATATCAAAACACCCTTGAAAATGACTACAGAAGTGGCTGGAAGCACTTGAGACAATAAAATCTTCTTTTTTTTTTCTTTTTTTGCTACTCCCTTACTCCTACAAAATGGAAAAACATAAGAATGCTGAAAAGACTTAATAAAAATTTAATTAAATCTTCCATGTCAGCCACATTTAATGAAAGACGTTTGAAAGAAAGTTTGCTGCCCAAATATATATATATATATATATATATATGTGTGTGTATTTAGGCAGCAATCCTTCTTTCATGCAGGTTTCATTAAATATGACAGAGAAGATGCTTTGATTAAGTTTTTTAGATAATTTCTCATGTGATCTTATAATTTTTTTCCTTTCAGTAGATAAATTATATAAAAACTGTCCAGATGTTGTTTTTTGCCAGTTGCTTTCGGCTATACATTTAGCCATTTTCAAGGTTGAAATATATTAATTGTTAACTAGAAATAGATTATTGTATGTATGTATTTATATAATGTTTCATTTTCAAAACACAGTCAAGAAATCATCTCTGGTATGTCTTTTCTGTCTTTCCTCACAATCAAAATGGAATAGTCCATTGTTTATAAGGTATTGGCAAGGATGCAACATACATGCCAACTAAGAAATAACCAGAATCATAATATAATTAAAACTATTGCTATTTTTATGTTCTACAATTTTATATGAAAGAATATGAGAAATGTACGATAATCTGCTTTATTTATTACTCATTTAAAAGACACACTCTGTATGGACTTTTAAGCTAGCTCCTGTGGATGGCTAATTAGGCCTTCAGTCTAAAACTAAAGTTCTGCTTAGAAAATAGCAATGATAATTTTGAAAAAAATAAATTTGAATTCTTCAATTCACTCTATGAAACTTCAAAACCTCACTTTAACTCTGATTTGGATGATTAGTCCAATTCCAGCCAAAAGTGTGTTTTGGGCTGAAATTCCAATTCAGGCTGAAAATTGAGTTCTTCAAATTACAAATTCTATGGAACTTCAAAACCTCATGTTATGAAACCTTTCACTTTAACTCAGATTCCTCAGTATTTTGAAAAAATAAAAATGCTTTCCCCAATTCAAAGTTTTAGAGATATTTTAAACTGAATTTAAATCAAAAATTTGTAAATACACAAGTCAGAAGAAGGCTCCACAGGTAAGAAAAGAAACCATTAGAATAGAATTTCCCAGGGATTGAAGTCACAAAATTCACAAACCAACAATTTATTCTACTAGGCTATTGTTCTGTGAAATTCTTGACCTCTAACCTGAAGCCATAAGCCTAATTCAGTATAAGCCATAAGCCTAACTCAATATAAATTAAAAACTTTTAAAATCGCTAATTTTTTCAGTCATTTATAAATTTGGATTTTTAACTCTGCCCTCCTGGTCCGGACAAAAATCCCATTGCTGGATATTCAAGCACCAGATGAAGAGCAGATTTCCAATCCCCAGATCATCCTGATTCCAAAAAGGCATAATATGTCTATGTAGAGCAAGTGTGGGCTGAGAGATTTCAGAAAAACAGACAGAATTTAATTTATTTATTTAGATTTGTATTGGTTCTTTATGAAAAGAGAAAAAGAAAATCTGACTAAATTGAAAAAAAGGTTTAAATAAGGCAATCATCATAATTATCAAACCTATGGCCAGATGTAGTCATAAGGTCATTCCACAGGTGAGTGCCTGACCAGCTCCCTTGAAATGTCTCAGTCATGTATAGCATGTTTTGAGTAATGCAGACCTAGCTCAAGCTCATCTCTCTCTAGAGACTACAGTCAATGTTGTAGCATACCTACGGACGATAATGGGTATGTCTCCATTCACATAAATACAATAGTAAATACTGTTGGTCTGCAGAACATTGTAGAATTCAATTGACTCATTTCTAGCAGTTGTCTACTTCTTCTACACGCCACTGGCGAATCTTATATGTGTTGTTCTTGTCCTAAGTATTATCGTTCATTACCAACCTTCATGCAATTATTCTATTCAGTAACCTTCCCTAGGTTACAACAGTCAATGTGGTGAAACTTGAAGGCTTGCCTTGGTCACAGAAATATGGCTGTGGATTCTATTGGATGTCTGGGCCTTAACACCCACTATCTAGCAATGTTGTTTTATCCCTGCCTGAATGTACTACTCCCAATAGAATAAGGCAAACAAAAACTATTTTAAGACATTATCATAAACAAAGTCTTAAATAACCCAACAAAGGCCGCCTATATTTATTTACATGAATAATCTTGCTTCACAGTAATGGTTCTACTCAGACAGCTTTGCCCTAGAAGAGACACTTTGTGGAACAGATTTCCACTCAATCATTTCCTTGAACACTACAATCTTAACTTCTTCCCACCTAGAGTCAATCATTATCTCTCCTCATAATCATCACTTTATATCACCTTCTCTTACATTCGTACCACACACCTCATTCATCATTACCATTTTTACTGTAACTCTCTACCTTAAGTGGCTCTCAAAGCTTGTATCAGGTGAAATTTAATTAAAATAAATGTCCTAAAGTGTTTCTTATCAACATGAATGGTCTATAGGTAACAATGCCAATCTTGGGGCGCCTGCTATAGAGCAATGATAAACACATTAGTCACAAGTGGTTGCTAGTGATTTGATCTCTGGTTGGTGGGGGGAACTCTAATATTGTTGCTTTGTACCAAACTTGATATCATTAAGTAGGATTATCATTGCAATTGTATACCAAAATTCGTCACAAATATTTCAAATAGGAGAAATTAAATGGTCAATAACAATCAATGCTAAGTAATGTTACCAGAATCTAAGAACCAAAAGATTCTTTGGGTCAATTTACTCTGAAAGGTTCCTGCCAAAATCAATAAGATAACATCATGCCATTGGTCTACAATTCCTCTGTATTGTTTCATAATGGCATTGGCATTATTCCAGACCATTTTATCTAACTCATTTCTAAAACTAGTTCCAGCTCTATTCCCACGCCATCTTGTCATTCTATCTCTAACACACCTAAAGCAGCTCCATCATTCAAAAAATTTATCAATGCAAATCTAAAACCACCAAGCTTATCCATCCAATTATTTTTTTAATACTCTATCAAAATATATTCTTATATATTCTTGTCTATAAAAGAGTTATTTGAATTAATCATGAACATCATTATCTGCTAAGACAGTAACTCCTGTGCAAGTTTAGTTCACTTGCTTATTTTAAAACTAGCACAAGAGAAATACAGAACAGATCGTGGCTTCAATTAGAAAGATGAAACCACTGAGCTATAACCACCCAGTTTCCTCAGAGGAAGAGAAAAATCAATGATAAATGTTATGGTCAATAGATGTTCCCATGATGCAACAGGAAATTGTCTGGATAATTGTCAAACAACAGTTCTCATCATCAAGTAATTATTATAGTTAAAAAAAAATTAAAAAAATGTCTCCCTATCTGAAACCTTTTCTGAATAATTTTGATATTCATTGATAATCATTTTGTGTTTTATTCATCAACTATTTTCATTTTTGAGATAATGTATTTTTATTATGCTGTGAATTATTTGAACTACAATTTTCTTGTTTTATTGCATTGCATTAATACATTCATTTAATATTTTTTAGACATACTGTATCAAGAAGTCTTTAACTGAGATGACTGAGCTAGTAAGAAAATACCCAAAGAGAAATCAACTGTAAAGAAAAATTGTAGAATACAACCATTTTATGCAACAATTCAGTTTGGTTGATTGATTTTAGGACATGTCAAGTCTTCTTGGGCTATTTTATATCAAAATCAATTTCTTTGTTTTTTTTTTATATATTTGAGTCTATAAACATTACTTTGTTCAGGGAATATGTAAATATTAGTTGTTTATATTTAAGTCTATAAACATCTACTTGGTTTTGAGAATATATAAATATTGGTTGATTATATTTGAGCATTTACTTGGTTTGTAGGATAGTTAAATATTGTTTGGCTTTGTAAGCATTTACTTGGTTCTGGGGATATGTAAATGTTTTTTATATATTTGAATGTAAATATTTTCTTGGTTTGGCAGATAGATAAATATTAGTTTATATTTAAATCTGTAAGCATTTACTTGGCTTGGCAATAGGTAAATATTGTTTTTGTTTTTTTCAGTATTTCAGTCTATAAGCATTTACTTCATTAAGGGATAGCAAGAATTTTGGTCATTTATATTTGACTCTATATGTATTTAGTTGATAGTTGGTCCTTCAGCAGGACAGTCTCTTTATGGGAAATACAGTTAACCAACTAAGCTTTGCTGACTAGGTAGTATTTTATGCAAGCAGTCTGAGCAAAGACATGAATTCTTTATCACCAGTGATTTCACAAAGTCAACAAAACAGCTGCGTATGAAAAAGCTAATGGTATTAATAATCATAAAGAGACATAAAGGACTGTCTCTTGATGCAATCACTGACAAGAAAAACAAGAAATATCAACTGCATATTTATTATGATCGCTATAAATTTAATATTAGAGCTATTCAACCATAAAAAGACAATAATTCTTGGAAGCATAGTTGTAGGTCAAATCAGCAAATCAAACAGTTAAATATACTTATTTCTTTTATGGAATTGGTTGTCAATTTCTTTTGTCACATTATTGAGAAATAATCTTATTATAATTGTGCTTGTCCCGCCTTTCATTAGTTTGCACGACCGTTTTGCCCAGCCAATACCTCATAAATAATGGACTATTCTGTTTTGATTGCATGGAAAGGGGAAAAAACTGTATATGATCACAGCTGACAGAAACTGTAAACTGTTATGGTTAATGAGCCACATGTGCTTTGCAATGTAGACTGATTCATCCAAAAATCTAACCACATGCCTATTTCTATGAAGCAAGGTAAGAATCAATACTTGGAAACAACTGAGAATATCTGTCAGATTTTACAAGTCAAATTAAAATTTATAAGGATATTACAAGCAAAAGTAAAAGACAGTTTGAATACACAAATGAATTTACCTACATAAGTATGGGTATAAATCTCTGACAAAAAAAATAAAAAATCATGAATTACTGAGAATGAAAGAATATGTTAGTGAGGAGAAAAGACAATAAAAGAACAGGTTTCAGAAAGAGAGAAGATGCCAGTTGATGTTGCATTTTTGTAGATTGTAGTATGACAGGAAAGCAAGAAGATGGAAGAGAGTTCCACAGGTGAGAAAAGAAACTATTAAGAAAGAACTAATCTAGCTAATTCAACAGTAAAATAATAAGACTGAATTACCAATCTAGTAGTACACCTGAATTAATAGCATCAAGGTACCAAAGAGGAATGCTCAGTAGAACAAATACCATGAAAATATTTATAGAAAAGGCACAGGGAAGCTAGGTTACAGGAGTGGAAAAGTTTCTGAAGCCAAGATACCAGGTCAGTACTGATAACATTGCAGATTCTTCATTGGATTTTGTCAAGAATCTCAAGATATATAACAGGAGCACAAGACCATATTTGGTAGCATTAATCAATGCATGGAAAAATGGTAGACTTAAAATGGATTCTGGTAAGAAAAACTGTCTGGCATGACACAGTGAGCAAACATAGCAAATGATTCAATATACTCTTTCCCCTTCACACCAGTGGAAAATAAGAGACCAAGAATGTGCAAAGAGTCGCACTCTTGAAGATTGGTATCAGTCATGTTGATAGAAGGTAAAATGCCTAAAAGAGAAAAAATGCATTTTGGAAGTGTTAAAAGTAACAAGTTATTTCTTATACACAAATAAGAAAGTGTTGAAAAGCTCTTAATCCAAACCCCTTCTCCAAATCTGACCCTCTAAATTTTGGGAGGAATGTCTTCTTAGTTAAGCCAAGAACATTTTAGCAACATTTATATATATATATTTATATATATATATATATATATATATATATATATATATATACAGGGTGACCTAAAAAAAATGGGAATTTTTTGAAGTGCGTATTGCCAGACATGAACAAGTGGCAACACTGCGAGACAGGGACCTTGAGCAAGTAAACATTTCGCCATTTAGAATTCAAGATGAAATTCACAGTATCCTAGCTGAGATGTCGCAGCAGTCAATGAGGAATCTCAACTGCAGATTTCAAGAAGGCATTCATACAGGAGGATGCCATCTACAGGACGTAATTTTTAAAAAATGAAAATTCCATCATTGTTTCTTAAATGGCATGTTTTAAGGTTTCAATTACTATGAATAAAATATTTTTCTTCCATCACTCTTCGTTTTATTGGATTGTTAAAAAGTTCCCATTTTTTGGGGTCACCCTGTATATATATATATATATATATATATATATATATATATGGATACCCATCAACTAGGTAGGGCAGTTAGCCAATCCCTATTGCAGGCACTCGCTCAGGCACACTTGTGTTTGCTCAACATCCACAGAGCCCACCTGTGGTTTATACTTCAGCTATGCTGAGCAGTCCTTAGTTAGAGTTTCTGGGAGAAAGTGTGTTATCTAACATGATGAACAATTTGAACAAGGCCAATACACCCAAGCCCTTGGCCACAATGACTTGTGGCTTTGTGCTAGCACAGCTATTGATGGTCCACAAGAGTTCCGTCTACTCAATTTCACTCACAAGGCATGGGTCAACCTGTCGTATGGTTTTCAGGCACTTTCCAAAGGTACCACATGCTGGAATCGACCTCAATCCATTGCAATAACATCAAAAAGTCTCCTTTCTGACAAATCAACCCTGGTAAGATTCTATCTATATATATATATATATATATATATATATATATATATGTATGTGTGTAAAGAAAGATGTATAACAAATTTTAAAAAGTTTTTGTGACATGTTTTATCCATTAGGACTACAAATGTGCACGAATGAAAGCTGATGGGAGTTTCAAAATTTAGAAAGAATTTAAAAAAAAAAAAAAAAAAAAAAAAATCTAGCCAAAATGTATTATTATCCCATATATATAACTGGACATTGAGGAGGTCAACACCCAGCAGCAACAGTCTGTTTCATGCTTAAATGCAATTTTCAAGCCAAAGATTTAGGCCTAAAGATTGTGTTTAAGAATTAAACCGACTGTTGCTTCTGGTTTTTGACCCCAATGTCTACTTTTATATTTACATATGCTCTGTTCCTGATATTGAGCACTAACTCATAAATATAGCACTATATTTTTATCATCTATATGTACACATACACACAGAGGTATGATGAGTAGAGTTGAAAGTTTTCAGCCTAACCAAGAATAAAATTCAAAAGTAAATTCTGGTGTTTGGTCATTTTTTAGATAGTACCTCAAGTCAAGAACTTTTCAATGTCTCCCTCATGTAAGCATTTAAAGCTGCCCCTAAATGCACACCTGCATGCACGTGCAGTTGCATATTAAAATGTTCTTTGATTCACAGCTTATTAATGCTAATCTCAATTCTAATTTTGTAAACACAATAAATGAGCCAGAGTTAAAATCTGTAAAAAATTCTCATGTGTCATCTGAAATCTGGAAAAGGAATTCTATTGAGATTAAAGAAACTTACTGCATCCACCCCCAGCCCACCTGATGCAATCAGTTCCACAATTCTTAGACTTTAATCCCATCTCTCAGCTTCTGGATAAGCAGGTGCCAGAAGAAAAAGAAACGGATCAATCCAAAAAGCAAAAGAAGACTTATTTGTAAGGAATTTGTATGAAATTCTCTTGAAACAGTACAAGAACAAAGAATAAAGGGGAAAAGAAAAAAAAGGGTTGTTGTTATTTAAATAGAAATGTCTGATGAATTGTAAAATACAATCCCACCTCTAGGAATCTTGATTCCTTTCAACCTTCTGAATATAAGTTTACCTATTAACCAATCCCCCCACCATGCACAACAGACTTGTCTTCTTCTCTCTGGATGTTCAACATAAACTAATAAGATTATTTCAATGTAATAAAATCAATATCAATAGAAATATCAATAAACTTACATTATGGTTCAAGAGTTTGGAATTGGTACAAAAAAGATTCCATTCTTTACAAAAAAATTGGCAATTTTATTTCAAAGATGCACACCAAACATATCAAGTAGGAAATCTTCACAATAAACTGAAATGTCATACTTGAAAAAGAAATTCTCTTAAACACTTTCTCCATTAAAGAATTTATCATGAGCATCAAAGACACCTTGGAAATTCTTGTCTATTCATTTAACCAATGTACACTTCTTCAAGCCATTATTATAGAGATGCTGCAAGCAGACATTTGGTATTATTGTAATTTTGCCCAAGTGATTTGTGCTGAAAGTAGACAGTGTCTGCATTTCAGAACTGCTTTCACTTTGTCCTGACTTCAAGTATTTATCAAGTTATGAACATTTCCAAGAGGATATGTGCTACACCTAATCTTAAAATAAACAGTCTCAGGATTTCAGAACTGGTCTCACTTTGTCTTAACTCCAAATATTTATCAAATTATGATCATTTAAAGTTAATAACTTGCACATGTTTACTCATTTATTTTGAGATGAGCAGTTCTAAATAATCACTTTCTACCAAGATAGTCATTAGAATCTTGTTGAAAGGAAACCTATAAGAAGTTTAACTTAAATAAATGACCTATATCAAGTGATTCTGTAGCTCTATAACAAAATTCAATCAAATTAACAGTTTTTTTGCCAGCTTTTTTTGTTTCTGAGCCTTCAAACTTGAATAGCACTAACAAAATATGTCTGAGACAAAATGTTTTTCTCTTTTTTAGTGTAAGTTGGCAAATATTAAACCAATTTAATTATACAAAATGTAAGAAAAAAATTTCTTGAAAAGATATTTAAAATGTACTTTCATAAGTTAAATTGATCATTATCTGCATTTGGCATCATATGTTGGGTATATCAGTTTCCAACATAATTTTCCTTGTATTTATCATAAGATGTATTCTTATGCTTCATGGATGCTGAATCCATTTTTGGCACAGAAAATCTCCAAAAATTAAGTCTAAATGGGTTAAATGGAAACTTTTAGCTCTTCACTGCAAAATAGGATTTCTAAACTTAAATCCTAATTTATTAATTAGAAATGTAAACATTTTATTTTAATCTTCCCCTTAAGTAAAAATAACTTAATTACAATTAATGCAGTTCTATACTTATGTGGAAAATCCTTCAAGGGACTCAAAAACTAAAAAAATGTCTGTTCAGATCTACTGTGTGAGCCCACTGTGTGCTGATGTTGAAGTGTCTGTCATGGGCCTCCAATTAACTGCTTTGTTAATTTAGAGGTCTACATTGGATGATCTTGCAACAAAACAGGCTTAGCATCAATAAATCATTGTCCTGTAAAGATGGAAATGAGTTGGAAAATTGGGAAAAAATCAATAGTAATTCATTCTATCTTGTACTTTACTTGTAGAACCCTCCATAACAATTCCAAATTTGTCCATTACTTTATTCATGTTTGACTCAAAGAATTTTCCTGGAATTGCTTCATTTGCTCTGAGAAGCAAGAACTTTACAAGACCTCACTTGGAAGTCTATGAATGAAACTTATCAAGTACCAATATCCTCTTCAACAGTAGAGAAAACTCATGAAAATTAGTCTTATTGGCATAGTGACAAAAATAGAATAGTATTCAATATTGACTGTTTGTCTCAGGATTACTACAGGAGAATTAAACTACAGGTTACTATCAGAAGTAAAATTCTGGTCAGATGAAAGAAGAATCATTTTTGAGTGGTGGACATCTTTGGAATAAAAAAAAATACAGTTTCCTTCAAGACAAAAGTTTTTCTGAATAAAGTTTGTAACAGTCAATATATTTGTAAAATTGTAGTCAGTTTCTTCTGATTTGTAAGCACTTTCTGTAATCCATTTCCTTCAACCAACAGAGTAGTGGTACGAACTTAAGTCAAACAATCCACCAACACTGAATGCAGTATGTGTCTCCTGTTGTCTACAGTAGTCACACTTATTCTGTCTGTCCCAACTTTATGCAATTTTTATAGCTTGATTGACAGTTAAAATTTAAGTACGTTAAAAGAGATTCTTGTGAGAGTCTAATTCTGAGATTTTTCTGTTTTAAATATATAATTTGTCAAGCTGTCATTTTTTTTTCTTTTGGGGTAGTTTACATGAGAAACATGTCCAAATCCATTTTTGCCTTGGAGGTAAGCCATTTTCCTTAGTGTTACATTGACTGTTGCAAAAAATGTATGCAACCCAGGGCCTCTTTGCCCTCTGTGGTACTTCCCTACAGTTTTATAGCAATTTCAAACTGACAAATGATAGACAAGAAGTCTAATTATATTGCTTAAAATTTGCTGTACTTCTGGAGGTATAATGCTCAATATCACAGACGTAGCTACATATGCAGATATCCTTTGTTTCCTATTTAGGATTCGGTTTCTGGTTCCTTCTAAATTCTTTCAACTCTATAAACCTCAAATCTACACTTGAACTCTGAAATATTATTCACTAATCAAATCTTGACTTACGTAAGTCTAAAATAAACTGTTTATTTTTCCTGTGGTCTTGCCTTTCTTACGCTAATATAATTCCACACAGTAACCCTCTACCTTAAGTGACTCTTAGACATTGTACTGGGTGAAAATTGGTGAAAAAAAATATCACTGGGAACATAGTAATCAACAATTCTCCAATGAATCTTCAAGATGTGAAACTGCCAATCACCATGCTGTGATTTCTATGTCAACACACATTATATGTGCATTTAAAATTAAAATGTTGCACAAAATGTGTGAATATAATCAAAGAAATCAAAGTGCCCAATGTCTAAAACAGATTTTTTTTAATATAATAAAATCAAATATTTAGTTAAATTCTAGACTGTTACACTGCACAACTTCAATTTTATATACATATATATGCATGGTGTCCCAGATGTTACAAAGGGTTTCAATATTTAATATCTAATTCAGTTTTGTTTAAAAATTGTTATTTTAGTAGGTAACTTATAAATAAAGGATGTGAGATTTATTTCCTCTATTTATGAAAGACTAGCAGTAGAGCCCGGCATTGCCCAGGGATGTAACAGTAAGAGATAGATCAAGTATCGACCATCATAAAGACTGAAAAATAAAATTGACAAAGATTATTGTTTAAGGTTGACGGACACTCATGTCTTAATTAGTTTGTTTTTTGTTTTTTTTTACAAATTGGTTAAACCCAAACAAAAACATTGTTTTCAATCGTTATGAGTCTACCGATTTAATAGAATTTTATTATAAACAATTGTCTTGTAAATGGAATTTTTAAAGCATTCTGAATGTAAAAATAAAGAAAAAAGTGTGCAAGACAATAAGAAACAATACCTGCCAAAAAAAAAAAGTGAAGTTTTGTTGAAATCAGTTGAAAAATGTAGGAAATCCGATCCCATATATAAACGAACACACACACGAACAACCTGGGTTTTATAATAAGTATAACTCGATATGAGTTGTCCCATTTCATTCATTTCAGCAATGCCTCTTAATCATGTTTTCAAATTGATTTTGTGCAAAAACAATTGTGTTTTTCCAATTTTTGGCGCTGTCAGAACCACCGCAAGGTAATTTTACGTAGTCCTGTGAAGTTTTGTTGAAATCGGTGGAAAAATGTAGGGAATCCGATCCAATATATAAACGAACAGACACACAACCTGGGTTTTATAATAAGTATGATGACATCTTTTCCAATTTGTATAAACATATACTTTCTAAGGTGTTTTCCATAACAGCCCTTATCATTTGTGGTTCCAATGATCTAATTTCTGTTCTAATGTTATTTTTAAGATCTGCAATTGTTTCAGGATTGTTGACAAACTTTTTCCTTAAGATAGCCCCATAGAAAAAAATCTGAAGTGGTTAGATCTGGAGAAAGAAATGGCCAATTTATATTTGAAAACTGAGAAATTAATTTTCTCAAAATTTCACAATATGTATTCACTGTTCAGTAGTGTAGTTTACTTAAATTTTAGAACCTTCTTTATATAAATCTGAAATGAAATAAAAAAAAATGTTATAAAATATTGAAACTCCTTTGTGACATCTGGGCCAACATATATATATATATATATATATATATATATATATATATATATATATATATGTGTGTGTGTGTGTGTGTGTGTGTGTGCGTATATATAATGGCTGACTACTCTTTTTCTAAGCACACTTGTCTGCTAGAACAGCCAATCAATCTTTGTTGCAAATGCCTGATCAGGTACATTTGTGTTTGTTTAACAATCCCAGAGCCTACCAGCGATTTATACTGCAACTATGCTCAGTGAATGTTAAAGTTGCTGGGTAAAGGTGCATACTCTCTCGTGACCATCGTTTTGTGCAACGCCAATAAGCTCAAACCTTCAGTCATGATGACTTGAAAATTAATGCTTTTTTCTTTTTTTTAATCATTTCACCTCAAGTAAGGCAATAAATCCACTAGGATGCAAAGGTTACTGTGTTAGAAATTGTGAGAAAAACTACTATTAAGGAGAAAGGACAATAAAAGAATAAGAATTAAAAAGACAGAAGATAATGATTGATACTGCATTTAAATTTTTGTACATTAATGTTGACTGGAAAGCAAGAAGCCTGAAGAGAGTTTCATAAGTAAGAAATGCAATTGAAAAAAGTTTATATAATTAATACATTTTGTTTTTCATTATTGTATACCTACTTTTGTATATATGTCATTATTAATATTTTATTTTTTTTTAAGCTTGATTGTTTCTTATGTTTACCTTTTTAATAAAAAAGGAAATAAATACCAAAGCCAAAAGCTTTCTTCCATGAATTATTTTACAAAGCTTAGTTTGCAATAATATAAATGCACAAATATGAAAATCAAAATAATTACAATGGTCAGCTGGGTTGCATCTGAACCACTCCACCATGACTAATATTTTCCAACCTTACATTTGTCTAATATGAAGGCTGCAAGTGTAATGAACTGTATGCGAATCAAACTACAATCATAATTGTTGATAAAATGATGACTTGGCTACTCACTAGACCAAAGCTTGGTTTCTTAATCTTTGCCAATCTTAATTTAAGCTGGGATGAAGCCAAATGAGGAGAGGAATTAAAGAAGGAAAGATTATCTTAAGTTAGGTACCTCCACGAGATCACTAAAAAAAGAACATAGCATGATGAAAAAGATGCCAAACTTGACGAAAACAAAATTTTATCGTCTAAATGTTTGTTATTATTAAGAGGAAAGGTCAAAGTATTTTTTTAGTATTTTTTTTCCATTTTTAATCGTTCCTAGCACGTCCGAAATTTTCGTTAAAAATCTGGGTTTTTGAGTCAGCAAAATTGACCATTTTTTCCATTTTAAAAAAAAACTGGAAATCTGACTTTGAAATTTTTTAAATATCAATTATCATTTTTTCAAAACTTATTTTAAGAAAATCAGAAATTATAATGTTTATTTAAAATATTTTGAACCAGACTTAACTTAGCTTTTGTGCCAAAAAGATGTAATTTGAAAATAAAACAAAGCAGGTCATAAACTTTCGCGTCTCTTGACATGTGATGAATGATATATTTACGAATTCCATGAGGCTAATTTGTTCTACGGAAGGAGAAAAGTGAAATAATTTACATTTACGTGAACAAATTATTTACCCTGTTATTTTTAACGAAAACTTTCAGCGGTCTAATTTTTTTTTTTTTTTGTACTTAGCTTTCACCTTTACGTTTATGATGCTTTATGGGAAATATATTCTAAAGAAATTAAAATAAAACTGTTAAGAGTGACATTTCATATTTCTTAAGAAAGGTATCTAATTAATTTATAGGTACCTTTCTTATGAAATTTTATCAGAATTGTACATAAAATACTATAATTTTATGTACATTTATTACATTCTACTGTTATTTGTATTTGCATTCATTTTATTATTAATTTTGATATTTCATTCATGGAAAAATGTCGTAACTGAGATTAATATAAAAATAAGATCATATAAATTTCATAAGATGATACTGATACTTGTAGGTACCCTTCTCAGTTGAAACTGAAAAATCAAATTAACTTCTCCACACGTGTTTTCGCAAAAAGTAAAGGCCTTAACAGCGGAGAACAATGCTTAACTCAAATAACGCAACTTAATTATATTCTGGTTGGTCTTCCGTATTTTATAATTACAGCTCGATTATAAGCACAAAATTACATTTCTTAATTACTGGGGATCTTCTGATTAGTCAAAATGATACAATTTACAACGCGCTAAAAAAAAGATCTATCTCATAAGGACACTTATGAAAGCCGATGCGACTTTTAACTAATTTTATAATATTTTAACAACTTAAATGTAAAATCTATTATAATTAATGAAATAACAAATAATTGTATTAAAAATTCATTTTTCATCGAAAAAATTTTTTTGCTTTCAGAAAATATTGTCCATATTCATAAAAACAACTAAAAGCAAATAAAAGCATTTGAAATTAAATAATATCTTTGTTTTATTGAGTTTTGTATGTTACAATTCAGAGCTGATTTTCAGGTACTGCGTATCCAATTAAAAACAAAAAAAAAAAAAAAACATGATTTGCATTCCTCAAAGCCCTGTGCTTTTAATTATTGTAATCACTAAAACTGATGCAATCAATTTCTAGCGTTTTCATAAAATTAGTTATGGGGGGTAATAAATATTTTTTAAAAAATATTTCTACCATGACTTTCATAAAAAAACATATTTATAATAATTTCTATCATCTGTGAATAGTTCCTGAAAGTTTCATTAACATCCGATAATTATTTCTATTTTTGCACGATTTTTCAAATTAATGTGTCATACCAAAAAACGTGCTAAAAATTGTCTATGTTATTTACTAGTTCCGCTGATACAAATAGAAACAAGGTTTTTTAATCAAAATTTAGAATTTTCTAAAAAAGAAAAAATTTTTAAAATAATTAAAAAAAACTTTGGTCTTTCCTCTTAATAATAACATAAGCATTTAGACAATAAAATTTAGTTTTCGGCAAGGTTGGCGTCTTTTTCATCAAGCTATGCTCTTTTCTTAGCGATTTCGTGGAGGTACCTATCTTAAGTCAATTTGATAAGTTGGGAAGGTTTGCTTGCCTTGAAAATCAGCATGCAAATGCTATACTTTCTTTTTTACTTGAACACCAATCTTTGGCACATGTGGAAAATTAGTTGTCATTTTTAGATAAAATATTTTGTAATTGTTACTTTTAGATAAAAAGGTAGGCTCTTTTTCAGTTCTATTTGAAGAAGGTGTTTCTAATTTTATCAGGGATAATTTAAAAAAAAAAATATAGCAATAAATTGGTTTTTATCTGTAGAATTTTCATACAAGATGCAAGTTAGTGATACTGACTTAGAAAAAAAATTACATTTGAAAAACCAAAAAATCAGCATTTTGGCCACAAACAAGAACAAGAAATATCTCATAATGAACATTCATTTGAGTTAACAAGCTGCTGAATATAGTGTAATGACTCAAGTTAAAAAAGAAATAAACGTACATTGAAAAGCAGTAAATTAATTAGTTGAATAAGGTTGACTGACAACTTATTAAGAAATTTTCCCCAAGAGACATCTTTTAATGAAGAGTCAATATTCTTGACAAGTCTCCATGATGCCCTGACAACTTACTGGTTTTAAATATACAAAAAAAATTAAATAACTATTTAAAACAAAAAAAACAAAAAAAACAATCTCATTTTATTGATTACAATGACTGTCAATACTTTAGAAGATTTATATCAGATGTAAAAGTAGAAAATTTAAAGAGAATGTTTGTCTTTTTCATTTTTTATTTTGTGAAGGAATGTGATGACTAAAATAGAAGGAAAAAATCTCATTGGAAACAAATTAAAATCTCAAGGATTATTTCAACCTGGGAATAATAAAACACAAGCCAATCATTCTTGTAGATATGAAACCAGAGGGAAATCATTTTAAAAGCAACATATTACACCATCTCTTGATAGTATAACCTATCTTAAGAATATACTTGCATTATAAACATGTATAGATCAGAAGAAACTCATGATTACTATTTATTTTCTTTTAGTCCAAGCAAGGCAATAAAGCCACTAGGATGCAAGAGGTTACTGAGTATTAGAGAATATAAGAAAAAGAGAGAAAAAACAATAAAAGAATAGGAATTAAGGAGATAGAAGATAACAATTGAATTTGCATTTAAATATTTAAAGATCCAAGTTAACTGGGAAGCAAGAAGCCAGAACAGAGTTGCACAAGTAAGAAGTCCAACAGAAGAAATTGTTAACATAGAACGTAAGCCATCTCAACTGTAAAATGATGAGACCTAGCTGCCAATCTAGTACTGTGCTTAAATTCATAAAATCTAGGTACCATAGAGAAAAGTTCATCAGAACAATTATCATGAAAGTATTGATAGAAAAGGCATAAGGAAGCTATGTTATGAAAGTGAGAAATGGACTGAAGCTGAGATGCCAGATCAAGACCAGTAACATTATTATATGACTTAGATAAGTCATTTTTCTTACTCTCTACTTTTAAAATATGATATAAATGCTCAACCTGTCATGGTCCATTTCTAAAGCCCCTTGAGAAAAAAATACTATGAATATCAATCTTCCAGTATGATGGAGAATGCTGGGGAATTTCCCAAATCCTTCCATGACTGTTCTATTCTCTGCCATGTATTACCAGCAAAACCTTTTATATTATCTCTTAAACTTCTCCTACTGTATTTGCTATTAGGCACATAAAAAACCTATTGCTCCACCTGTTATGCTTACTTCTTGCTATATTTTTCACTCAACACCATTGGCTCACACAATAGGGCCCAGCAGACATTTGTGTTTTTTTGAAACCTATGAATGATTTTCACCACTATATGGAACTATATTAATTGTAATTAAGTTATTTGTACTTAAGAGGAAGATTAAAACTAAACTTGCACATTTCTAATGAAAAAATAGAGTTTTAAGTCCAGAAACCATGATTTGAAGAGCTAAAATTCCCCATAAGTGTTTAAATTATGAATACTTTCAGGATAATTGTTCTGATGAACTTTCCACTATGATACCTAAATTTTATTAATGTAAGCACATTACTAGATTGATAGCAAGGTCTCATCATTTTACAGTTGAAATGGCGCTATAGATGTAACTGTATGTTCTATACTATCAGTTTCTTTTCTCACACATGGAACTTTTCTGGCATCTTGTTTTCCAGTCAAGTTTAATCTTTGAAAATTAAAATATAATGTCAATTGTTGTCTTCTGTGTTCTTAATTTCTCTTCTTTTATTGTTCTTGCTCTTTAATAATACATTTCTTTTTTTTTATATTCTTTCACACTCAGTAAACCCCAGCATCTTACAGGCTTTGTTGCTTGGGGTGAAATGTTAAAAAAAAAAAAAAAAAAAAAATATCATTTAGACTTCTGGGAAATTTTCAGTGCCAAAAAGAATTAATGCAAAAAAAAAAAAAAACCCTCAATAGAAGTCTAAATCATTATTTTCTGATAAATACAAGGAAAGTGATGTTGAAAATTGATATTTGGTGCCAAATGCAGGCAATGAATATATGAAAAGAACTGAGTATGTTTTATATATCTTCTCAGGAAGAATTGTCTAACATTTTGCAGATTTAAATTGTTTTAATATTTGGGAACTTACACAAAAATGAGAAATAATTCTTTCTTGGGAATGTTTTTATTATTATTCAAAGTAGATGCAGATTAAGACAAAAATAATAGGCAAAATATGAAAAAAAAAATACCCTGTTAATTTGACTGGATTTTGTGTTGCAGGGCAACAGTATCACTTGATATAGGTCATTTTTGAAAAAGAGTGCCAAGTTAAACCTTAATAAGATTCATTTCAACAAAGATTCTATTGACTTTCATGACAAAAAAGGCAGAAAAAAAGCAACTATTCTGAACTGATCATCTGAAAATATATGAGTAAACATGTGCAAGTTTTGATTAACTTCAAATGATGATAATTTGATAAATATTTGGAGTTAGGACAAAGTGAGACAAGTTCTGAAATACTGAGACTATCAACTTTCAGATTAGATACAGCACACATATCACTTGTTAAAAGCTGCAAAAATGTCAAATATCTGGATGCAAGCCCACTGTGTCTTAATCACTCCCTTCGTATCTTTTATCATGTTTTGTTCCATAATCATCCTATTTGCAGCCCAACTAAAATTTATTCTTTTCATTGCACACACATTATGGATTCTTTAGTCATTTTTGATGTATGAGGGTCCAGTAGCATGTTCTGCCTTATTTGTGTTTGTGACGTTAATGACTTTTAAGGGGAGGGTGTAGATGGTGTAATGTATAGTAGCTTGGAATAAGAAATCTAAGAGCCAAATTTGAGTTTGTTATATTCATTTATGTACACAAATATACCTTGGGAAGGTTATAAATATCTCTTCTCCCACCAGCTATGGGTTAAATAATAGGAATTGTATTGAAAATATTACTGTTATCTTCCAAAAATTGTTAATGCAATATTCACTCAAAAAAAAAAAAAAATTCCAGCTTTAAATAACCCACAAAAGGTTGATAACCATATAAAAGCAAATCAATCAATGACTTGAGATCAGCCTGAGATTGATACAGTAGTTCATATACAGGACAAGGAACAGCACCCCTTGTAAAGGCTGCTCATTAAGTAGGTTACTGTTTCTTTTGGCTTCTCTTTCTTATTAATATGTCTTGTTTGTGTTTAATTATTCAAGCCCTCTTTGCTATTTATTCCAGAAATTTCTTCTATATCACTATCAAGATTACATATATATCAATTACCTTTACTTTGTATGCTTATTTTACTTATATATAAGGGGTGGCAAAAGTAGATATACAGTAAGTATTACCAGTATTATGATAGTGGTTCATTTAATACTAGAATTTATTTAATTCATTAAAATCATTTTAATATTTTTTTTATTATAATACATTTATTATGTTTTATTTTTGTAATAAATAATAACACTGGGGAACATGTATTTTATTGATTGATATCTGATTATTGATTTATTGATTCTAGGTAATTAAAAAAATTAAGTCATGTCTTAAAATGTTTTGTCAAGTTTCATGAATACAAGCAGTTCAAACTAAAGTAAAATTATATTCTAACAATAGAAATGACTTACACTATTTACATTATTCGGACTATTGTCATCTTTTTCGCCATATTTATTAGGTTTTGGCCATTGTACACACTGGCCTTCTTCAGGTGGTTGGAATGTCAAACTGAACCCTTTATTTTGCTAACTGGGGTAGACTGTTCTAGTTCCACGTGTCATGTTTAATGGATATCAATTATCTCCTGTTAATTCCCCTCTCTCAGTTTGACATTCCAACCATCTGAAGAAGGCCATAACATACAACGGGTGAAACGCTGTAATAAATATGGTGACAAAGATGAGGACAATAGTCCAAATAATGTAAATAGTGTACATAATACTTCATCTCAGAAATATAGACAGATACAGAAATGACATAAAATAATAAACAAAAACAGATATGAACCTTCCATAAGACTTTTTAATGTATTTACTTGTTGATGACAGATCTCTTTTCAAGCAACACCAGTAATCATCCATCATGTGGGAATGCCAACTGCCTTAATAACATTCCACCATAATTTTGATATCTTGGTGGAATCTCTTTTGTTGTTCGTCACTTACATCACCTAAATTACTTGGAAATTTGTCAAGATGGCTATTCAAACAATGCATTTTTATGCTCATATTGCAAACAAACACTTTATAATCCCTTACAATATCTTAACAATTTCTTCATAATTATCTGTTCTATAATTGACTAAAAATTTTTCTGTCATGTCCACAAATAAAAACCAAGCATTTTTTTCACATTCATTCATGACATTAGGAAAATTGCTGTCTATAATTAACATTATTTGTGGACCATGAAAAACTCCCACAGTGGTTTAAATAGGAACTTATTATGAAATAGGTACCTAAAACCAATGAAATTAAGATAGAAACACTGTGGAGGAGGTACAATAGAAATTACATCTAATTAAATCAACTATTAAATCATTAACAAAATTACTCACTAAATCATATGCCAATTCAAAATTATATTAATGCCCAATGATATTCCTAGCTTAATTTACTGATATTATAATGGGTTAAAAATAACAAAATTAAAAATATTTTTAAGGCATGTTCCTTACAATACATTGGAGAAACATGCAGAAGTTTTTAAAAAATGCATCTATGAACACAAAAGAGGCCTCATAAATAACAATTTAAAAAATGCACAAGTCATACATAGAAATAAATTCAACCGCAATTTTGATTTTATAAATGCTACACTCATAAAAAAAGAAAATAATTCACTCAGAAGGAAATTCCTTGAGAGTGCAACCATTGAATATTATTCAAATATTAATCTATGTCCAGATTTTTTCCCAATATCACAGAATTATTACTCTCCCAAGCCAACATACGCAACAACTATATCAAGAAATAAAAAAGAAAATGGTAGAATCTGTCAACACAACAATACAAACAATATTTTTACATGTGAATATATTCTCTTCAAAGATAAAGTAACTGACATAATTTTTCAGCTGACCAAATGAATATGCAATAACGTTTCTAAATTCTAATATTTTGTTTGTTGTTTATAGATACTTTGTTTCAATAAATTAATTTCGTTTTTTGTCTTGAAAAAGTCCACATTTGACAAAACGCATTGACTAAAACAATAGCTTTCCTATTGTCTTTTTCCTTTAGACATATAAAAGTATACATAATAGTACACTATTATAACAATAGGCACAAATACCTTGGAAAAACCTTGTTGCATAATGTGTAACTGCAAAAAAAAAACTAAGTAATGAGAAGAAACCTTTTTTATGAATATGACAAAAGAGAGGGTTGTTGAGAAAAATCAAGACCTGATCTACACAGAACAAAAAAAAGTGTACATATCTAAATTACTGTCATATCTAAATCAATAGACAAAAAATTGAAATTTGTTCCCCAGTGTAATAATTATAAATGTTTTGCAGATAACGAGGAGTGTGTAAATGACAGGGGCACATTATTATTGATATGTTTGTATAATAAATACATTTTGTGCACACATTTTGTTTTTCATTATTGTATACCTACTTTTGTATATATGTCATTATTAATATTTTATTTTTTTTTAAGCTTGATTGTTTCTTATGTTTACCTTTTTAATAAAAAAGGAAATAAATACCAAAGCCAAAAGCTTTCTTCCATGAATTATTTTACAAAGCTTAGTTTGCAATAATATAAATGCACAAATATGAAAATCAAAATAATTACAATGGTCAGCTGGGTTGCATCTGAACCACTCCACCATGACTAATATTTTCCAACTTTACATTTGTCTAATATGAAGGCCGCAAGTGTAATGAACTTCATAAGAATCAAACTACAATCATAATTGTTGATAAAATGATGACTTGGCTACTCACTAGACCAAAGCTTGGTTTTAATAATCTTTGCCAATCTTAATTTAAGCTGGGATGAAGCCAAATGAGGAGAGGAATTAAAGAAGGAAAGAAATCATAAGTCAATTTGATAAGTTGGGAAGGTTTGCTTACTTTGAAAATCAGCATGCAAATGCCATACTTTCTTTTTTACTTGAACACCAATCTTTGGCACATGTGGAAAATTAGTTGTCATTTTTAGCTAAAATATTTTGTAATTGTTACTTTTAGTTAAAGGCAGGCTATTTTTCAGTTGTCTTTGAAGAAGAATTTATGAGCTGTTTTTAATTTTGTCAGGGACAATTTGAAAAAAAAAATAGCAATAAATTGGATTTTATCTGTGGAATTTTCATACAACTGCAGAAATGATCAATTTCTCCATCAATATTTTGAAACATATAAGATTTACTGTAAGGTTAGCATGACAGTTGTTTGGAAAATATAGTAATTATAAAATCAACCATTTTCATGAGGAAACATTTAGCATTCACTGAACAAAGTGTCACTATTGATTGAAATTTATATAAAAAAATATTTCTTAAGACAGCTTTCAAGGAAATTAAACTTCTTGTATTCACAATTACAGCACTTTCTATATGGATTTCGTTATTTGGTAAAGTTCTAATTTTGTAATTCTTGTAGCCATGGAGTCTGATTAAGGATCAACCTCTTTAACATTTAAAGGATTCATTTGCTTGAATCTATTTTTTATTCATTGATCTGAAAAAAAAAAAAAAACTACAATCAAACAGCTTGTATGTTGGCAGTTTCATATTAGTTAGTATAATGTTCCTGCTTGGGTGTGACGAAATTGAATTTGACAACACAGATTTGCAGAGTAAACATTTTAAGAAAATTAAAAACATGTCTGTATGCAGATTAATATAAAAACTAATTCAATACAATTTTTATTGTTGCTGCTGTTGGAAGTCTTCAAGTGATGAGGTTTTTATTATTTGTAAAGTGATTTTGTAGCACCAGTGCTGAAGGATTGTCTTCTTTAAGAATATACCATGTGTGTTCATTCTCAAGTTGTTTGGATTATTAAACTTGGAGAATTTCTAGACCCCAAAACCTTCACTGCATAGTACACAGGATAGTTCCAGAGGCTTGGATTTTGGGGAGGAAATAAAACAAATAATGGCTTAAATGCCAAAAAATACAACTGTTTGCTGATGATCACAACATCCCCAATGGACATTTTCTCAATCCTAATCACTAATAATCCAATCATGTGTCATTCATCAGATCAATATCAGACTAAATTGAGCCTCTGGGACAGCTGCTGTAACACTGAGAGTAAACACCAAAGTTGGAATTCATTTATTTCAATTCATCAATAGAGAAGGCACAGCAAAACAAACTCACAAGGAAGAATAATAATTCATATTGACTTACTGATTACAACCCTACCAATATTCAATAATGTTATCTCTCCTGGAGAGCAAACATACAAGGGACTTTTAGAAATTAAAGAGAGGCAAAAGATGATTATATAGCAAAATACAGAATGCATAAAACATTAATTACTTTTTCTTTTTTTTTCTTTTTTTTACAATATTGCTGGTAATATTTTTTTTTTCAAAAATGTATTGCTAGTAATAAATTTTTCTTCAAAAAAATCATTGCTGGTAATAATTTTTTTTACAAAAATGTATTGCTGGTACTAAAACCTATTCTTACAGTTTTATAATGTTTTGACCCCAGTTTAGAGGTTAACTATTTGCCAATAGTTGGGACCCTAACAGGTGCTACCACCCCGGGTTAGAGTGGATCTGAGAACATCAGCAATTAAGAGGTGGTTCCACACTCCGCCAAACCTCCTGATCAGAGGCCTTGCTGTTGGATGTAGTTTATCATCTTACCTAGGACATGGATGTAGTTTATCGTCTTGCCAAACCTCCTGATCAGAGGCCTTGCTGTTGGATGTAGTTTATCGTCTTACCCAGGACATGGATGTAGTTTATCGTCTTGCCAAAACTCCTGATCAGAGGCCTTGCTGTTGGATGTAGTTTATCGTCTTACCCAGGACATGGATGTAGTTTATCGTCTTGCCAAACCTCCTGATCAGAGGCCTTGCTGTTGGATGTAGTTTATCGTCTTACCCAGGACATGGATGTAGTTTATCGTCTTGCCAAACCTCCTGATCAGAGGCCTTGCTGTTGGATGTAGTTTATCATCTTACCCAGGACATGGATGTAGTTTATCGTCTTGCCAAACCTCCTGATCCGAGGCCTTGCTGTTGGATGTAGTTTATCGTCTTACCCAGGACATGGATGTAGTTTATCATCATACCCAGGACATGGATGTAGTTTATCATCATACCCAGGACATGGATGTAGTTTATCATCATACCCAGGACATGTTTGGTTTGGTTTGTTTGGGTTTGTTTTAGGGCATAACAATTTCAATTTAATGCCAAAAAGATTTTTATTGATGGTAACATTTTTTTTTTAGATTTATTGTTGGAAATTTTTTTTTTAAATGTACTGCTGGTAATAATGTATTGCAAGGAATAATTTTTTCTTCAAAAATATATTGCTGGTAATAATTTTTGCAAAAAAGTATTGCTGGTATTAAAACCTATTTTTATACTTTCATAGTGTTTTGACCCCATTTTAGGGAGTTAACTATTTGCACATAGCTGGGACCCTGACAGATGCTAAGACCACAGGTCAGATTTGACCTGGGAGCACCAGCAACTAAGAGGTGGTTCCACACTCCTCAAAACCTCCTGATCAAAGGCCTTGCTGTTGGATGTAGTTTATCATCTTACCCAGGATGTGGATGAAGTTTATCGTCTTACCCAGGATGGAAAGGATGATTAAATTTGGCTTTAGTCAATCCAGTAGGAGTGAGACTACTGCCTTGCAACAAAGATTTTGTTGACCATCAGAATTGTAGTGAAAGTGTGTAAAAATTGTACTTTCTTCTCTGGCTTGTTAACAATTCCCGCAATTTGTTTCCTTTAATCAGTTCTTCCGCAACATGTCTCTCCTACTTGTTACAGCAGTAACAATCTGCCTGTTGTCTCCTTGTGACCTTTTTTTATTTTCTCATTGACAGCCAAAATTTACATATGTGAAAAGAAACTCTCACGAGAGATTATCCTACTCTGGGATCTATCCGTTTTAAATGTAACTCGTGAAGCTGCCATTTTTCGTTTTTTGACAGTTTACATGTAAGATGCACTTGGATCTGTGTTTGCCCTGGAGGTAAGCCATTTTCTTCTAGTGTTGCAAAAAAATGCATGCAACCCTGGGCTTCTTTGCACTTTGCTGTAGTTCACTACAGAAATACCATTAAAACATTTAAAATCTTGTCTATCATTAGATGTTCAATGTATTGGAATCAATTATTAACAATGACTTCTGAATTCTGCCAAAAACTAATTGTAAAAGCAACAATAGTTACACAGACTAAACAAAGTATATCTTTTGTTCTCTAGATGAAAAATATGCTACAAGAAATCATCCATTAATGACATTATTTTGAGTGATTGAAACATGCTCAAACCTGGTCCCAAGTCAATAAGATTGAGTTTATTTTTTTTTTTTTAATTCATATGACTAAACATCAAAAAATGTAAGCTTACCTTTTTTTTATCTCCTGATTAAAAAAAAAAAAATAAAATTCTTCAATTCTTTTATAACTAGCAGATTGAAATCTGAAAATGTCAATTGTCCATTCATTTCTCTCTTAAAGTTTTGTCATTTCTCTTACAGTGAAAATCTATAATCGTAATATCCACCATGTTTGTTTTCTTTAATTAGTTTGAGAAATTGGTTGGTTGGTATTTCTGGTCATAAGTCACCACTTTTTTTCACAAATTTATTAACTTCAGATGATTGCATTTAAAATTGGTCATTGAATGTTTTAAAAGGTGAAAAGTCTTAATCAGTTCCCAAGAATAATTAGACATTCACACACACACGAAGAGAAACTTACAGCAAAATTAACAGGATTTGTTAATTGTTTTTACTTATTTTATAGATTTCTCAGAAAATTTATACTGAGTATTTCTCTAATTCAAAAAACAACAACAAAATCTTTAAAAAGAAAGTTTACTGATATATTCCCTAGGATCTTTTATCATAAATAAATCATTTAAAATTCATGAATATATTCCCTAAGATCTAAATGATCATTTCAAATTATATATTCTCTAAGATCTAAATGATCACTTCAAATTGTATATTCCCTAAGATCTAAATGATCATTTCAAATTGTATATTCCCTAAGATCTAAATGATCATTTCAAATTATATATTCCCTAAGATCTAAATGATCATTTCAAATTTATGAATATATTCCCTAAGATCTTTTATTATAAATGATCATTTAAAATTTGTAAATATATTTCTTAAGACCTTTTATCACAAATGATCATTCTAACTTTTTCCCAAAATGCGTATACACTAATGTTGGCAAAATACAAAATCTGAGCAAAAGATTTTCACAGAACGCAGAATCTCCTCTTATAAAGAACCAAAAAATAGACGTTAGATTACATCCTAATTTTTTTTTTTTTTTTATTTCTCACAAATCTAGAAACTAATTATAGACGGACACTTTGTGTTGCCTGTATGTAACTTCAGATTATTCAAATATTTAAGAAGAATTGAATTACTTGCAGAAAGAAAAACATGAAAGCAGCAATATCAGAATCATAAATCAAGTTTAAACAAATGTGCTAACCAAGTTGCAAAATAGATTGCAATTTTTAATAACATTTCAGCTAAACATAAATCTCCACATTAATTTTCCAATGAAAAAGCTATTTTTCTTTGTAGAGTGAGTAGCCATGGTCAAATGCAAAACATTCTTCCTTTTCAAATCTCTATAATAATTCTTTTGCTTGGGCATACCAGGAGGTGATCTAAGCTTGGATGAGCAGGTGGTGATATGGATAACAGATGAGAATTGGAAATCAGAGAGCTGAGTTCAAATTCCGGTTGAGTTTCTTATATTCACTTATGTGCAAAAACCTTTGGGAAAGGTATGAAACCATCTCTTCTCCCCCATCCCCCCAGCTATCACTAAGTCATTAATTACTAAATCATTATCATTATCACTATAATAACTTTTTAATTTTTTTTTCTTTAATGTTTTTAATTTTCTTTAATTTTCATTTTATTATTATTATCATCACTAAATCATTATTATCTAAAAAAAAATTCTTACAATCTAAGAATACTTTCTGGCTCTAAATAACCTGCAAAAGATTGAGAAGCCATAAAAATTAAATCAATAAATAACAAATTATTTTATGAGACAGGTTAAAAATGTATTATTTGTATCTTCAAGACATGTTTCTGATATTAATATTTTGTCTAATTTTTGTATGAAAAAAAAAATGCACATAGTAGTGAATTATCGACTTTTCTAATGAGTAATAATATATTTGCTTTATCTGTTCACTGTTCTCTCAATAACACTCCTTGGAAATGTGGTCAGCTCTTTGTAACCTGCCAGAAAGTATCTGACTCCTTTTGAGTATTGCACCCATATCTGGCCTGGAGCTATATAATTCTCACTTTCCAGCCTTGATAGAACTCAAAATTACTTACAGTTTTGTAGGAGGATGACTTATTTTATATCCTATAGCTCACAGACATAACATTACACGCCTATCGCTATTTCCATGGTAAATGTTCATATGAGTTCCATTTCTTAGTTCCACCAGATCAGACCATCAGAGACAAAACCAGCCTTGTTATGTCTACAGGGTCAAATCACCCTCATTCCTTATGCATTCCATTGGTAAGAAGAATATTATCTGCCCAAAAGACACTACTTTATGGAACAGACTCCCATGTCAATGCTCCCCCAAATACTACAATCTTAACCTGTTCAAGTTTTGGAATAATCATTATCTAGCCTCTATATCCTCATAATATTCACTTCTTACTTCCTCCCCTAAAATTCACATTCAGTTATCCTCTACTTTGGCTGGCTCTCGAGCCTTGTATTGAGTAAATAATAAGTATAAAAATCTAAATGATGATATTAGAGTTTATATCAATAAGTAAACCAATCATGAGATAGAGAAAGCAAAGATTGCTATAAATAGGACTTATTCAAACTTTACTGTGAGGTAATCACAAGAGATTTTAGAAGTCCTACAAGGATTCATTGTTGGTGACCACAATCTTAAAAATTTAAGATATACAAATGACACAGTGTTAATAACAGACACAGGAAAGAAACTACAAGAATTCCTACAAAAGGTAATGAAGGAAAGCGAGAAGAAAAAACTAAAGATCAATTGTAAGAAAGAAGAATATACAATTGTCAGCAGGAGGAACAATCCATGATGTCAACTACAAATTATTGACACTAAAATCAACTAAGTGCAATAATTTAAATATCTGGGAAGTGTTTTAACAGAGGACAAAAAATGCAACACTAAAATCCAAAGGCACACTGTGATAGAAAAATATGCCTTCCAAAATCTAAGTATTAAGAAATAGAAAAGCTTCATGGGAAACAAAGAAAATAGTACTAAACAGTTATATAGTCCTCTTATATGCAGTGAATGATGGACAATTGCCTCATAGATGAAGAAGAGATGTCAGTCAATAGAAATGTTGTTATACAGGAGGATATTGAGAATCTTAGCAATTTAAGATATGCACATGACAGTTTTGATAGCAGACACAGAAAAGAAACTACAAAAACTCCTACAGAATGTAGAGAAGGAAAGAAAGGACTAAACATCAACTACAAGAAGACAGAATACATGTTTGTCAGAAAAAGGAACAACTTAACATGCAAACTACAAATTGGAGATACCACAATCAAACAAGAAGAAAAATCTAAATATCTAAGAAGTGTTTTAACAGTGGACAGAAAATGCAACATCAAAATCCAAAGGCACATTAGAATAGTGAAAATGTCTTGCAAAAGATAAACAAAGTATTAAGAAACAGGAAAAATTAATTAAATAAACAAATTAACCAACTAAGAATGCATAAAGAAACATAATAATAACAATCAACAACAAATTATGAAATAATTAATAAATGAGTAAAAAAGTTAGCAGACAATACTATAATATAGCTACAAAACTCAGTATCTATCTATATTTCTGAGATGAGGTATTATGTACACTATTTACATTATTCGGAATATTGTCCTCATCTTTGGTGCCATATTTATTACAGCGCTTCCACCCTTCAGTATCTGTCTATATTTCTGAGATGAGGTATTATATACACTATTTACATTATTCGGAATATTGTCCTCATCTGTGTCGCCATATTTATTACAACGTTTCAGCTTTTCAGTACCTGTCTATATTTCTGAGGTGAGGTATTATGTACACTATTTAAATTATTCGGACTATTGTCTTTATCTTTGTCTCCAAATTTATTACAATGTTTCGGCCGTTGTACGCTCCAGCCTTCTTCAGGTGGTTGGAATATCAAACTGAACCCTTTATTTTGCTAACTGGGGTAGACTGTTCTAGTTCCACATGCCATGTTTTAATGTCAGTTGTCAGTTATTTCCTGTTAATTCCCCTCTCCAAATTCACTTCTCAATACCTTAACCGGGTATTGAACTCACACTCTTTGGGTCCTGTCACTGAACTAACACCTTTATCCACTGTGCCATGTGTCCTTGAGCAACAAAACTGCATTCAGATACACAATTACTTTTAACCAATGGCCCCTAGAATAATTTGAAACATAATCATTACAGCCCACCCAATAAGCATTAGAATAATAAAATAGACCTACTCATAATGCACCCTTGATCAAAACATCAAGCCAAAACACAACACACATAGATTGTGTTTAAGCATGGAACAGACTGTCACCACTGGATGTTGACTACAATGTCCACTTTTAGATCTACATATGCTCTATCCTTGATGTTAAGCAATTTAACCCATTATAATATAGCATACCATAAAATTATATTTTTATCATATATACGATAGATACATGATAAAATAACTGGTATGAAATATCTGAAAAGGTATGTAAGATGAAATAAGATGGATGGTTAAAATTTATTTATATTTAAGTAAATGCTCTGTTTATAATAAACAATATTAACAACATTTACTGGCTTGAACGTCCTAGAAATTTCATAGAAAATATGTGGCCTCCAACATATTATTACAAATAGAGCATTTACTTAAAGTGTTATAGCACATCTGGCAATATGACAGTTCCATGTAGGATACAGGTTCGATTCCTGTCAGAGGATGCACATTTTCTATTAAATTTCTCGGATGTTCATGCCGGTAAATGTTGTTAATTATGTTTATTATAAACAGTGCATTTACTTAAATATTTGTGTATATATAAATAACATATAACAATAAAATATATTAAAATAGAGAAAAATGTTAAAAATAAATGTAAAAAGGGATTTTTTTACACAAAAATAAGAGAAAGTTATGGTAAGAAAAATAAATTATGAAAATATCAAGAAAATAATGAGCCAAAAAGGTACACTTGAGGGTCCAATTTGCACTAGAGCCAAAAAGGTACATTTTTAAGTCCACTTTATACAAGCAAAAATAGGGTAACTCATAGGTTCAGTTTATACTATAGTTAAAATGGTACACTTTTAAGATCAGTTAACATTAGAAAAACAAAAAGGTACATATGTAGACCTAGTTTACACTAGAGTCAAACAGGTATACCTATAGGTTCAGTTTACAGAAGAGTCAAAACTGAAGATTTATTCTGAAGTCTGGCCCATTTTTGTTGATAGGAAGAGTTTTACTTATCTGCTGAGGGTGTAGTCAGCATATTATAATCCCTGCCAACAAGATCAAAACAAGAGTGACATTTTGCCGACTCTTTACAAACTTGAATACAAAACAATAATGTATGCTTTGAAAATAGCTGAAGAAAAATGAATAAAGGCACTTACCTAAATCTTCAGAGTTCTTGCGTTTGGTTGAAGATTTGCTCTTTATTGATCCGCCAATTGGACCAAACGCAGACAGAACACGTTTACTGTTAGTCAAATACATGATGAAGAATTCTTCCAGCTTAGCAGCCATTTTTAATAAATCTGGGGTTGTTGATCGGGAAATCATCATATGGAATTTATCCCAGTCAAGCATTCCATGCACAAATAAGATTGCAGGTCTATAAAAGAAAAAGAAAAAAAAAAACACAATTCATACAAAAAGAATATTTGCAGATATTTTTCTTTCACAGTTTCCTACAAAATGCTTTAAGAAGCCAATCAATTAATCATGAATTTCTGATAACAAATGTATTAATGATACTATCAGAATTTATTAGTGTCATATAAGACATACCAAATTACATTTAATATTACAGTTTTATCAAGTTACATTAAACACAAGTACTAGTATGAGTACTTTTTTTTTTTCTTTTTTAAAGCAATTCATCCAAGCAAGACAGGAGTGCCACTAGCACGCAAGGGGTTACAGAGGACAGAGAACAAGAATAAAGAGATGTGTTTGAGGAAAGAATACAGAGGAGGACAGGGAACAAGATCAAGGTATCAGAAGATGTCGATTGACATTACACTTGAGTATTTGAAGATTATAGTTATCGAGTAAAGAAGCAAGAGTGAGGGAGTTCCACAGATGGGAAGTGCAAGAGAAGGAGCTGTTTGAGTAGAAGAGACAGTTACATTTAACCATTTTCACAGTGAAAGGGTGGGACTGAGATGCCAGCCTAGTAGCTCGCTTAAATTCATGCAGTCTGGGAACCAGTGAAAGTAGCTCGTCAGAACAGTTGCCGTGAAAATACTTGTAGAAGAGACAGAGGGAAGTCATGGCATGTCTGTGAGAAAGAGGCTGTAGATGAGATGCCAGATCAGGACCTATCGCATTGTAACATTAGGTTACCAGATAGCTCATCTTCACATATAAGAAGACTACACCTGTTTACATTTAATATTACAATATTGTGGACTTAGGCTAAATACAAACAGTGATAGTTTACAGCATTTGCATAAACATTAAGCTACCAAAGACTTTAACTTCACATATAAGACTCAGGGAAAGTTGACAAACATTACCAAAGAGATTAATTGATTCATTTATTATGGATTATCAGCCCTTTACAGGTTATTTAAAGCCAGAAAATATTTTTAGATTGTAGTAATTTTTCTGGGATAATAATGGTTTAGTGATATGAGTCTTACTAATTAATCCATAGCTGGGGAGAGAAGAGGTGGATTCATATCTTTCCCAAGGGTATTTGTGCATGTGAATATAACAAACTGGCTCTCTGATTAACAATTCTGAGCCATTATTGATTATATTACTCACATATCCAAGCTTACAGCAACTGGAATTCTCAAGTGCTACCAAAGAGACATGATAGGGTAGAGACATTGATCTTCTGAGAAGTGTTCAAATGAATTCAATTTGATCAATCAAACTAATTGTATCAGCACAAAGCAGATCCTGTTTTAGAAAATGGAAATGATACTCAGGATTTTGAGATCAAGATTGACTATCCCATTCAAAGACCTAATAGCCATAAACAAAACAAAAATCTATCAGATCATAAACCTCACCTGGGAACTGAGAAGACTAGATTATGAACATTAAGTTTGTTCTTATAATAACCAGTGTACTTAAAACTGTGACAATAGCACTGTAAACAGAAGGAATTAAGATATTCAAGGAAGGACTGAGTCTATAAAGATCTCAGCAATGTTAGAGTCTCTAAGGATGCTGAGAAAGGTGCTGGAGATTTGATAAGCCTAGCCTAGAAGAAAAATTGAATTCAAACCCAGACTACATCACGACAATTTGGATATTTTGCCAATGACATATTTATGTTAAGCATAAGGAGATAAGGAAATTGAACATTTTGAGATCAAGACTGACTTTCCCATTCAAACGTCCAATCGTCATAAACCAGAAAATATAAATTTGCCAGATCATAAACATGATTATACTAGCAGACCACAGGATGAAGTCAAAAGAAAGAAAAAATATGAAAAAATATCAGGACCTTATCTAAGAAGTGAGTAAACTAGATTATGAATGTTAGGGTTTGTTCTTCTAATAGTCAGTGTACTTGAAACTGTGACAATAACAATGTCGACTGAAAGAATTAATATATTCCAGGAAAGACAGAGTCTGTCATGATCACTGCAGTGTTAGAATCTCTGAGAATGCTGAAGAAGGTGTTGGAAATTTGATGACATATTGTCCCTTGATTCCCAGTCTAGGGAGAAGGAAAACTCTGAATTCAAACCAACCATGTTGGTATGGCTGCAGTAAATAGGGTTCTCTGATAACCCAAATGGATTGTGGGATGTGTGCAGATAATGCTGGTATAGATAATATATAATTTAATAAATATTCCTCTAGTATCTGATATTCTTATCTCAGACAAAACCACAATATCAATATTTTTTTTTGTTGTAACCTAGGAACGGTTACTGAATAGAATAATCACATAAAGGTTGGTAATGAACATGTAAGATTCACCAGTGGCATGTAAAAGTGGTAGTCAATTGCTAGAAGTGAGTCAAGTGAATTTCAAAATGAATCCCCAAATGCAGACCAACATACAGTATTTACTACTCTACTTATATGAATGGACACATACCCATTATCGTTTGTGGGTATGTTACAACATTTTTATTATGTCTTATTTTTTAATTTCATTTATTAATGTTACACACAATATATATATATATATATATATATATATATATATATATATATAAGGGAGCTGCAAAGATATGAATACAGTTAGTATTATACCAGTATCATAATAGAGTTTGTAAAATTCTTTTAGTTCATGAAAATCATTTTTAATATTTTTATTATAATACATTTATTATAATTTTTATTTTTTAGTAAATAATAATAATCAATATTTTTCAGGTAAAGAGGAGTTGGGGCAAAAACTTTAACATTTGAGTGGTTGATATGTTTGTATAATCAATACAATATGTTTTGTACACACCTTTTGTTTTGTTTTTTTTTAATGTATATCTACTTTTGCATCCTCCTCTATATGAGAATTTAGATGTTTTGCCAATTATATATATATATATATATATATATATATATGGGCTAAGTGTTAGAAGATAAGGAAATTGAACATTGAATAGGCTGTGTTAGAAGTACTTTTACCAAACATCACAAATTGTTACAAAAACAAAACATTAACCTGAAAACTCAAATCATCTTAATTAGCATTGTCAGACTGAAAAGTCATGCCAGGCGTCAAACCTATTTAGAAATATCTAAACTGTTAGTGGTATACAACTACTTTCTCAGATCAACAGATAAAAATGGCTTTGAGCAAGTGAAGCTTGTGAGTTTTGGCAAAGGCGACACTTCATTGAACCTTAAGGACTGGCACTACAGAATCATAAACAAAGAACTGCACCAAATAGCAGAATCCAAATAATTTGAGCACTTTCAACAGCAGTAACAACTGAAATGGATAGCATATCTAACTTGAAGAGAAAATAATGACATAATCAAAATTTTAACATTCCACACCACCTCAAATAAAAGGTTAGGAAGGAAGCTTCTACTAATACTGAAAAGAGTGATAACAGCTATTAGACTTGAGAAACCTATTATCCTGAAAAATTGTATAAAGATTTTATAAATTTTAGTCAAAAGCACTACTAGCTGCTTGGTCAATAAATGCCAAATGTTTTCTTATAAGTTGAACTTAACTGATAAGAACAATAAAATATTTTTTTTTCTCCTAGTTTCATTGCTGAATAATTTTGTAATAATATTAAACTTGATTCTTGGTTAAATTTAGAATTTAACATTTGTAACTTTTAATTTTAAATTTAACTGCAAAATTAAAACTTTATTTGTTATATTGATTCCTAATTTAATCTTAACTTTAATGCACTAATAGATTGAGGGTATACTGTCACATTATTTTGAATTACCATATACTTGTATTCTTATTGGTCATCATAGGTTACATAAGAATGTTTCCCCTTTTGAGTAGCTTTGGTTGGTTGTTGAACTTTCAAAAAACCCTGTATTTTGCAATCAACAATATTATTTGCTCTACTCAGTATTGAGCACTCTTTTTAAGAATAGTGTTTTTGGTTATCAGAATTTTATTCCATTTGTACCAACCCTGTACTTATATATATATATATATATATATAAGAAAAACCAAAACTGCATAGGTTGGAACCAACAGAATTCAATAAAAAAGTGAAACAAAAGACAGCAACAAGAAAAAAAAAATATATATATATATATATATATATATATATATATATATATATATATATATATATATATATATATATTACACTGAAATAACTTTAAAATAAACACCACTTTGACATGATCAGTTGAATAACCTTGCAGGATTTTTTTAATTTATTATTTAAATGCTAAACCTTTTTTTAAGACTAAATTCATTATGTCGTCAAGTAGCAAACACCATGTGTCTTCTAATTTCTTTCATCTTTTCCATAATCAAATTAGTCTGTTTCTTTAGTTTAAGAGGAAAGTTATAATCAATAATTTATGTGGGAAGGCTGTACAAAAAGCACAAATACTCTCTTTAAAACGTTTTGAATTAAGTACAACAGATTTCACTTTTGATTTGCTTATCTGTATTAGTGCAAAAAGCAATACAATTCTTATGCCAGGGAATTAGACGGGATATTGACTGACACAAAAATGCAATGACAGATCATTCCAGCAAGGCTTTATTAGCAAAATAGTCAAGTTTCTTCATACAATTTCTACTTTTAAACTTTACAATGTTAAGTTAAAGACTCTGTTAAAAGTCATCAACAAAATATATACATTTTACTTAAAATAATGACCTGGATACAGCATTTTACATTGAGTCTGTATATGTATTTTATTTCATATTTGTCTATATACTGAGATATCTGGAAGAGGCATGGCACATAGAACTAGAACACTCTGGTGGACAAAATAAAAGGTTCATTTCTAAATTCCAATCACCTGAAGAAGGCTGGAGCATACAATGACCAAAATGTTGTGAATATGGCAACAAAGATGAGGACAACAGTCCGAACAATGTAAATAGTGTAAATAATTTTATTTTATGTTTTATAGAAATTGACCATCACTTGCAAAATGGGTTGGGCTGATGGAGTTTATGATACATCAACACTCATTAGGGTATTTAATGTTGAAATCAGTCTTTGATTCTATGAGCATTTACTTGGTTTGCAAATAGGTCAATACTGGTTGTCCATGCCTGAGTCTGTAGGTCCATAACAGTTGTCCATATAAACATACTAGGCCCTCATTTTCATTCACCAAAATTAAAATATAAAAAAACAAATGCCACAACAATAAGTGGGGGACTAACCCAATTTTCAATATTTTTAGTGGTTCTATTCAGAGCTTTGCTTCCTCAGGCAGGCTGGGTGAGTATGTAAGTAGGTGACACTTAAGACAACTTCTTCTATATTGGATGAATAGTTCAGTTTTATCCTTCAACTTACTTTTCCTCCTCCCAACTCTCCATTCATATCAACATTACGACACGTGTGTGGCAAGAGAACTACCCAAGGAACAGTTTCTCCTCCATCGAGAACAGACAAAAAATGAACTCCTCAATCTTAACTTTGACTGTTAATATGTCTGGCTGTGTTTTCTCTTGACTCAATCACTTTCCTTTATTTATTTATTTGTTTGTTTGTTTGTTCCCTGTTGGTCAAGTGGATGCCACTTAGAAAACCCGGACATCACAGCCTTTATCCACCAACCATTAAAAACAAAACATTTGAGATCAAGATAAAATCAGATGGATATTTTCCCCCTATGTAGGTAATCCAATCATAGTGCCACACCTAAAGGAAATTATTTGTGTGGGTGACTATTAACAAATTATTAACAGGTGTGCCCCTTATGAAATAAATCCAATACACCATATTTCTCTTATTCTTTAGAAGGATGAAAGAAATTTCAATTTATGAGTATCAGTAACTTGAGACAGATAAAGAAACACAAGAGTTGCTCACTATCAATCCTCATTGGGGTGGTCTGTAGCAATCTACCCACTGAAAATGTTATGGGCATAGTGCCACAGGCATTTTTCAATGTGTAATCCATAGGTGATTAAAGAATATGGCTTTCTGTAAAATGCAGGTGGAAAGTTTTGTTTTTCTGGGATTGATGATGAAACTGCTCACAATATGAATCTTTTGAAATATTATCTGCATTGGTGAAGATATAAATTGAAAAAAAGATCAAATATCAAGTTCAGAGCTGACATAGCTAAGCTTCAGAATTAGCAAAGGCAGCACAGTTCTTTTTCTAGAAAAAAATTGATGCAATGTAAGAGGCCCTTTCTCCAAAGAAAATTGCTAAATTAAAAAATTTTTCTTGGCATTTTTATGATCATCATTTGCTCCATTTCTTGGGTATTAATTAGTCACTGCATTGTTTGCTAAAAGAAAAGAAATCTTGGATGTGGGGAGCAGATCAGGGTGGAAAGTAGATTTTGATTACATTTTACAAATTAAGTCTATATACTTCAGTTATCACTTTCAATACATGTCACAAAATATATCAGCTGAACACTTAGGATCCTTCTCCAAACAACACCTCTCCATTACACTTTCAAACACCTACATCTATCTTACATTCAGTTCCTCCTTAACATATGGAAATATAAATGGAAAACAAAAACTATTTTCACATTTTATTTTATATAAGGCTACGTAAAAACAGTATTCACAGAAACAGACATGCAAGATAATAAACAAAAGATCAGAGAAGGAATTCAATTTGGTTTCAGAAAAGGCAACATGGCCCCAAAAAATCGTAAGGCAATTGGAAAATTTGTTTGCTAAGCAAAACAATTCCTTTAACTTTATCAGTATGCACATTGTAGAAACTATTTTCCCTCAGATACTAATTTAGAAATCTTAAGGTTATATGGTCACCAAATTTATGCAACGTCAGGCATGATCAGTACCTAGATGTGAGACCACTTGGGAATATCATGTACTGCAAGTTTGGATGTGCAGGTGGTGAAATGAGTAGCAACTCTAAATTGGAAATCGGAGAGCAGAGTTCCAATTCCAGTCAGGTTCATTATATTCACTTACACGCAAATATCCTTCGGAAATTTATAAATCCACCTCTTCTCTAGCAATGAGTTAATTAGTAGGACTTGTATCAGTAAATCATTATCATATCAAAAAAACTCTTACAATTTAAAAATATTTTCTGGCTTTAAATAACCTGAAAAAGGTTGATAAATCATAAAAGCAAATCAATCAGAAATCTTAAATGTATTTTTCGGTTTAAGTTTCATTAATGATACAATCAAAATAAAAAAATAATTGTGTGTCAATGAACTTGAAAATTTCATAAATCAAGTTATACAATCATAAGATGACATTTTTACAAAATGTTTCAATTCTTTGTATACGTGTTTCTATTGCATTCAATCAAGAATAAAAAATATAAAATTAGCAAAGGTTATTGAGGGGTAATTAATGTAATTCCTTAAAACAAAAAAAAGTTTCCATTTGAAATACAAAGTGCAGGGGGGGCTTACCTCATTGTGGCCAATGGTATGTCAGGTTTCATGTCAGGCTCTAAAAGCCATTCATCTCTGAGGTGGAGATTGAGTTCACTCATTCGAGTCATAAGTACACTGGAACCCATGTAATCAAGACGAGCTTCTGCAGCAAAAAGGCTGACACCTGCCTGGTGATCAGGGGCTTTGCCTTGGTCAGGATCTTCTTGTACAGTAACTAGAAAGGAAAAAATAATCACAATATTATGACTTAGTAATAACGAGGCATGAGAATTCAGTATTCCTTTTGTAAAAATTTTTTTTTTAATCATTTCACTTCAAGCAAGGCAATAATGCCACTAAGACACAAGGAGTTACTGGGAGTGAAAGTGAATGTGAAAAATTTAGTAAGGAGAAGGGACAACAAAAAAACAATTTCAGGAAGACAGAAGATGGCAATTGACATTGCATTTAAACTTTTGAAGGTGGTAGGGAAGTAAGATACAGGGAGGAAGTTCTATAGATGAGAGGTGCAAGAAAAACTATTAGAATAGAACTTACAGTTACATTTAATTACTTTAAAGAATAAAATGATGAGACCTAACATCCAATCTAGTAGTACGTTTAAATTCATGTGGTTGAGGTACATAGGAGGAGAGCTCATTAGAACAACTGCCATGAAAATATTTACAGAAAAGAGAGAGAAGCCACATCAAGATGGTGCGAAAGTGATTGAATTCGAGATGTCAGGTCAGGACAGATAACATTGCAGACTCTTTCAAGATTTTATCAAGAATCTTGAGATATATAGCCAGAGAACCAGACCAGATATGAAAGCAATACTGAATGCATGAACAAATGATAAATTTATTAATGCACAAGATGGATTCTGACGAGAAAAAGTTATCTGGCACAACACTGTAAACCAACCTACCTGGTAGCAGACGAAGCACATAGCAACTGATTTAACACAGAGAGAGAGAGAGAGAGTGATAGATAGATATGGGCATGATAAAAAATATACATATACACACATATATTTGCACATACATATATATTTCTTTCTTAGGTGTTATAAAAACAGTGCTCCAAGTTATATAACAGAGCTATTAAGTATATATTAGTGAATACACATAATATCCAATGTCAATAGCATGACTTGGAGTTTCATGCAGACTTGCAATTGCAAGTATACATGATAATAATACTATATAATAAATGCAAATGTCAGTGTGTCACACATTTTCAACTTTACTCCTAGAGGCTGTAGTCCAACATATCATACCATTTTGGAATCAAGCTAATTCTGTGAGCAAATTAAAAACATTCTGGGCCTTATCCGAACCCGCAATTTTGAAATTTTGGATTCTCAAGTTTTCATTACTGCGATTGTTTTTGGATTCCACCATATTGGCTGCTACTGATAAAAACAAATAAAGGGACACAACACCCTAACTTTCAATAGCTCATGTTCAAATTACTGTTCTCAAATTACAGTGTTTCAAAATAAAATTGTCTTCTGTTTTTAACTTTACTCCTAAAAAGGTTGTAGTCCAAATATATCATATCATCTTGGAATCAGGCCAACTCCATGTGCCAATTAAAAATATTCTGGGCCAGATCGGGATATTTTTTATTCCCAAGTTTTTCATTACCATTTAACTTTTTTTTTTAATATTTTTCATAGGTGACTTTTTTGCTTCAAATTTTTTTATGTGATAACAACATTTTGTAACTTGGAAATAAATTTGGAAATAATCAAAATTAATTGTGAAATCCAGCAAAAGTCACCCATGAAATAAAAGTAATTATTTGTATAGAAAGTAAGGATCAACACACATCAAACTGTCTTGAAATTAAGTGGCAGCAGAAGAATTATTGTCTAACTTTTAAAAGGTAAGCTTAAATATTAATGCAATACTTAAATACAGTGATCAATTTTGAGTTCAGTTGCTTATTGCATCTACTCTTCCCTACCTATTGTGATGAAGGCTTAATAAAGAGCTCTCTGCAGAAGATAGCTTAAATGCCATCCAATAGGGAAGGCTTATAAATGTTTCCTAAAGATATTGTGAGGGACAATCATTGCTTAGAACTATGAATTATACAAAGATGTAGAGAGTCATGACTGCTCAAATCCTGAAGTGACATAGCAATAAATTTTCAAAAAAAAGATGTTTCCAAAAAATATAATGTTTCAAATTAAAAGATTTATTTTAAGCTTTGGAAATAAAAAAAAATGTAGAAAATATAAAATATTAAAGCCAATGGAAAGAAATTAAAAAAATTGACAAAAAATTCTTGTTTTCTGATTTTAAGGATCAATAAATTACTTACAAAAAACCACTAAAATTTACCTTGATAATTTAAAAAATCAATTTCAATAAATTTGATACTTAAAATATATGTATAAGATCCTGCAAATCAATCGTACCCCCAACAACACCTCCTTTAGACACAAGCATCGAGCTGCCCAATCCAGCTGAGACTTTCATATTTTTATGTCCAAAACTATCAATAGAGAGTCGACCTTGGCTTTTTATCTCTTTTGTTGTCCACCTAAAAGAAATAAAACACAAATATATGAAGCATTTTTGTTTATTTGCTATCTTTATAGTCATCGCAGCTCACAGAGGTATTAAAACTTTGTTTTTATCTGACATTTGGAGATGAATTGGGGCTAATAAACAGAGACAATTTTTTAAAACTATATCCATTTTATCTCCTGTATTTTTTCTTCAATGTTTCAAATGTTGTTAATTCTCCATTCTCCAATAGTTTTCGGTTTTGGTCGGTTCCATAAAAAAAAACAAAAAAAAAAACAAAGTAAACAACACACCTCATCTGCAATACCCCACAATACAATTCAGTTAGTATAAGAGAGTGCTGAAAAGTTTTTGGCCAAACAAAAAAAAGGATTCAAATGATTCTGATGTTTTATCATTTGATCAGATTTTGTGAAGGAGACCAGACCGAGAACTTTTCAATACCATCTTGAAGATCTCTAACAGAGACTACAGTAAATAATAATATCAGCATATATATTTTAATCTGGGGATCATATTTACTTAAAGGTGTTTTTTTTGTCAAAATGCCATGCTATTCCTAAGCATCAGCTATATTTTTACTTTCCAAAAATAATTTTTCTTCTTCAGTGCCATTTATTGATATAATCTTTTGATTTTTCAGTCTACAAAAAACAAATATATAAGACTGAGTTTACACCTGCAATAAAATGGCCACCAACATTGAACTAAGACAAAAAAATAAATAAAATAGTATAAAAAAAAGTGTGTGCATGAAAAGTGATTTTCCCACCTCCTAGATAATGTTTTATACTATTTTCATCTTTATTTATTATTTCAGTTTAAAGATGCAGTTCTTTTTCGTAGTTCCTTAATTCTGTTAACTCTAGTTTAAATCTGAAATTGCCCAGCATCAATTACAGAAACAAGTTAATTTTTCACATTCTGAACAAATTGTTAGAAGTTCTTATGGAAAAGGGTGGGACAGGATAATTCTATAATCTGTTAGCCAAAGGTGAAAAGGTCATTCCTTGGAAAGATTAGCATTAACAATGTCCATAAGAGTTTTCTGAAAGGTAAAAGAGCATAAATAACACTATCATTTTTTTTATTCTAAATTGTCTCTTGGTTTATAAACTTTTTATTCTAAGATATATCTTTTTTAGGCCAAACTTTTAATTCTAAATATCTTTGGTTTTTCATTTATGTATTCATTTCTTATAGACTGAAAAATCAAAAGATTATGCTATTCATACTCATTTGTCGCTTACATATTTTCCACAGTTGTCACTGATGACCTGTCTATATTCTGGTTTATCATGACATGAAAAAATAACTCACCCACCTTCACCCTCTGAGCTTACTTTTTTATTCAAATACAGATCTACATTTAAAGTGATTAATCAATTTATACCCACAAGTCTATTTTTAATTCTGACCTTATGTTTCCTCCACCAATTAACTTTCAAAAAAAGATATAACACTTTGTTTATAAAAATCAAAGAGAAATTTCATTTAATCACCAGTTACTTACCATCTTCTTAAGAAATAGCAATGATAGTATTGAAATATAAATTTAAATTTGTGAACGATTTCAAATGTTTTATTATTATAATATTATATATAGAATAATATTTTAAATATTATAAAAAACACAAACGTGTGTTGTGTGTGTGTGTGTGTCTGTAACGTTTATATGTTGGATCAATTTCCCTACATTTTTTAGCCGATTTCAACAAAACTTCACAGGACTACATAAAATTACCTTGTGGTGGTTCTAACAGGACCGAAAATGGGAAAAAATACAGTTGTTTTTTAATAAAATCAATTTGAAAACACAATTAAGACACATCGTGAGAATGAAAGGGGGAGAACTCACCCACGAAAATGTAAATAAAAGAGCATAGCATGATGAAAAAAACGCCGAACTTGACGAAAACAAAATTTTATCGTCTAATGTTCATATTATTATTAAAGAGGAAAGATCAAAGTATTTTTTGGGGTATTTTTTTTACATTTTTAATCGTTCCTAGCACGTCTGAAATTTTCGTTAAAAATATTTTTTTTTTTGTCAAAAAAAAGGGCAGATAATCATTTTTCAATCATTTTTTCGATTTGATAAAAAATTAAAATCTTACTTTGATATTCTTTTAAAAATCAATTATCATTTTTTTCAAAACTGATTTTAATAAAAACAGATATTATACTGTTTATTTAAAATATTTTGAACCAAGCTTAACTTAGCTTCTGCGCCGAAAAAAATGTAATTTGAAAATAAAACAAAGCAGGTCATAACCTTTCGCGTCGCTTGACGATTGACGAAAGGCACATTCATGACGTTTAGATAACTTACGGGAGGAGAATTCTTTCTACGGATGGAAGGAAGTGAAATTATTTAAGTGAACAAATTATTTACCTTGTTACTTTTAAGGAAAACTTTCAGCGCTCTAATTTTTTTTTTTTTTTTTTGTACTTAGCTTTCATTTTTACGTTTACGATGCTTTATGGAAAATATAAAGAAATTAAAAAATAAGACTGTTAATAGTGAGATTAAATTTCATAAGAAAAAGGTATCTAATTTATTTAGGTACCTTTCTTATGAAATTTTATCAGAAAATGTACATAAAATACTATAATTTTATGTACATTTATTACATTTTACTGTGTTATTTGTATTTCCATTCATTTTATTATTAATTTTGATATTTCATTTATGGAAAAATGTCATAACTGAGATTAATATAAAAATAAGATCATATAAATTAAAGTTTAGCAGTAGTTAAATTTCATAAGATGATACTGTTACTTGGAGGTACCCTTCTCAGTTGAAATTGAAAACTCAAATTAACTTCTCCATACGTGTTTTGCAAAAAGTAAAGGGCTTAACAGCGGAGAACAATGCTGAACTCAAATAATGCAACTAAATTGTATTCTGGTTGGTCTTCCGTACTTGATAATTACTGTCCGACTATAAACACAAAAATTACATTTCTTAATTACCATGGCTAATCTGATTGGTCCAAATTATACAATTTTCAAAAGCTAGACAATGACAATCTCACACGGACATTTTGAAAGGTTGATGTTGCTTTTAACTAATGTTAAAATATTTTTAAAATTCAATTTAAACATTTTTTAAAAATTTTTAAAATTAAAGAAATAAGAAATAATTGTATTAAAAATTCAATTTTCATTGAAAAAAAATTTTTGCTTTCAGAAAATATTGTCCATATTCATAAAAACAAATTAAAACAAATAAAAGCATTTGAAACTAAATAATATATTTGTTTTATTGAGTTTTGTATGTTACAATTCACAGCTGATTTTCAGGTACGTTGGCCAAAAAAAAAAAAAAAAACATGATTTGCATTCTTCAAAGCCTTGTGCTTTTAACTATTGTAATCACTAAAACCGATGGTCTCGAATTTCTAGAGTTTTTCATAAAATTAGTTATGGGGGTGTTAATAAATATAAAAAAATATATTTCTGCCATGACTTTAATAAAAAAAAAAATATTTATAATAATTTCGATCATCTGTGAATAGTTTCTGAAAGTTTCATTAACATCTGACAATTATTTTTATTTTTGCAAGATTTTCCAAATTAATGTGTGTAAATACAAAAAAATGCGCTAAAAATTATCTATGTTATTTACTACCCTTGTTGCGACAAAGAGAAACAAGGTTTTTTAAATCAAAATTTAGAATATTCTAAAAAGATGGAAAAATTTTTTAAAAATAATTAAAAAAATTTAGTCTATCCTCTTCATAAAAAAATAAGCATTTTGACGATAAAATTTTGTTTTCATAAACTTTGGCGTCTTTTTCATCAGACTATGCTCTATGTTTTAGCGATTCCGTGGAGTGACTTAGGTTAAAAAACCCAGGTTGTGTGTGTGTGTGTGTGTGTGTGTGTGTGTGTGTGTGTGTGTGTGTGTTTATATATGGGATCGGATTTCTTAAATTTTTCAGCCGATAAAACAAACATCCACTTTTTTTTTTTTTTGTGGTAGTATTTCTTATTGTCTTGCACACTTTTTTCTTTATTTACATTCAGAATGCTTTAAAAATTCCATTTACAAGACAATTGTTTATAATAAAATTCTATTCACCAATCGATAGACTCATAACGATTGTAAACAATGTTTTTGTTTGAATTTGGGTTTGACCAATTCGTAAAAAAAAAAAAAAAAAAATAATTAAGACATGCATGTCCGTCAACCTTAAACAATAATATTTGTCAATTTAATTTTTCAGTCTTTATGATGGTCGATACTTGATCTATCTCTTACTGTTACATCCCCGGGCAACGCCGGGCTCTACTGCTAGTATATAATAAAATTATATATATGTGTATGTGTGTGTTATCATACATCTTCACAAAATCTACATTACCTGCCATCAATGTATATATACATTTTCAAGACATAGTTATATGTCTTTGCAAAACCTACATTGCCTGCTGTCAGTGCATATATACACATTTTCAACACACCCTAAATTGATAGTCCACTAGTGTTTTTGCTCAAAACTAATGTTTAGTGCTATTTCACAGGTAATACAGACATATAGAAACATACAACTAGTTTTGTGTATCTTTTATTGTAGTTTTTGCTGGGGTGTTATTTAGCTTAGTCTGTACTACAGGGTATCCTATCAAAACCAAAATGGTGGCACCACCAGTATCAATATAGTCATTTATTTCAAATAAAAGGCAATTTTTGATTTTACTATGAAATGTGTCGCCAGTACAGCCAGTCAACAAGGCTATAACAATGAAAGTGTTCCTTATTTATATATTACACAAAAAATTACCTTGAAACTTTTAATGAGTGATATTTAATTTTATTTTTCATCATAAAAAAAACAAATATCAAATGGTCTCAGTGACAAAATTAAATTCTGGTTATGTGAACAGCTTATGACAGAGAGAAAGGAAGTTGGCTGTTTTTAGAAATTCCTCAAGAGAGTGATTTATCAAAGTGTCTGCTATGTTGGAAGCTGCCAGAAAGAAAAACTATTGTCTTAAGTTGTGCACTTCTTATTTAAAAATCAATTTGGCTGGAAATTTTTGTTTTATGATTACTGCCATAATGTCAGCTTTTTACTTATTTCCTCTCTGCGAATTTTGCTTGAAATTCTTGTAATGGATGGCAGAACATAAATTTGGTGAGATTTTCAGGAAAATTGCCTTAAAAGCATTCCTCAGAAATACCTAAGTACATAGTTTTCTTGATTCTATTTAGCAAACTTTCTTAGGCTGAACTCTCAGCCTCTGAATCATACATAAAACAAGATCAACATTCTATGCCACATGGAAGAGTTTTGTTTTTTTCAGTTCAAAAGTATTTTGCATCACAAAATTTGTATAACAAATCTCTTCAAATTTTAGATGATATTTTTTACATATGCTAGGCTATGAGGACCTCCTTAAATAGCCTAGCATATAAATGGGAGCCATTCATAAAGAAAGAGAATGACATCAAAGCTTCAACAGCAACAGTAAGAAAAGAGAAGCGTTGGTGAATGCAGTCAAACATGCCAAGCTATATGAGCAGATTAAGTAAGGCTCCAAATTCTATACTCAGGATTGTCCCACAAGATAATATCCTAGTGGATTAAAGTAATGGTTTGTGAATTTTGTAATATAGTGTGAGTTCAATCTCTGGGCCAGGTAGTGCATATATTATATATATATTATATTAAATTTGATAAATAAAAATTCATTATTATCCAATGTGGAACAGAATGTTGCCAATTTTTAACTGGAGATCATTTTTTTTTTTTTTTAATCTAAGAAATTGACATATTTATTCCTTAGTTCCACCAGTTCTATCCTAATTGTAGCAAACCCACCTACATTCCCTTCGTATTCCATTGGTGAGATGTAAGTTTCACTCAAGAAGCTTCTTCCCAGAAATTACTACTTTGTGGAACTGACTCCCAAGATGATGCTTCCCTGATTACTATAATCACAATGTGTACAAGTCTAAGGGTAACCGTTATCTTCCCCACATATCCGCATAAACTGCACCACTTAAACTCTAACCTTCAAGTATCTCTCAGGCGTTATACAGAGTGAACAGTATTATGAAAAAAAAAAGTTAAAATGATACAGAAAGAACATCTGGCTGTATTAATTAATATAATATTTCCCCAAACATGCCTCATCTTTTCCTTCTGCTTTCACCCCTTCTTTTCTTTCTTTGGGAACACTCATATATAAGACAGTAATATACAAAGGAGAGCACCTGGCTGTATTACTTACGTAGTATTTCCCATAACATTGCTCATGTTAACATTGACGTCAAGGGTTGAAAGATTCACAGCAAATAAAACAAGCGTTTCCCACGCATTGGACATTCCTGATGCCTGGTGACCAGAGTTATTCCGATGCCTACTCAGCTCTGGAGAGAAATACTGGCCAATTCCTAATTTATTCTTGGGAGGCTGTTGTGGTTTCGGTGGTGGTGCCAATGGAACTTCCAAATTCGGTGCATCTGGAGACGGAGGGACAGAACCACTAGGGCCTGAAAGAAAAACCCCACAATCAAAAATCAAATACTTTGTATAGAAGAGAATAACAGTATAAACAAATATTTGCAAAGAAATGTGTTGTTAAAGTTTTTGGTTATTGTTTTGAAACTTAAAAAGAAATACAAAAAATTCAATCTGTGTGTCAATTATATAAAAAAAAAATATTACAAAAAGTTAAAATTATGGAAATTCCAAACTGTGCAAACATATTTTGTTTAAAATGTACATCAGTATCTGTCTGTATTTCTGAGATGAGGTATTATGTACACTATTTACATTATTCAGACTATTGTCCTCATCTTTGTCCTGAAGAAGGCCGGAACATGTAATAAATTTGGCGATAAAGATGAGGACAATAGTCCAAATAATGTAAATAGTGTAAATGTACATCAATATAAAATTTTTACGGAATGTGCATAAATTTGTTAGCTTAAAAATATTCTAAATTATTATACAATTTATTTTCATAGATGAATTATTTTGATGGATAAAACATTCTATTTCAATATCCATATTAGTGATAGAGGTATTTTTAAATTCCTAAAGTTAATTTTAAAACTTTATTCATTCAATTATAAAGTCGTTTTAATTTCTAAAAACAATTAAATGTTTTTTTTTAATTATTTACTTTCATTCTTTTTATTTAATATTAATAAATCTATTATTTTGAATAGCATCTTTATGTAATAATATATAATTCATAAGTTTTTGCAAGGGGAATAAATCATTATGCAAAGTTCTGAGCAAAATTAATTCCTGAACTGAAATTACACTGCTGTCGTAATCAATAAATTACATTTCATCTCTCAGTTGTGCCTCTGTCTTCGGACAGAGCACAGTTCAGTGTATCTTTGTCATCAGACAGAGCACAACTGAAAATCCTGGTCTCCGGAATCAGATGCCCATGGCAATACCTTCCTCAATGTACTAAAGTGGGAGGATAGGTAGTAATAATGATACCAGTGCAACCAACAGTTGCAGGGGCTAGACTAATTTTGGACCTAGTCTGGGTGTATATGCAAGAGCTCACCACATTAAGCTGACCTTGTGTTATATCCTGCCAGTGTGTAGTGGCAAGAAAATACAATTGCTTTTCAGCCTCTTGGCTAAAATCAAATTGTAGTATCTGTTCTTATCAGTTTAATCCTCTTTCTATATTGGAAACATTCACTAACCAAAACAGACAACGGTTAAAAGCATTTAGATAATCTTTTTCTTAAACAGATTTTTTTAGGGAACTGGACTTCAATTTTGAGTTCAAATTCCAGTCGAGTTCATTACATTCACTTATGTGCTAATACCCTTGGGAAAGTATGAATCCAACTCTTCTCTCCCCAGCTATGGGTAAATAGTAAGACAGGCTGTGTTCTATAGCCTTGGGTGGCAATTAATCTAGAATAAAAACTCTGAATTCAAATCTATATGTAGCCCTGACAAAGCACATACTATACAGCTAAGAAAAAGATCGTTCACATTGGATGATTCAGACTGTAATTGACTCCTTTTTTCCACTTATACTGTTCTTTCTTATATTGACTGAAGTTCCCTTCCAAACCTTTTGCTTGTGGTTGTGTAGAAAATCAACATCTTGATTATATCATTATTTTCCTTTCTAGTTACATGTTCAACCCATTTTTAATGTTGCTGCTGTTGGAAGTCTTCAAGTGATGTTCATTGTTATTTGATAAACCCCTTTCTTTGTGATATTGTAGCGGCAGTCTGTAGAGTCAGAAGAATGATTGTCTTTTAGGACTTATTCATCTGAAGCCATTTTTAATCACTGATTTAAGAAAACAAGTTGTATACAATTTAAAGTTGAAACGTTTCTGAATGATGCCTACTTTAAAATCAAGCATTAATTATAGGTTTAAAAAAATGGGTGTGTGTACTATCACTGTATATTATAGACGTCATAGTCACTGAACAGTGAAAAGAACAGAGATTTTATTATCATCGGTTTGGTGATAATACTTTTTTTTGAATTGGTTTGGTTTGTTTTATTAACCTGAATGGGTTATTTAATGTGGACAAGATTTTTTATTGCTGGTAATATATTTTTTTTCAAAAATGTATTGCTGGTAATATTTGTTTTTTTTAAAAAAATGTACTGCTGGTAATATTTTTCCCAAAAAAGTATTGTTAGTATTAAAACCTATTTTTACATTTTCATAGTGTTTTGACCCCTTTGTGGGGGAGAACTATTTGCCTGTAGCTGGGACCGTAACAGATGCTACCACCCCAGGTCAGGGTGGACCTGGGAACACCAGCAACTAAAAGGTGGTTTCACGCTCCTCAAAACCTCCTTGCTGTAGGATGTAGTTCATCGTCTCACCCAGGATGCAGATGTAGTTTATCGTCATACCAAGGACAGACATTTGGTGGGGGGGGGGGATTTTCATCAAGAATCTAAAATAATTAATGCTTGCTTACCAATTACTGCTATAGGAAATTAAAAGGTATTTCATAAAAATACATTTATTTCCTATTAAAAGGTATTTTATAAAAGGGTATGTGTATTATCACCGTACTTCTATACATTTTCCTTCATGTTGCTTTGGCTGGTTGGAGAAAGATAGTTCTGGAACTTATTCCACAGTGGTGACAGAAAGACTGGAGTGGGGACTGGTTATAAAACATGCCCCCTCTCCCAGTAATTCTGTACCTACTTTACTGGTTGTTTAATTAAAGCTCTTCTTCTCTCTATAGTCTTCTCTCATAACCCTCTGACTACTTCCAGTAATAAACAAAATGCCTGATCTCACTTCTTCCCAATCCACCCACACTACCCTCTCGTAACCTATGTTCATACAGTGATAATAACGATTACCTTTAATATCACTATGCAGTGGCCACTTCCTTAAAAAAATCCAGTAATAATTACTGATATACATCTCTTATAATCCATTAATGCCTATCATCTCAAAAATGGGACAGTAGGTATTAATGTATCAAATTACATGAGAAATTAATGCCTCCTAATGGATACGACAGCAGAACTTTACATTATTTCAATTATTGTTATTTTAAACAACAGACTTAAGGACCAAGATTTTTAACTATTCTGTACCTTGTCCCATCTCCATTATCATTAAGCCATGCTTTGAATATTGCTGCCACATATGGTCTGGTGCACCTGCTATATAGTTAGAGATTCTTTAGACACCTCAGCATGGTGTAATGGTTAGCAAGCTTGTCTTGCTAGAACAATTACGACTTAGTAGTGAGTTAAATCCTAACTGGGTGCCCCCTACTTTCAGCCTTGTGCCACATCTAAGCTATGCTTGGAAAATCACTATATTTAGAGATTCTTGATAAAATCCAAAGAAGAATATACATCTCAGAATCAGTCACTTTCCCAACACCATGTTGGGATGAACTCTCAGTCATGATACTTAGACTCTACGAATTTAAGCACAGTACTAGATTGGCAGCAAGGTCTCATAAATTCAGTTGAGTTGGCAAGTTGCAACTGTAAGTTCTATGATAACAATTTTTTTTTCTCGTACTTCTCACATTGGATCTCTCTTTCAGGCTCCATTCTTTCCCACCAACTTTAATCTTCAAAAATTTTAATTCAATATCTTTCATTATTTGCTGCCTTCTTGATTACTCTTCTTCTAATGTTTTCACTCCTTAATAATGTTTCTCTTTTTTTTTTTTTCTTATTCTTTCACATTAAGTAACCCTGTGTGCCTTAATGTCTTTACTGCTTTGTATGAAGTGAAATGATAAAAAAAATTTTAAAAAAGCTATATTCACATTGTTTTGGAAATATAAGATCAGAAATTAATACCAATGGTGTCTGAGGTTGCCTATACAAGAATCAATCCCCAGAGACACTCCCAACTATAATTGGAATAATATATGGCTGTGAAATAAAAACCAAGCTTTGGACACACCTTTTCAAATTTGACTCGTATCCAACTAAAGAAAATATTGAACATTCTCCAAAGCAAATCAAATTTACAAAATTTTTTTCTTTTTAAATAAGGCAAAAGCAAACATTGCCTGGTGGGTGACACATTATTTTCCACCGTATTACCCCTTTTCCACAGACAAAATATCACAAGCCAGTCACTGCTCTATCTCAGTTTCTATGGAAAGTGCTCAGACACACTATATTCCTTTAGTTCCTCCAGTTCTTACACAAATGGCTATGACCTGACATGCCATGCAAATAACTCACATTCTCTTCATATTCCATTGAGGAGATGTAAGTTCTACTCAAGCAACTTCTTCCAACGAACTTTGTACAACCAACTCTCAAGAGGATGCTTCCTCCATCATTACACACTTAATCTGTTTAAGTTTAAGGTTAACCATTATCTTCCCTATATATTCCCATAAACTGTGCCTCTTGCTCTGTAATTCTCTACCTCAAGCGGCTCTTAGGCCTTGTACAGGGTGAACATCATTGCTAAAAAGATAAAGAAACCCTAAGATTGATTACTTTCATTATTCTAAAAAATTTTCAGATGAGTATCTTCATCTTTGTTTTTTTTGTTCAATAACTTTAGATATGTTTTTAGCCTACTCTCAATATTGTATTGTATCTGGTGATTGATTCATTTTTATGGCTTATCAACCCATTGCATGTTATTTAAAGTCAGAAAATATTTTTAAAGTACAAAAATTTGCAGGGGGAGATAATTATTTAGTGATACTAGTCTTACTACTTAACCCATAGCTGGGGTGAAGAAGTGGTTTCATACCTTTCCCAAGACTATTTACATGTAAGTGAATATAAGAAACCCAACTGGAATTTGAACTTGGCTCTCCAATTAACAATTCCAATAAAAATCATTGATGTCTTATTTTATCTTTTTGAGAAAATATATTAAACTATATAATTTCTTGTAACTATAAATATTATTTTTTACTGTGTATGCATATCTGAGTTGACATGCCTGTTATTTTAAACAATGAAATTAATTTCAACAATAAAATGGATGTAATCCAGAAATCTAATCTACAAGAAAACCTCAGAGATTCTTTCACATCATTGTAGAGGTATGGTGCCACTGCCTGGACATTAACTAAAACCCTAGAGTCTAAGCTTGATGGAACCTACACTCGGTTGCCGAGAATTATACTCAACATCTCTTGGTGACAACATCCAACTAAATCACAGCTTTATGGACCCATCCCTGATATTTCTACAATCTTGCGTAAACTCCAAATGCGCTTTGCAGGACACTGCTTTTGAGCATAACAAGAACTTGTGAATGATCTCCTGCTATGGACACCTAGATATGGTGCAAGATTGGATGGTTGCCCAGCAATCACTTACACTGACCAACTTATGACAGAAAATGTCACCTTAATGTCCTCCCAACCTTCATGTAGTACCAGGATGGTTGGCATGATAGACTTATGAATGTCCAAGCTAGCTTGACCAAATAATAATAATAAAGCCGAGAAATCTGGAAGTCCTTACTAAAGAAAAATGTGCCTACTGACAGGAAAAAGAGGAATAAAGATTTGATTACTGTTGAAGATGTGACATGGCACTTAACATTTAAATTAAATCAGACATATCAATCTATCAAAGCACATGATTTTCTTGTGTTTCTTTTTTCTTTCTTTCTTCCTTCTTTCCTTCCTTTATTTTCCTGTCTGAGAGGTGGAGGAATAGAATCTGGGTCACTTAACAACCAGATAGTTTGACCTCCTAATGGAATAAGTAAAAGTCAATCACTCAAGCTCACGTGACATGCACCGCCAAGTGTGATTTTTAAAAAAATATATTTTCAGTTTCCAGAAAATCTGTGACTAAGTCAAGTCATGAATAAATTGATTCCCATTGTTCATTCATTAGAAATGCACCCATGGATTTATTCAATTACTAGACGTATAACGAATAAGAAAATATAATTTCCAAATAAATCTTCCCAGTTTTATTTTCGATTACTTGATATGTACTGATTAAGAAAATATTATTCCCAAGAAATCTTCAGTCTTATCTTGGACTTATTTTAATTACTAGATGTAGAACAATATAGAAGTATCATTCCAGAATCTCCCAGTTTATATTGCAGAAGGAATAATTACTAATTTTCATTTGGACATTCTAAAGAACTTCTGTTTGCTGTTATGAACATTTCAATTTATGAACTCATGATTCATAGATAATCAGTGATATCCAGTATCAGATAAGTGCCTCTTGTTGAACTTACATCTGATTTCATTCTCTCCCCTATTCAATTGTTTTGGTATATAAAATTGTTTTTAAACTTTCATCCAGTCTTTGTTGTTCGTTGACACCAGTGTTATGCACATCTATCTGAATAATCCTATCTTTTCTTTTCTGAACCTGATGTTCATATCCATATGTTGCCAGTTTGTAACAAAAAGCATATTTTTCTTTAGTAAAGACTTCTCTTCATTGTACCACTGTGCATCCATAATTATAACTATGGACAACAAAAACTGATCTGTGATGTGATAATTAGATTTATCTCTTTATAATAATGAATACTTTGTGCAATAAAAGGAGTAGCCAATTAAAACTTCTTTTGCATTTTACTTTTTAATTTCTACCTCAAAACAAAGCCAGTCTTATTGCACACAAATGTGCATGTGTTTAACACTTTATTCATGTATAAGAGAGGGAGGCTGAATGGCAGAAAGAAAATGGGAGGTAATTTATATCTATAAAGTCAGGTTGCAGCTAATGCACACAAATGTGCATGTGTTTAACACTTTATTCATGTATAAGAGAGGGAGGCTGAATGGCAGAAAGAAAATGGGAGGTAATTTATATCTATAAAGTCAGGTTGCAGCTAATGCACACAAATGTGCATGTGTTTAACACTTTATTCATGTATAAGAGAGGGAGGCTGAATGGCAGAAAAGAAAATGGGAGGTAATTTATATCTATAAAGTCAGGTTGCAGCTAATGCACACAAATGTGCATGTGTTTAACACTTTATTCATGTATAAGAGAGGGGAGGCTGAATGGCAGAAAGAAAATGGGAGGTAATTTATATCTATAAAGTCAGGTTGCAGCTAATGCACACAAATGTGCATGTGTTTAACACTTTATTCATGTATAAGAGAGGGAGGCTGAATGGCAGAAAGAAAATGGGAGGTAATTTATATCTATAAAGTCAGGTTGCAGCTAATGCACACAAATGTGCATGTGTTTAACACTTTATTCATGTATAAGAGAGGGAGGCTGAATGGCAGAAAGAAAAATGGGAGGTAATTTATATCTATAAAGTCAGGTTGCAGCTAATGCACACAAATGTGCATGTGTTTAACACTTTATTCATGTATAAGAGAGGGAGGCTGAATGGCAGAAAAAGAAAATGGGAGGTAATTTATATCTATAAAGTCAGGTTGCAGCTAATGCACAAAATGTGCATGTGTTTAACACTTTATTCATGTATAAGAGAGGGAGGCTGAATGGCAGAAAAGAAAATGGGAGGTAATTTATATCTATAAAGTCAGGTTGCAGCTAATGCACACAAATGTGCATGTGTTTAACACTTTATTCATGTATAAGAGAGGGAGGCTGAATGGCAGAAAGAAAATGGGAGGTAATTTATATCTATAAAGTCAGGTTGCAGCTAATGCACACAAATGTGCATGTGTTTAACACTTTATTCATGTATAAGAGAGGGAGGCTGAATGGCAGAAAGAAAATGGGAGGTAATTTATATCTATAAAGTCAGGTTGCAGCTAATGCACACAAATGTGCATGTGTTTAACACTTTATTCATGTATAAGAGAGGGGAGGCTGAATGGCAGAAAATAAAATGGGAGGTAATTTATATCTATAAAGTCAGGTTGCAGCTAATGCACACAAATGTGCATGTGTTTAACACTTTATTCATGTATAAGAGAGGGAGGCTGAATGGCAGAAAGAAAATGGGAGGTAATTTATATCTATAAAGTCAGGTTGCAGCTAATGCACACAAATGTGCATGTGTTTAACACTTTATTCATGTATAAGAGAGGGAGGCTGAATGGCAGAAAGAAAATGGGAGGTAATTTATATCTATAAAGTCAGGTTGCAGCTAATGCACACAAATGTGCATGTGTTTAACACTTTATTCATGTATAAGAGGGAGGCTGAATGGCAGAAAGAAAATGGGAGGTAATTTATATCTATAAAGTCAGGTTGCAGCTAATGCACACAAATGTGCATGTGTTTAACACTTTATTCATGTATAAGAGAGGGAGGCTGAATGGCAGAAAGAAAATGGGAGGTAATTTATATCTATAAAGTCAGGTTGCAGCTAATGCACACAAATGTGCATGTGTATGTATGAATTAAAATAAAACATGCATAATGAAGTATACCTGTGTAGACCTAAGAAAACAAGAAACTAAATCTCTCATAAGCAACTAGACATTTTATTCAACTACAGACCCCAGCCTGTGCTGTGAGTGTGTATACAGTCTCTGACCCTCATGCAAACGTCAATCATACATTGTTTTGCTCAGCTCAAGTTGGTTGATTTTGTTTAGCGGCATATTAACACATCTACGAGTTATTTAATGTTGAAATCTAAATATTTTGAACACAATTTTATCACTTCAACTACAGATGAAATGTATTCCTTCACTTTCATATCATTTTATTTTTGTTCGGAGTTTCACTATTTACCTTAATTTGTGCTACCACCCTCATGTCAGGGTGGACCTGGGAACAACAGCAGGTAAGACTGCCCAAGTGTTTTCACATGCACAAACATACACTTCATTTGGTCATACCAGTAAAAAGCCATTTTTCAAGTTATTTAGCAATTGGATAGTCTTCCTCTTTGATGTGTCTCGCCCCTTCAGGGTGTGGGCAATCATACTTCACCCCAATTCCCTTTCCTTTGTAGCTGCCCTAATAACATCTCCATAGCTCTTCGTAAATTTTGTCTTTGTTCTATCTACACATCAACTGCCCTAATAACATCTTCGTAGCTCTTAGTAAATTTTGTCTTTGTTCTATCTACACATCAACTGCCCTAATAACATGTTGAACTTGTCAAAGGAGTATAAAATGCCCATTTTCACAAATAACAGTTGGTGACTACCTGATGATTGTGTCAAAATGCATGAAACTTTTAGTTGTAGTCAGCCACTGTTCACGAATAATTTATTTACATTGCTGATAACCCTGGATGAGTGGACAAAGTGATTCCTTGAGAGTCTACAAAACTCTGGAGTCAGGATCCTGAAGGTAACATCAATCAGCTAAATGACAAACCTGTGACTATATATATATATACACACACACAATATGTGACCCAGAGTTCTAAGAACTTGCTTAGTGCATGTGAATCAAACATAATATGAACTTTTACTAGTATCATTTGTCAGGCAATGGTATAATGAAGATGGTAAAAACTAAATGTTATATAAGTAATTTTTTCCCCTGTTTAAATTCCATAAGTGAATACACTCAGAAATATAAAGATAAAATAATCTTTAAAACTCTTAAAATGAAAACAACTTTTCAGTATGTCTGAATATACGTCAGAAATGAATCATAAAAGTCAAACAAATCAGAATCTTGCAGTAAATCAGGTAAAAATACAAAATATTCCAACCTGTATAAAGAAAAGGACGGAAATTTATATTTTGAAAATAAATAAAAAGTATGTTGTAATTTTTCAAATGAACATGATAAACTTAATCTCATCTTAGAGTTTTGTGAGTTTATATATTTCTTTTTTATCAATATCAAATTGTTTTTCTTCAACATGAGTTTGGCTTCTGTTCAACTTGTATGGAACTGAAGCCCTGGAATATATTTTCTAATCAACATATTCACAAATGTATATTATCGGCATATTTTCACCAGAGTTCCTGAGAAAATAGTTCAGTTGGTTGGCAAATTGTTACTTGAAAGAAAATTAGGTTTGAAGTAGTTTTGGCTCAATGTTACTGAAATATAATCTCCCAGCATTTGTAAGTTTCTTTTATTCAAAATTTACACAAAAAAAATTGCTCATTAGTCTAAAATCAATTTCTATACAAATATGAAATATATTTTGAAAGATTGAGTTGTTGTTAAACATAAATAATAATAATAATTCCAAATACAATTGTCAATAACAAGAATTATTTTCTGAAAAGCTGTCATTAAAAATAAATCTAAAATGATTTCACCTTCATTTCCATGAAATTTCAAACATTCATTTATATGGGTCCTTCTATCAAAACAAGCCATTTCCCTCTTGAAGATGAAAATTTAAAACTGACATTAGAAAAAAAAAAGTTGTTTTTTTTCACTCATTTATATATTCATATTTATGGCATTAGGAACATTTTATTATTTTACTTATTTCACTAAACAAGAACAGAAGTTTTGAGCTGCTTAAAAAAGCAGGAAAAATTATTCACTGAAAATATAACATATATAATAATAATGGATAATATTACCAGTTTCCTTATAAGAAAACATTTGGCATTCATTGACTGAGCAACCCATACCACTTTCAGCTGAAATTTATAGAATCTTTCTCTTAAAATAATTTTTCAGGAAAAATGGTTTCTCAAGTCCAGTAGCTGTTATCACTCTTTCCAATATTGATAGTAGTTTCCTTCATAACCTTTTATTTGAAATAGTATCGAATACTAACATTATATGTCATCATAAAAACTCAAAGAGGGGCAACTAAGTATTAATTCTAATTATTTTGATGATGAATTCCATGATTTTTTTTCCTCACTTCTGGAAATGAATCCTGGGTATGATGATAAACTACATCCAGCAGCAAGGCCTCTGATCAGAAAGTTTTGAGGAGTGTGGAACTACCTCTTAATTGCTGTTGTTCCCAGGTTCACCCTGACCTGAGTTGGTAGCACCTGTTAGAGTCCCAGCTATGGACAAATAATTAACTCTCAAGCTGGGGTCAAATCACTATGAAAGTATAAAAATAGATTTTTAAAATAAAAATACCAGCAATACATTTTTGAAAAAAAAAATATTACCAGCAATACATTTGACTCTCAACAAAAACCCTCTTTACAAAAATACACCAATGAAAGCTGATCTATAAACTGATTTCTTGCAAATATATATTCTATTCACACAAACCAATCATAAAAAATCTTGTAGGTATTAATTAAACTATTGAGGTGTCGATATGCTATAAAACAAAATAAACTAAACCAAATCAATAATAGATAATAATAGATAAATATTTTTCTCTACATGACTTGGAAAAATTATACCATTAATTTCAATAATTTAATCATGTTTAAGGTATAATTTATGAAACCATAAAGTTCAGTTATTAATAACAAATGTTTTGCATCTTACCTGTGATTAGTTTATTTACTGCTAAATTAAAAAAAATAAAAACCAAAGTGAACATCATCTAGGTACATTAATTCCATAATTTTTGCCAGGGGTAACTGTTACGCTCACCCCACCCAATGTTAACATCAGCATCAGAATAAATGCAAATTAAATATTACCCACTACCCATGTTTCTCAGTAGCCTAGCTTCCATCTGTCATTTCTGAGTGCAGTAAATTTTCTTATCAGACATGTGATAAAGGCTACAAAATATTTCCACTTGTCCATAATATGGATGGATTACAACATTAGCACAAGCAATACACACTAAAGAGGAGTTGAAAGCACAAAAACAGTACACACATCAAAGGGGAAGCAACTCTGCACAAAACTACCAACAGGGATTAGAATCTAGCAATCAAACAAGAGAAATCAATTTTGCATTGAACTAATCTAAAAACAAACATCAATCAGTGCATACAATTTTTAGGTTTGGTTGGCATTTGAGGGTGTGGATCTTTCACAGAAAAAAAAAAACTTGAACAGTAATTATCAATGGTGGTATTAAGGTAGAAACAAATATTTTAGATTTTCATCTGTCTGCATGGGTCACAGTGTCAAGTACCATTTTTTGCATGGGTGTGCTGACTTCCACACAACAAACAAAATTCTCCTTTCATCCACTCAGACGAACCTGCTGGGAATAACATGTACTCTGACCAGATTTTATTGATTTGTGTTGTTTTTTTTCAGAAAAAAAAATGTTTTAGCCAAGCCATAAAACTTACCTTTTATAATTTCTTATAAATATATATTTCATTAATATATCTCATACAAGAAAACACATTAATACCTTATACTATTAATCAATTTGGATTGAAGATCACCTGATACCTCATGGTCAACAGTAAGAAAAAAAAAGGATCAGTAAAAACTAAGGATCAGTGACTGGAATAAATTTTGAAAAAAGAAATTCTATTCTTTCCTTGCATCTGATAAGCAAGAAAAATGGAGAATGTCTTAAAATTTATAATTAGAAATAAGAAAAGTTCTAAAACTAATTCAGATTAACAATCAGAGTGCCAAGAGAAAAAAAATTCTATCCGCAATTATAATATCATCAAAAGCTTTATTTTGGCACCTATCATCATAATCTTAATAAAACCAATGCTTTATCTTAGACTGTCTGTTTATATAATACCATTTATGTTTTATCTTAGACTGTCCTCTAATTAAAATCATACTAACTTCATCTTAGACTCTGCCCAAATTCTTCTTCTTTATCTGCCCTTCATGATATACGCAGTCATGGCTCTCCACAACTTTCTGTCCCTTGCAACTCTTAATCAACATTGGTTTTCTCTTATTTCTTGTAAGACCTATTTTACCATCCATTTTATGCATTGTTTACCTCTGTCCCTCTTGCCTTCTATCTGTCCCATGAGTATCAGATTTTCCAAGCCCTCCTTCCTTATTATATGCTCCAGAAAACTCAACTATCTCTTCCTGATGTCAAGTACTTTTTTCCCTTTTTGTTTCCCTTTTCTCCAAAACATTGTCATTGCTCACAGCCCACAATAACCTCAGCATCCTCCTGTAGAATGACATTTCTGTTGCTTCATGTTTCTTCTTCATCAGAAAATCCAATTTATTTTCTTAAACCAGGCAATGAATATTAACTTCTTGTTTAATCCTATCTTGAATTTAAATACTGAAAATTTCATAATTTCACATTTGCTTTTTATAATCCTTTTCATCATAGATGAAAAAGATTATAAGGAGATTGTCCAGCACTCATTGCTATACAGAAGGACAGATATCACATGACAGTAATCTTTTCCTTGTTTCTAGCAAAATTTTCCTATTTATTATTACTCTGCTTAGCTTTTGGAATGCTTCCTTGTTTATTCCAATACATTTTTGGATTTCAGTGTTGCTCTTTCTGTTCTCTGTTAAAATACTTCCCAGATATTTTAATTTCCACACTTGTTTGATTTTGGTATCTCTGATTTGCAATTTGCACTTTGGGCTGTACCTTTTGTTAACAACCATGCTGTTATATAGGAATAAAGTGTCACTGCCGACACTTGAGTTTGAACATAGATCACCAGTGAGAAAACACAGGCGATCCCATTATTAAATTAAATAGACCATATGACCATAGAAGAAACGCATACCTAGTAGCTGACATCTAATCAATTTCTATTTCTACTCTAGTCACTATACTATTTCTCTATACAGATTACTTTTCTAGCAAGAATTATTAGTCAGAGTGTTATTCAAAGAAGTCTGACACCAACATTGTTCAACAGCATACAATAGTTGTATCTGTGATTACAAAGTCTCTACTACAATGAGCATTACAAATGTGACAATGAGTGTCCGTTGACATGACAAAAGTGTCAACGAGTGTTCGTTGACATCACAAAAGTGCCAATGAGCATTTGTTGACATCATAAAACATGCATTGTCTTCTTGCAATTAATGTTTAATCTTTTCTTTTTGTTCCAAATTATAATACCTAAAATGCTTAATCTTAGCTTAGCCCCTAACCACTCATACTTTATCTTAGCTTGTGCCCTACTTAATGCCACTTATGTTTTATCTTAATCTCTATCCTAATTATAATCATATTACCTATGCTTTATCTTAGCCTGTTCCTGGATTGTAATAATACAATATATTATTTGTACATATCATGCTTGAACATTTGGAACATTCATTCATATTTATGTGCCATGATACTGCACCTTATGCAGTTTTACATAATATGTTTTTTAACAACTAAAAATATTTTGAAAAATTAAAAAATAGCTTTGAAACTCTTAATGTCTTATTCCACATGAAATTACATCACCTAATGTAAAAGAGAAAATTCTCAGTCTTTCCATTGTCATTATTCTCCTGAGTTTTTTCTCTTACATTAAAAACTTCCTAACATCTTTGTTATACATATTTTGTTTGTAGTATTCACAAATTGTGTTGTGGCTTTTATATTACCCTTTTCTATGAGAAATATCCCACCCTCCAACAAATACCAGTTGGTTAAAGCACTCAGAGCAATGATAAAAAGACTCAAAAAGCCAGAGGATTTTTTCGACAAAAGTTGCAAATGTTGAATCAGTTTTCCACCATGTCAATGGCCTAAGTAAACACGGAAATGGGGTGAAGTGGGGTGGGGGATGAGTTCAATACTTGTGCAATAAAACAAAGAAAAAATAAACTCAAGAAAAATGTTAATGTTTCAGTTCCATCAATGAAAAGAGTGTCTAATGTTCGTGATAAAGTCCTTATAAAGTTTGAGGGGAAATGTATATGGCTTAGAAAACCTGGGGCAAAAGCTTGTCCTGATTGATAGGAACATTCTGCATGGAGAGGCACTTAGCTGCAGTGAATGTTGGGAGGTCAATGAGTCAAGAGTTTAAAGCTAGCATGGCATGGCTTGATAGCTTTATAAAGTGTTGCTATATCAAGATCATGGAAAAATCAACATTATCTGATATAGAAGTGGCACCAAAATTCACAGAAAACTCCAAAAAGAAGTAATTGAGGATAAATGCTACCATCAAGAACAAGTCTTCAACTGTGAAAGATTTAAGGCTTGGAAAGATTGTCTTTCTCTGGTGCTATGCAGCAAAGCAGTAGATACATAACAAGCTCAACCTATTATACAAAGACACTTCATGCCCAATTTTTCTCACCAGAATTTATCTTGCACATTTACAAGTCTATCATACATCTATGTATTGAATATTCCTATTATATCTGGTCTGGTGTTTCTGCTATATATTTAGAGATACTTGATAAAATCCAAAGAATTTGCAATGTTATGTTGCCATCTCGGTTTCAGTCACTTTCTCGCTGTTGTAACAGTTTTCCTGTGCCTTTTCTATAAATATTTTCATGGTAATTGTTCTAATTAATTTTTCTCTTTTGTACCTAGACTTCATGAATTTAAGCACAGTACTAGATTTACAGCTAGGTCTCATACTTTTACAGTTGAAATCGCTAGATGTAACCATAAGTTCTATGTTAACAGTGTCTTCTCTTGCACTTCTCGCTTGGGGATCTCTCTCTGGTTTCTTGCTTCCCAGTCAACTTTGATGTTCAAAAATTTAAATGCAATGTCAATTATAAACTTTTGTCTTCATAATTCCTGTTCTTTTATTGTCCTCTCTTCTTAATAATATTTTCCTCAGACTCTTTCATTCTCAGCAATCCCTTGTGTTATCATAGCTTTATTGTCTTGCTTGGGGTGAAATGATGAAAAAAAAACATAGGAAGAAAACAAAAATATTCAGCTCATATTTAGTAATGCAAAAATAAGGCTTAACCCATAGTCATTTTGTTGCACGATTGGTCCAAACACAGTTTTATAATTGAAGTGAAGAAATACCTTGAGATGAAAGAGCTGTAATCAATGTTCTCATAAATCCCAAATCCCTGATGTATAATGATGAAAACATTGAAGTGAAATTCCTGTTTCTAAATATAATATCTCACTGTTGCAGCCATGATGAAATGTGTAAAGGAAGCATACACTTGCCTTACTTTTGCAAGGATTTCTCTTGCTCTTGATGCTGGCATATATAGCAACATCAAAGATTTATGGAAGAGCTTCAATTGCAAATGCAAATTGAGCTTATTTCTGAGTTGATGTTCTAAAACCGAAGACCAACGCCTGCTGGAAGGCATTAGGGAGCAAGTAAGTCAACAACTTCAAAGGCTTCTGTACAATTGATGGAAAAATGAAAGAGAATTTGCTGGTTATGAGCAACCTTAATGGAGGGACATGATTGAGAAAGATGTCAAATAATATACTGAAGAGGACCAAGAAATCCTAACTGACAAAAACCAGAAAATTACTAACAGGAAAATAAAAAGCTGAAGAAATCGTTGTCTATCAATCACATTGGACTCTGGAAACATTCACAGCCACAAGTTCTGAAGAATATGACCAAAGAGCTTTGATGAAATGAAACCTATGTATCCCCTATGTGATTACAGATGACCTAAAGCCACTGCAAATAGTTGAGGGACAAATCTAAGTACAAAAAAAAAAGCAAAAAAAGAAGCAGCAGCTTCCTTGATTTTTTTTTTAACCAAGAAATCTGCAACTGTGAACTCTCATTGTGCTCTTGAAATTCCACTACCATCAACCTCTGGAGAACTTGATTTTCTGACTCTTTCCAAAATATCAATGTACTGAGACAATTTTAAATAAGGGTTTTAAACATGTGGGGTTTTTGAAAACACAATCTGTTGTAGAACCAACTGATCATATATGATGGCCCACTGTATGCACAATAAATTTTATTTTTGTATTTCAACTTCTATAGACTCAGATAAAACTTAATTTTTCTAAGGATTGTTATGTTTGTCTTGATGAGTATTATAGAGTTTCTCATTTTTAGGTAAGTGTGTTCCCAGTTCAAATTATTAAAAGCTTTAAGAAAACACAAAGGCAAGATAAAGTTTTCAAGGTAAAAGTTATTAAATCATTATTCAAATATGTCCTTTCTTTATTCTCTAAGTCAGATGGTTATGACACACTGTCCAATGAAAACAATTCTCTCAGTGTCTTCAAGGACATCTTTAAGAAAGGAGGATTGGGCTGATATATTTTTATTCCCCATGTTGCACAATAAAAGATCGAGCATAACTAGATGCTTTATTCAAACTATTAACCACTTTCATTTTGTTTTAATCACAGTGTTTTAGTTGATTCATTCTTAGGTCTTCCTTAGGCATACAATCTACTAGATTGAGTCATAAATAATTTCTGTTTAAGGGAACCCATAATAATGACAATTAACTAACCATTTCTGAAATATGATACTAGAATTTTCTTGTGACATGCTGATGCTTATTGAAATCCTCACAGTATTTAGTATTGTTGAAGTTATCGCTAACATTTTTTCAACATTTACAAACTCTACATTTCCTTCAATTTCGCAAGCCAATAGATGATATATAAGACCTTAAAGAAAAGATATGCAAAAAAAAAATATTGTATTTTTATTAAATAAGTATTTGTTATTTTAATCATTAAATTGTTTTTAAAATAGTGAGAGTATATTGTATGTTAAATAATAAAACTTTACTTTTTCCAAAAAAAAAAAAAAAAAAAAAAAAAAAAAATTAATGAACATTTATTGTACTACACTACACACCCTTGTAAAACCAACTGTACTTTGTATCCACTTAACAGTTTGCACTTCTTCCCAAAATTTGGTTTCGATCAGTCAATGTATGGCTATTTTAAAGGGTATGATGAACAAACAAATGACTAATGGAAGTTACAAAATTTTATATATATAGATTTTTTATTTAGAATTCTTAAAATACAATGAAACACTAAATGCACATTTATATGTCCAGCAGCTGCAATGCATCTATAAAAGTTTGGTCAAAAAGCGTGCTATGTTTGTCAATAGGAAAAATGTTGTTCACAAAGTTGCATATAGAAAGACTAAGACAGGAGATATTTTGAAACTCACCCACACACTATATTCACCTGATCTTGCCCCCAAACAAATTATTACCTTTTATGATCACTGCAAAATGATTTGATGGGGAAGACTCTCTCTAATGAAAACTAGATTCAATTGTTTGTCAAAATCTTGAATCAAAACCTGCAGAATTTTATTCAAAAGGTATTGAAGAGCTGCCTGATAATTGGCAACAAATCATTGCAAGTAATGGCAAATATATAACAGAATGAAATGTAATTATGCTTTATTTTTTGAAGAATAAATTTGAAATCATTTATGACTCAATATAATAGATGGAAGGACAGTTTTGAAATAGTAAAAACTGAATAATTTTAAACAAAAAAAAAAAAAAATACCTTCCGTCTTTCAAAATGGATTTCAATACCTGAGGAAGGTGGAAGAATGAATCAGCCAAAATTTTGTATTAACAACAAGAGCAACAAAAATAATGTGATCAATACTTCAAACAGCTCTTTCAACATTAGAGAAAAATTGCTTCATTTTGGCACTGGAGTTGAACAATGAAAGAAAAAAAAAACCTCTTAAATAAAATAAACGTAAGTAAATTGATACACAAAATAAAAACTGAGTAATAAAAGTTTGAGAGTACAAGAAACAAGAGTAGTATCATTTTGGTTTTGTTTTCAAATGAACAAATAAAGCCAACCTTTGCTCGAGAATTTTGCAATTTCAGCCTTTAGTTCCTGGCTAACTTGTATTTTCCACTTATCGCCTGAAGAGGCCCGTCGATGGTGCTTCTTGTAGTGGTAGTGTTTGGAGCCAGAGGTGGAAGGGCCACTCAGTCGGCACTTGGACGATGATGATGATGATGATGATGACAACCGGCTGGACAGGTGACTGTTGCAATCACAAGTGGGGAGGTCCAGGCCAGTCGACATTCCCACACCGTTATAAATGTGTAGGGCAGGGGAAGTGTGCGATTTCATAACAGAAATAAGCTGTGGTGTGTCACTGGCCAGAGAACTACTGCAGGAGGAGGAGCTAAATATATCTGCAACCAGGGCAGGTATATATAAAAAAAAATAAAAGTAAGGGCAAAAAAAAAAGTAAAAAAAAAAAAGAAACAATAACATCAAGCAAAGAAAAAATTAGAGGAGGAAGAGGAAAATATAAAAAAAAAAAAATGAAGAGCGAGAAAATACATGATAAAGGTATTTAGGTATCATGCAGTGATCACATTATTACGAGACCAACACATGAAAAATGGCAAGCATACTTCCACTGGGAGGAAACAATATTGAACAGACTGAGCTGAACAGACCCATGGGGAGAGACAGACTGATTTAAACAGACTGACCTAAATAAATAGTATGAACAGAATTAGCTAAACAGATAGATTGATACAGAGGAACAGACAGATGGATAGATCGATATAGAGGAACAGACAGATGGATGGACAGAATAGTGCATAGGAACAGACAGACGGATCGACAGATTGGTGCATAGGAACAGACAGACGGATCGATGTACAGATTGGTGCATAGGAACAGACAGACGGATCGATGTACAGATTGGTGCATAGGAACAGACAGACGGATCGATGTACAGATTGGTGCATAGGAACAGACAGACGGATCGATGTACAGATTGGTGCATAGGAACAGACAGACAGATGGATGTACAGATTAGTGCATAGGAACAGACAGACAGATGGATGTACAGATTAGTGCATAGGAACAGACAGACAGATGGATGTACAGATTAGTGCATAGGAACAGACAGACGGATGGATGTACAGATTAGTGCATAGGAACAGACAGACGGATGGACAGATTGGTGCACAGGAACAGACAGACAGATGGACAGATTAGTGCACAGGAACAGACAGACGGATGGACAGATTAATGCATAGGAACAGACAGATTGATGCACAGGAACAGACATATAGATTGACCTACAGGAACATATAGATAGATGGTGAGTGGTGCACAGTAACAGCTAGACAGATTGACACACAGACAGACAAAGTGATATATTGGTATATAGGAACAGACAGAAAGAGAGATCAATGCTCATGGAAAGATTGAGAGAGAGAGAAAGATATCAATATGTGAACAGGCTGAGAATGAGAGAGTAAGATCCATCCACATGGATAGACTGAGAGAGAATTAATGTGCATGAACAGGTCAAGAGAGAGAATCAGAATCAGAACATGTGGACAGGCCAAGAGAGAGAGAGTGATCGATGCACGTGGACAGACCGAGAGAGAACGATGCACGTGGACAGACCGAGAGAGAGAGAGAGTGCAGGAGAGAGATCCCTGCACATAGACAGGCCGAGAGAGAGAAAGAGAGGCACAGGGACAGACCAAGAGAGAGATTACATAGGATAATAATTCTTAAGAAAGACTTAGGTATTTGAGGTATAAAGTAAATTTATATTCACTATCAATTGCTTATGTAAACATTTTTCATTTTCTTTTCTTTTGCTTCAAGAAATGTAGCAGATTCTTTTTGGTACTTATACAGATCTTCTCCCAAATAAAATCTATTTATCTGCGATAAGTAAGAGTTTGAGTAATTTTAGAATGCTGTATAAAGTAACTTTCAAATAACTACCACTGAATGGTGTCAATGGTTTAGTCTTTTGTCAACCCCAAAACAATGCCTTTGCAATAAAGAATGTGCATTTGATAGAAAGGCCAAAAAGAAAAAGACAGACAAAAGCCAGTGATATAATGAAGAGAGATACACAAGTATTTTTTTATGTGCCATGTCCCTTTATTATATAGGTGATTATGGCTCTTCACAATTTCCTATATTTTTAACTCTTAGCAGCATCTGTCTTTTTACTGTCCCTCTCATCCCAGTCCTTGTATTGCTTTCCATTTATACAACCTCATTAAATAGGTTACCGCTGTTTCCCTGACCCTCATTATATTGTGAGTGTCAAATTCTCCAAACCCTCTTTCCTAACTGTGTCCCAGAAATTTCAACTATCACTTTTTGATGATAAATACAGATGTCCTTCTGCTTCCATTTTCTTTAAAACTTCCTATTCACAGGTTCTATAGTATTCTCAGTATCCTTCTGTAGAACCACATTATTACCTTCAGTTTTCTCTTAATCTGCAAAGAAATTGTCCAGTATTCACAGCCATAAGGGAGGATTGAGATTACATCTGAGCTCAGGACTATTTTTTGTTTCTAATGAAATTTTCCTGTTTCTTAATACTTTGCTTAGCTTTTGCACAAGTACCTATTTAATAAATCTATGTGCACAAATGAAGAGTGTATTCATGTGAGCACAAGGAGGAAATTTTTTTTGTGCTTTACAAATTTTTGATGTTTTCTTTACAGCAAATATTTCAGTTTGCCAAGTTATTCTACTTATTAAATACAGTTAAAACATTTACAAACTGATATATTTTAGACATATACTTTTTTTAACAAAAATAAAAAAAGAATCTGTCAAAATCCGAGATGTTATATTTTCTTTTAAATTTAAAATCAGATTAATGTTTTCTCAGCCTTGCCTGTTAAAGTTAATATATCTGTTGTGGAGTAGCTGAACACCCCCATAAGATGAGCTGGTCTAAGACTATTTAAACAACACTCACTTTTACTGAATGAGAGGAATTAACGATCAACTGTTTATTACATTAGTCTGTGTTCTCATCTGTGTAGCATATTATTCTCCAGAATAAACTACTACTTATTTTTTATGTGTGTGTCAACCTTTCCTATTTATGACACAACAATCTCCATGTCTATTTGGTGGCAGATTTCATTTTTAAGAATTCTTTTTAAGCATTTCTTGAATCTTTTCTATAGTATCCTCTTGTTTCACTAAACAGGAACATTAATGGAAGGAAATAATCTTCCATCTTTGCCACATAGCCTATACATATCAGAGAACACTTTTGCAGCATACAGTATTTGTGGCACTGGCTGTCTGGAGAAGTCCAGAATTTGCAAGGAAATCATTGCAGTGTATGCTGCTGATGAATGCATTCAAGAAAGCATGCTGTGATGTTGGTATTTTATCCAGAATAGATGTTCATAAAGAGAAAGAGACAAAACAATTGCTTTGTAAGCTCATATGAGAGGGGTGCTGAAAAGTTATTCGCCCAGATAAGCCAATACCAAGAAAAGATAATAAAAAAAATTTTTTTTAAATTCATGCTTGGTCATTTGATTAGATTTTGAGAACTTTTCAACACTATTCAAATATCTAAAAACACAAGAGATACAAAACTTCACTTTGACTTCCATTTTCACACTATAAAGCAATACTCAGATGGTTTAGCTACCCCCACCACTCAAACAAACAAATTAATACTTTACAAAGTACTCAATTATAAATGCATATACACTATGGGCCAAATGTTTGGGGCCACCCTCTAGATTTCAAAGAATCACCTAAAAAAGGTTGAAGGTTGCATGCCTTTTCAAAACTAATTTAGTACTTCATATCAGAAGAGAGGGATTTTTCATTTCCCGAAGGTTTTATTATATATTCAATAATAATAACAACATCAACCCATTCCTGCTTAAAGCTTCCTTAAAATTTTAGCTCTTTTTACCTCATCTACCTTGTTGGCTAATGATGATTTTAAGGCTGATGGATTTTAAAATTAGATGTCATGCACTAATTGGTTAATTTCAGCATCCTAGCTTAGTAGGAGTTAATTAAATCGATGAACATATGAAATTTGCTACTGCTACTACTACTAATAATAATAATAACAACATTAACCCATTAGCACATAAAACTTCTCTAAAATGTTAGTCCTTTTTACCTTGTTGTTGGCTAATGATGATCTTAACATTTACAACTCTACAAGTATACATGTCTGCTAGTGAAACTCATTCTCAATATTCTCTGGGCAGACATGTTTGCCAAGTGGCAGTGCTTTGTTTCAAAGGGAAAGTACATTTCTAAAAATAACCTATTACTACAGACATGACATCATTAAGCTTGTGTTATGAACTTGGAATGCCTGGATGTCAGCCATTTTGTCCGAACTGAAATAGTTGCTTTATCAGTGAATTTTAATAAAGTGTTTTTAAAAATGTTCATTTTTCTATCACAATGGTGACTGCCAGAGCAAGGCATGGATCTGTTACATCGATAGAGGAACTTTTCATGGACAGTGAGAGTGACACAGAAGAATTTCTCAGATTTACCTACACAGATATTGGTGATGTGTATGACAGTGAAACTGAAAGGAATTCCAACCAAGAAGGAGGAATTTTCAAACCATCACAAGAATATGATCATCCATGAATAACAGAGCTTTCCTATACTCCTGAACCTACAAATGTTGATCGAGAAGCTAGTGAGGTAGACATTTTTCATCTTTTTTTATTAGGTGAAGTTATTCAGTTAATGGTAGTGGAAACTAACCAGTATATGAACAATATGAAAACAAAATTACATCATATGGAAAAACATTTGCTTGGAAGAAACAAAAGCATTTTTGACCTTGATTTTGTTGATAGGTTTCACAAAGCGGCCTTCATATTTGTCTTACTGGACAACAGATACCCTTTTATATATATGCAAGGTTTTCACAATGTGATGAGTAGGCTGTCGTATCTTCATCTTGTTGATAATTCATGTTTTTTTTTTCTCAAAATTGATTATATGTACAATAAAAAAAATATGTCTACATTTTCAACATCCTTTCATGCAAATACCCTGAACATTTTATAATAATTACTCTAAAACCCTAAAAGTTACATTGCTAGTAATATACCCACCATTCAAAAATTTACCACACCCCAAATTAATGTGGATACAACTCTGAAGGTTAATGCAGAATTGTAAAGGTTAATGCTGGTAGATTTTAAAATTAGATGCCATGTACTAATTGCTTAGTTTCAGCATCCTAGCTTAGTAGGAGTTAAATCAATGAACATATGAAATTTAGTAATAATAATAATAGTAATAACAAAATTAACCATAATTAATCTGCATAAAGCTTCCTTAAAATTTTAGTTCTTTTTACCTAATCTACTTTGTTGGCTAATGATGATTTTAAGGCTAGTGGACTTTAAAATTAGATGCCATGCACTAATTGGTTACTTTCAAAATCCAAGCTTAGTAAGCATTAAACCAATGAAGGTATGAATGTACTATATTAAATCCAGAGAGTGGCTTCAAACTTTTGGCCTATAGTATAGATGTGTCTGCATGTTAAAGAATCTTTATTTATAAAAGTGAGATTATTCAGCAAATACATTTATATAATGGGCAAGAGTGTTTATTCAATTGCTTATCCATTACTGAGTCTTTATTTCAGAAATGAAACCAGGCCATTTCAACTGCCTATCAGTATTTTCTCATCTGAAGAGGGAAGATAATTAGATGCACAAAGCAAGGACGATTCAATCTAGATGTACGAAGAGATGGTAATGTTTTACTTAAGGGAATGATAAGTACAGAAAGACAAGAAATGGACAAGCAGAAAAAGAACCATTTACCATAATCCCATATTTGACCAGTATTTTCATTGCAATACAGAATATAAATGCTATTAATGTCATTTTTACTAATAAATTTTCAATCACTTTCAAACTAAAAAGAAATCATCTTGCCTTCATGATCAGATAAGGGATACAAGAGTGAAGAAGTATAATGTCTTGTTTCATAACTAGAAGTGAAATTTGAGATTCAATACTATCCTACAGAAATTATTTAACACTCATATCTTGAGGGAAATACCCCAGAAAGGATTTAGCACCCATTCTTTGAAGGAAATACTCCAGAATGGATTTAGCACTCATATCTTGAGGGGAAATACTCCAGAAATTATTTAGCACTCATATCTTGAGGGGAAATACTCCAGAAATGATTTAGCACTCATATCTTGAGGGGAAATACTCCAGAAATGATTTAGCATATCTTGATATCTTTTAGCACTCATATCTTGAAATACTCCAGAAATGATTTAGCACTCATATCTTGAGGGGAAATACTCCAGAAATGATTTAGCACTCATATCTTGAGGGGAAATACTCCAGAAAGGATTTAGCACCCATTCTTTGAAGGAAATACTCCAGAATGGATTTAGCACTCATATCTTGAGGGGAAATACTCCAGAAATGATTTAGCACTCATATCTTGAGGGGAAATACTCCAGAAATGATTTAGCACTCATATCTTGAGGGGAAATACTCAGAAATGATTTAGCACTCATATCTTGAGGGGAAATACTCAGAAATGATTTAGCACTCATATCTTGAGGGGAAATACTCCAGAAATGATTTAGCACTCATATCTTGAGGGGAAATACTCCAGAAATGATTTAGCACTCATATCTTGAGGGGAAATACTCCAGAAATGATTTAGCACTCATATCTTGAGGGGAAATACTCCAGAAATGATTTAGCACTCATATCTTGAGGGGAAATACTCCAGAAATGATTTAGCACTCATATCTTGAGGGGAAATACTCCAGAAATGATTTAGCACTCATATCTTGAGGGGAATACCCCAAAAATGATTTAGCATTCATATCTTGAGGGAAATACCCAGAAACAATTTAGCACTCATGTCTTGAGGTAAATAATCCAGAAACAATTTAGCAGTCATATCTTGAGGGAAAGACTCCAGAAATGATTTAGCACTTTTATTATACTTTGCACCTTGACACCCTTCCTATAGATTTTTTTAAGCATTTACACCATTTGTTTACAGATTTGCCAATTAGTATCAAATAGAGAGACATGGTAGAGTAATGGATTATGGCTTGGAATGAGGAATCAGAGAGCTAAGTTTGAATTATGACCGAGTTCATTACATTCACTTACATGCTAATACCATTGGGAAAAGTATGAATCCAGATAATGGTCGCATAGTTTTAGCATCTGCTTCAGTGAAAATGGAAAAACTTGTCAATTTTGAATATTTTCATTGGTAAATTCTCACTTGTTTAATTAATGATTTGCATTCATATTTCTGATTGTTATCATAATTAAAGCTCAGGTGTTCAATGATGAAAAAGGGTCTTTCTACTGCAATGTTATTGTCATAGAATTTGAAAGGTTTTTATTCAGTCATTAACTTAAGGATCAGATAAATAGGAAAACCAAGAAATTTTCAGTTACTGCCAGTATTAGTTATTTGAATAAAAACTTCTCTTAGAAGAGAACTGTTGACTTGCTATCAAAGGTGGAATAAATGTATACAGACTGAAGAGATATATTTTGAGTAAAAGAAAAAAAAATAATAATTTAAAATAATTTTTTGCAATTCATGGCATTTAAACAGACAAGTAACAAAAACCAAAGATTTAATTCTAACAAAACAAACTGTCTTTAGCAGATATAATATATACATAAAGGTTAAAGAGTACATCACCCAAGACAATATACACAACAAAGTTGCAAATGCTAGGCTAAAATAACCATTAATTAACAAGGATAAACTAGCTCAAAGGTTAAAAAATGTTTCTGTTTGAAACTTTTTGTGACAAGGTGCTCTAATCATTGCATTGTTTTTTTTAGACTACTTAAAAATAGAGTGACAGAGAATTTGGATCAGAGGTGGACACTTCCAATGGCTCACAGGCAGAGACAGTGAATGTGATGTGTATAAGGAGGAATATGCATGCACAATAACAATAAAATTGGACATTGAAAAGTATAACAGAGAACTAGAAAAGAACACACTAATCAGTAACCAAAAAGAAAAGAAAAATATCTATGACAATTTGTACAACAATCTAACAGACATTTGCTGTCCTATAAGATAGTAAGATAATTTCTAGGAAATTATCAAATGAATTAAAATGATTACTTCACTCATTGCCTGAAATTATCAAAAATATCAAATGATTCCCCTCACACCTTACAGGACGCTATCAGCCTAGTAAAAAAGAGTCCCCCACTCTTCTATGGAAATTATCAGACAAAATGAATATCCTCACACATTACAGGAAACTGTGAGCCAAGTGAAACTGATTCCAACAACACTTTCAGGAAATTATCAGACAAAATGAATTCCCTTCACACTTTGCAGGAAACTATAAGCCAAGTGAAAATGATTCCCTTCCTCATTCTTTTCAGGAAATTATCAAACAAAACAATTCTCCTCATACCTTGCAGGAAACTATGAACCAAGTGAAAATGATTCCTTTCCTCACTCTTTTCAGGAAATTATCAAACAAAACAATTCTCCTCATACCCTGCAGGAAACTATGAGCCAAGTGAAAATGATTCCTTTCCTCACTCTTTTCAGGAAATTATCAAACAAAACAATTCTCCTCATACCTTGCAGGAAACTATGAGCCAAGTGAAAATGATTCCTTTCCTCACTCTTTTCAGGAAATTATCAAACAAAACAATTCTCCTCATACCCTGCAGGAAACTATGAGCCAAGTGAAAATGATTCCTTTCCTCACTCTTTTCAGGAAATTATCAAACAAAACAATTCTCCTCATACCTTGCAGGAAACTATGAACCAAGTGAAAATGATTCCCTTCCTCATTCTTTTCAGGAAATTATCAAACAAAACAATTCTCCTCATACCTTGCAGGAAACTATGAGCCAAGTGAAAATGATTCCTTTCCTCACTCTTTTCAGGAAATTATCAAACAAAACAATTCTCCTCATACCCTGCAGGAAACTATGAGCCAAGTGAAAATGATTCCTTTCCTCACTCTTTTCAGGAAATTATCAAACAAAACAATTCTCCTCATACCCTGCAGGAAACTATGAGCCAAGTGAAAATGATTCCTTTCCTCACTCTTTTCAGGAAATTATCAAACAAAATGAATTCCCCTTATACCTTGCAGGAAACTATCAATCAAATCAAGATGATTTGTCTTTCCCATCATATTACCAGTGGTGCTAAGATATAATCTTTGTTTTTTACCAATTCTCTATTTAAATGAGTCTATTTACAATTCTGTGTTAAGTAATTGACTATACAAGAGGAAAAATGTTTCTTTCTCAAACAATCTGAATTGCATTCACCTCTACCCCATCCCTGCTAGTGCATCCTAAACAAAACAAATCAACTTTCAACAGCCTTTTTATTAAGAATAATTCTGCAAAGGAAAGAATTTTCCTTTTCCTGTCAGTTCACTTAATTAGTAGAAACAATAAATTCATAACTAAACAAGAATCACTAGAAAAAAAAAGTCACAAATTCAACCCTATAAAAATTGCTAAAGAATACCTGAATGTTTTATTTCATCAAATATTTCTTCCCCTTCAAATGTTAACAATAAACTTAACCTGCTCAAATCTAGAATTAACCATTATATTTCCCACATATACGTATAAACTGTACCTATTACTCTGCAACCCTTTACCTCAAGTGGCTCTTAGGCCTTTACAGGGTGAGCATTATTGTAAAAATAAAATTAAATATAAATCCTCTCTATGAAAACAATGATGTGAAATGATGTAAACTTTGAATTTTTTGCATCCTACCCCCTCTTTTGATGCAGGGTGAATGAAGTGGAAAGTAAAGAGGGTGACATGAGAACTCACAAGATGAACAACAATAAATGACAGTTGCACAAAATGGAAGCAAAAGTGGAATGAAACAAAAAGAGACTGATGTGTGTCAGGGTGGGGTGATTTGGTGAGGGTGACAACAGCAGAAACAGTTACGCTCTTCTGGTATTTGTTTTGAGTTTATTTATTTGATCTTGTTTTTCTGATATGCATATTTTTTTTAATTTAGCAAAGAAGAAGAAAGACTGGAGCGTACCAAAATGTTGTAATAAATATAGCAACAAAGATGAAGACAATAGTCCGAATAATGTAAGTAGTGTACATAATTCCTCATCTCAGAAATATAGAGAGATATGTAAAAATGGCACCTCTGATCAGTTGTTAACTGGGGCAAGAAATGGCTTGTAAATTTTAATGCCTCCAAAACAAAACTGCTATCTTTTAATCATCATAAAGAACTATTTTTGCTTTTCATCAGCATGGCTGATGCTAACCTCCAGAAGAGCAACTCATTGCACTTTTTTGGTTTAACAACTTTCACTGACATCAAGTGAAGTGATTATATTTTTTATTTTTTAACATTTCACCCCAAGAAAGGCAGGAGTGCCGCTAGCACACAAGTGGTTACAGAGAGTGAAAGTAAGAGTAAAAAGGGGTGCTTGAGGAAAGGATAAAGAGAAGGACGGGGAACAAGGTCAAGACATCAGAAGATGTCAACTGACATTACATTGGAATATTTGAAGATTATAGTTATCATATATAGCAACAGTATTCCATACATAGACAAATGGTAAATTTGAAGGATGGACTCTGACAAGAAAAACCTACTGGCACAACACAGTGAACCAACTTTCCTTGCAGTAGATGCAGCTATTGATTCAATGTAGTTGTTCCACTTCAAGTCAGTAGAAAACGTAAGTCCAAGAAGGCACAGTGAGATGCTCTTGTGAAGTTGAGCATCAACCGTGCTGATAGGAGGCAGGAAGGTTTCTCCATGGTGGTTAAATAAGAGCAGTTTCATTCTGGAGGCATTAAAATTTACAATTCATTTCCTGCCCTAGTCAATCATAGATTGGAGATCCTTTTTGAGACCAAAGGCCAGGTTAGCTTTGTCAGCAATGCCTGATTTACTATTGAGAAAGGAGTAAATAGTAGTGTCATCTGTGTAAATGTCTACTTGGGAACTGATAACATCAGGAAGAGGACCCAGGAGAGAGCATTGTTGAATACCAGGATTCATATGAAAGGAACTGGAGGAGAAAAATATTGGTATCAAATGCTAGATCTACTGTTAAGAAAGTTGGTTCACTTCGTTATGCGAGACAATTTGTAAAATTCATCTTGCACATTAATAAGGCTAGGATGCATTGAATAATGCTTCCATATTTGGTCTGATGCTCCTGCTATATATCTCAAGGATTCTCGACAAAATCCAAAGAAGGGTCTGTAATGTTATCAGTTTTGACCTGGCATCTTGACTTCAGTCAGTTTCCAACCAGCATGATGTTGCTGCCCTTTGTCTTTTCTATAAACATTTTCATAGCCATTGTTCTAATGAGCACTCCTTGATACCTCAACCATATACTACAATATTGGCAACTAGTTTACAGTTGGAATAACTGGATGTAACCACAAGTTCTGTTCTAATAGTTTCTTTTCTCGCACTTCTTGCCTTTTGGTTACTTGCTTTCTTGCCACCTACAATCTTTAAAAATTTAAATGCAATATCAATTGGAATCTTCACTCTTCCTGAATCCTGTTTTTTTATTGTCCTTTCTCCTCAGTGAAGTCTTCTCATTTTTCTTCACTTCCAGTAACCCCTTGCATCTTAGTGGCATTATCACCTTACTTGGGATGAAATGAAAAGAAAAAAATATCAAGTCTAGTAGCTCTTATCACTCTTTCCAGCACTCATGGGGGTTTCCTTCCTAACCTTTTATTTGAAGTTGTGTGAAATGTCAACATCTTTGTTGGTTCTATGATGTGGCTTCTGTTATTTGGTATAAGTTTGTAGGGAATGATCGCAAAACACGTCCCCTCCCCAAATTTATAGACATGCTGGGATTTTTTCCTAACCAATAAAAATGGACAATTCTTGCTCCCATCCTCCATATTTTGTTCTTTCTTGTCTTGAAATCAGAACACTATAATCACTTGACTGTATCTCTTTTGCATGTAAACAAAATTCTTACTTTGCAAACTTTTGGGTTTATTACTTTTGCTTTGCTGAGTTTCAACTTGTATTATGTACAGGATGCGATGAGTAAATTGTCACCATTCTATATTTTAAATTTTGCTCATGTGCTTCGTTTGTTCATGATTTTGTTGACTGCACAGTATAGTAGGGTCAGTTGGGACCAATCCCTAAGAAAAAGTGAACCATAACACAATTCACTCAGCCAGAAATTTGGAAAAAGCATGCTGTACTGCTTGGCATTTGCTGCCGGAACCTTAAATACAAACATTAAATGCAAAATGGAAAGAGTTGGATGAGTCTAATGGCGATTACGAAGGTATGGTAGCTGATAAAACTCACTTCATATTGTTCTGATAAGAAAAGAACTCCTGAATTTGTTAGGGAGATCCACACTATGATTGAGAACGATCCCTCCAAGTCAATTCATGTTCATAGCCAGAGACACAGGAGTGTCCGAGTTACTTATCAGGCAAGTAGTGCATGAAGACATTCGGTATTTTTCCATACAAAATGAGAAAGGTCCATGAAGAACAAGAGGAAAGACCATGCTATGAAGCTTTTGAACAAACTCAAGCATCCATTCCAACTGAACATGCTTTGGGTTTTTCTCAGGATAAGATGATGAAGACACAGAACAACCATTGGCTTCCTGTGTCCCCAAAAGATCTACCAAGAGTGATGAAAACCAAATATCCAGTCAACATCATGGTGTTTGGAGTGATCACTAGTAGTGGTGACGTTATTCATCTTCCCACAGGGCCTCAAGACTCAACACTGAGACCTACATCAAGTGCCTTGAAGAAGTAGTCGCCCTGACTCAAAAGGATGGCTGTTGGAAGACTTTATGTCTGGCAAGAGGACTCTGCACTGACAATTTCTGTGACTACATCACCCCTTAGATCTGGCCACCTAACTCCCCAGATTACAACCCACTTGATTATTAGTGTAGGGTGCAGTTGAGCAAGAAACCAACAAAACTCCTTGTAACACGAAAGATGAACTGAAGGTAAAGATTATTGCAGCATTCACCAATTTAAACAAGGAGACTGTCCAGATGAGTTGCAGGGGATTGAAAAGTCATCTGGAGGATGTGGTTGAAACCAATGGTGATTTTAAAATAATTTTGAATAAATTAACTCTTTCATATTTCAAGATATTTTTGTATAATTTTGGTATATATATGTTAAAATGAATGTCATTATTATTTTCATTTATGCATAATTTAGACGACAATTTATGCATTGCACCATGTATATTGTTTTTTTAGTATTATTTTGCCCTGCTCTTTTTCTGCCTTATTGTTTATTGAGAACATTGTCATTTACACTTAATGATGATGGCCAATTACTCCACACCTTTTGAGTTACATGTGCTATCCATTTTAGTTGTTCCTGCTGTTGAAAGTCCTCAACCAATGTGGTTTCTGTTATTTGGTATAGTAAATTTTATCAAGACGTAAGTGCATCCACAACAGTGAAAGTGATAAAAGCTTTGTAAAAACCATATCAAATAATGAGGTCTGATAAAGAAAAAGAAAAGTCAGAGTATGATAGAGTCAAATGGGTTGTATGATGTGATGAAATTATGAAGACAAGTGAGTGCTTTTTGACAGCAAGTGGTTGTGGCACGTCAACAGTGCAGTTATAAAAAAGTTGAATGAAAAAATATATATATATATATATATATATATAATGATGAGATAAATTATGCTTTACCCAATTTACCATTATCTCTCATTGTCTTTCTTCCACAAGATGCTGAAAATAACAAGGAAAATCTGTTACGGATAGAAAATAGTCATTTTCAAGGTTCTAACCCCTTCCATCTTTAAAGTGTTGTGACCACCTTTAATGACCAACCATTAATCAAATTCTGAATTAAGCAAGTTAAATATCACATGAAAATGATTAGAGACAAGAAAGTTTAAAAATCTCTACTCTGGTCATCAAAGTTGACTGTGTAAATCATCAGGTAAAAATCACACACAGCTATAAGTAAAAAAATCTTTAAGCTAAGTCATGATAAGTCATAACATAGGAGATTATATATATATATATATATATATATATATATATATATATAAACAACATACAGTTATAAAATCTCTATTATAATTAGTCATACTGGAAATGTAATGGTTATGAGTCCAAATTCTAACAAAATCTGTTACATTCATTTTTGCACAAATATCCTGGAAAAGGACAAATCAATTTTGCTCCATCTATGAGTCAAACAACAATAAAAAATAGCCTCTCTTGCCTTGAGTGGCAGCCAATTTGGAAAATGGAAAACTGAATTCAAACCATCATAAATACTAAGGTAGCTTGGACTCTTTAGCTTTGGTAGGGCAACCAGTCTTGGAGAAGGACAACTGAATTCAAAACCAACTTGAAGAATGATTGTTAGGCTATCCTACCCTAGACACTAGGTGTGGTGGAAGATGATATCAGGAAAGGTGGAATAATTTAAAGACAATCAAAGATTTAGAAACATTTTTAAGTTTCATGTGCCAAAAATAAATATGATTTCAAAATTTAAAATATTATTATGGCTTGCTTGTAATTTCCTGTATGATTCCCAGTATAGTTCTGAATAATTATTGACTGATTTTATTCCTATGATATTTTTGCATTATATCAAATATTAAGAATATACTAACTAGGGTCTTCAAATTGGAGGAGAATGTTATCAACAATAATGTTCTGACTTCACAACCGTGGTTATCTCCCTTTAACCCTCTCTCTCTATTTTATTTTAAAATGTACTTTTTATTGCTTAAAATTTGGTGGGGCACAAGCAAATTTTCCTTCTGAAAATGTGCACCAGACAAAAAAAGGTTGGGAACCACAGGCTTAAACTGTGAGAGAGGCTTGCTATATTGTGTCTCGTCATACCTTGAATGGATAACTATTCTAGAATACCAGAAATACATTTAAAAAAAAACTTTTCAAAACAACTACTTGGAGAAATAAAATTCTAAAATCACTACTTATTGCAATCATCACTTGGAAAGGTAATATTTGAAAATACGAGACATTCTAAATGAAGAACTTCTATATTTTAGAGATCTTCTCAGGAACAATTGATATTTACTTCAAATTAATAAGAAAACTACAAACACTATTCTTGTTTAACCTTTTCCCCACTGTAAACATGTATATATGTTTTTACCAAAAGTGTTTTTTTTAGACATGGACAAATAAACACTTTCAAAACATAACATTCACAAACCAACTACAGACGTGTTTATACGTTGATCTTGATTCTTTTTTTATGCCCTTCTGAACTTGAAACAAGTCCAATTGTCAACTCAAACATTTGGTAGAGGTGTTAGCCACCCGCACGGGTACTTCAAGGTGTCTCAGTTTCTTAGTTACTATATTAAAAACAAATAAAATATTTGTCTGAAAAAGAAACGTTTTTCCCAAAATAATTGGCAGGGAATACTTAAATTAAAAAGAATAAATTCATAAAATGCAAAATCTAAATAAAGGATTAAAATAATAATGATACTACCTTCAGAAATCAGTCAACTTATCACTTAAGACAATAACAATCACTGAAGTTAAGCAACATACCTAAATACTGAATTTAGTAATTCTTAAGAGGGGAAGTTCCTGGCTTTTCAAAGAAAGAAAAATGAAGAGAAAGAGAATTAGCAACAAATATGAATTTATAGGAACAAGGTTTAAGTTATGGATTTTTATGATTCTAATTGGATCATCTATTTTATGTTCAATATGAGGTTTATTATAGCTTAATGACAATCTGGTAAGCAACAACAATTTCTAAAGATTTGTAAAAAAAAAATAAAAATAAAAATAAAAAAGTAAAATAAAAAAAAAAGCATATCCCCCACTACTTTTTTTGGTATTTGCACATCTTAAATTATAACTTGATGGATGTGCAATTTGTATAACAGTTCGTGATGTAAATAGAAAGAAATCAGTGAGATGAGTTCAAATTCTAGCCAAGCATTCACTATGAAACAAATACTCTTTGGAAAGCTATCCCCAGCTATGAGTTAAATAGCAGGGTAACCTCTCTATCCAGTCTAAGAGAAGGGCAACTCTGAATTCAAAACTGGTCTGAGCATGAGGCTGCCAACTCCACCCTGTAAAAACTTATTTGCCACAGAAAACGAAACAGTAACACATGTCATGATGAGGCTGTGGACCCATGCACCACAGGGGAGTTTAAGGAATTGAGAGAGAGAATTATAATTTTATCATCTTGAAGAGTTGTCTTTTCAAATGTAGAAAAGGAAAAAGGATTATAAAAGATTTTTGTATTTCCCTTGAAAATTGCTGGATTAAGATAATCCTCTGAAATGCTCTTATACAATCGAGAGAAAATAGTGTGGGAATATGAGGGTGAGAGAAAGTGGGAGTTAGAGTGTGAGGGAGAAATGGGGAGAGAGAGAGTGGGAGTGAGAGAAAAGATTTCCCAGTGGAGGCATATTAAAACAAAAATATAAATAAATAAAATAAAAATACACAATACAAATACCTGAAGCTGAAACAAAGAACAAAAAATGACAACACATACAAACAAAAAAAAAACAACATAAGCATCAAGGAAAGGAAACTGGCCACTTCATTTAATCTAATGCAGAGAAATTTATAGATTTATGCATTAACACTATTTAGTTAACTACCTTTTTATATATAAATTTTGAATTTGTATGTCTGATGAATTGGATTGGGATTACGATTCCACTGTAATGAATTATAACCATGAAATATTAGTGTTTGAGCCTTATATATATATATATATATATATATATATATGAGAGAGTGTGTGTGTATATATGTTTCCAGATAAGTTTGATCACTGTATATACTCATGTATAGTGTGACTCCTGAATTTGAACATGAAATTTAAATTTACCTTTAGTGCAACTTGGTCATCAGAAATGCATGATTTTTAACCTCTTCAAAAAAAAAAAAAAAAAAAAAAAATTTGCATAAAAAAGTGATCATAAATACATGCACTCTACTCAAGGATATACAATAAATCTGACCGACTGTATATACTTGAGTATATTGCAAGTGTCTTTGATCAATTTTTTTATAAGGTAAATCTGACTAACAAGGTCTGTGTTTAATCTTCTATTGTCTTTTTCCAATTTTCAAATAAGATGTTGTATATTGGGATCTCTTCTGTATCTGTGCGGAGACTGTCCAGCAATCACTAGCCTATAGGAAGACTGATACTACATAACAGTTTAGTACTCATTTCATTGTTTCTTACATGCTTCGTCCATAGTGTTCTCAGTGTCCCTCTATAAAATCTTTCTTGCTTCAAGTCTCCTCTTCATCTGTGAGAAGATTGCCCAGTATCTACTGCTATATAGGCAGACTGATATTGCATAACAATTCAGTACTCATTTCTTTGTTTCTAACAAAATGTTCTTGTAATACTTATGCAATATCAATCCTCCTATATGGCAGCAAATATTGAATAATCTCCTCACAGATGAATAATGACAGATTGAAGATAAGAGGGACAGTGGGAAAACAGAGCAACCTTGACTATGTGGATGGTAGAATAAGGTTTAAGAGAGATAACTAAAGACAAAATTTATTAAGTGCAACAAAGGACAGGAATTGTAGAGAGCCATGATTGTCAACATCCTGAAAGGGCATATAGAAGAAGATAAAAGATATTGGGATCAAAACTGTGGATAAGCTATTGACCAGTCTTCATATTTGTTCAGTTGTTTTTTGCTTAAGTACTTTCAACAGTCTCAAAAATCATGTGCTATGTAGTAGGGAACATTCCACATGATATCATTCTTTTTGCTGTAGTCTTGCTTCTTTTAACAATTACACATCAATCAGTTATGTGCCATGCGTGATACACATTTAGGCGATCATGTACACATGACTGATGAGGCAGATTTTTTTCCCAACAGTAGGTTGCCATTTCTTTCTGCAGTAGACCAGTTGACATCCAAGGATATAGAACTCAGTCTGTCCTGCTATTTACCCATAGCTGGTGGGGGGAGGAGAATATTAGCACGTAAGTGAATGTGAGGGATTCAACTGGAATTTGAACTCAGCTCTCCGATTCCTCAATCTGAGCACTGTGAACTATTTTAAACTTTCATCTCTCTATAAAATACAAGGATGTAACGAATGGAATCTTGCCAACCACACTGACAACACATGATTCTTGATGATGACTGAGATAGTTAAAATTACTTGAGCAATAACAAGAAAACAAACATGAAATTAAGACAGTGTATTTTTTTAATCATTTCACCCCAAGCAAGATGGCAATGCCACTAGGGTTACAGAGAGTGAAGTTGAGAAAAAAGATTAGGTATAGTTGAACTGAGGAAAGAATAAAAGCTGAACAGAGTCCAAGAAGATAAAAGATGGCAACTGATGTTACATTTAAATTTTTTAAGATTGTAGATATCAGGGAAGCAAGTAAATGGGAGTTCCACAGGTGGGAAGTGTGAGAAAAAAAAACTGTTAGAGTAGAAGTGGCAATTATGTTTAACTAATTCAACAGTAAAAGTGTGGGACCTAGATGCCAATCTAGTAGCACACTTAAACTCACATAGTTCGGCCACCAAGGAAAAAAGCTTGTCAAAACAGTAACCATAAAAATATTTGTAGAAAAAACAAAGGGAAGCCACATCACATCAGTGAGAAATTGACTGATGTCGAGATGCCTGGTTAGGATCGATTAGATTACAGATCCTTCTTTGGATTTTGTCAAGAACCTCAAGATGAGTACCAGGAGCACCAGACCAGATATGGCAACAGTGTCCAATGCACGGACAAATGGTAGATTTATAAAATATGCAAGATGGACTCTGATGAGAAAAACTTTCTGACATAACACAGTGATCCAACTTTCTTTGCAGTAGATACAGCACCATAATTTTGATCCTAATCTCAACATCTTTTTCAAAAATTGGAAAAATGGAATAAAAAAGAAAAATAAACAGACAGATCTTGTTGGTTAAATTTAATCAAACTTGTTTGGATGAATACTTGCTGCCTAAGTGTGTGTGTGTGTGTGTGTGTGTGTTAAAAAAAGTTAACCAAACTTCTAAAAAAATTAATCTGAAGAGTGACTATTTGCTTACATTTCATCGTTTGCTTTTGTGCTATTTTAAACAAGGGACAAGGGAATTTTTAAGTTAAATTTTTATTAACTTAGTCTAAATTATAATAGAGTCAAGAAAAAATTTAAAACTTAAACATAGAAATATCGCAACTACTGTTTATCTATCATGCCCAGAAAAAAATAAGATACTGAATAATCAAAATAAATATGAAAAAAAAAACAAAAAAACTTCCTTACATAACTTGAGATGAAATGCTGATTGTTTTTAGATTAAAAGCAAATGAAAATTTAGAATTAAATTTTAGCTAACATCAGTGATGCAACAAACTGTAGGTTAGACAACATTCACATTATATGAACAGAATATTTTATCAAGAATCTATGAAAAAACAATCACTGATATTAAAAAAATATTTTTTTTGAAAAGATCCTTTTATTTTTAACTAGTTTTATATAATAAAAACTGGAAAGAAAAAACTTTTTAACTATTCTCATAATAAAAATGTAGAAACAAAAAACCTTTTTAACTAGTCTCATATAATAAAAAAAAATCTAAGGAAAAAATTCCTTTTTTAATCTAACTATTATTAAACATGACAAATCCAAATGACCTTTTCATATTATAACCTCAAAACAGGATAAAACTTATGTGTTAGGAAAGAAGTTGCTATGGTAATTTTAAAGCAGACTTCTGCTTGTAAAAGTCATTAAATTTTTATGTATTAATTTTTTTCTAAACCTCCAACAAGATCAAAAGTGGAATCAGACTTGGACAATTTACTCTGTTCATTTTCATTTGACAAAGAGCAAAATATGATAAAATTCCAAATATTTATAAAATATAATTTAAATTAAAATTTAATTATTCTATGACACCTTGATTTGTACCTTGATTGCAAACTAGCAAGATCACTTGTTACATAGGCTAAAATAATTGAAGTATTATAAATAAAAGTTGTGTTCATTAATTTTGTCTTCTGGCATCCAAAGGGAAAAAATATATTTTTTAATTAAAAATGATTAAAAACTGCTTCTAATCAACAGTTCTTGTTTCCATTTTGTTTTTTATCCCAAAAAAAAATATATATATATATATATATATATATATATATATATATATATATATATATATATATATTTACACATAAAACTGAATTTAAAATAGCAAAATATGCATTCATAATTCTGTTTAACACACTATCAAGTCCCGAATAAAGAACAGGGACTGGAATAGAAGGGTGTTTGGGAGAAATGCTAAAGTTGAGGAGAAAAGTAGTTGGAAGAAACATTAAAATATAACAAGTTGGGGAATAGTGGAGGGTTGTAAAAATGCTACGACATAACAAGTGGAGGAATATAAGTGGTGGGAGTCGGAAGAAATATCAAAATATAACAAGTGGAAGAATAGTAGTAATAAAAAAAATGCTTTTTATAACAAGTAGGGAGAATAAAAAGAGGGGATTGGAAAAATGCTAAAATATAAGCGGGGGGCCTGGAAATAGTAGTGGGGGGTTGGAAGAAAAGTCAAAATATAACAAGTGTGGGAATAAAAAGAGGAGGTTGGAAGAAATACTAAAATATAAGAAGTTATCAATAGTGGTGGAGTGAAAAGAAGTTTAAAATATAACAAGTGTTTCAATAAAAAGAGGGTTTAATTTTAAAGAAATACTAAAATATAAGAAGGGGAAATGGAAATAGTAGTGGGGTTATTTTGATCAAATATATCGAATGGGATTTCATAGTAAAATAGTATCCACTTGAGGTCTGGGATGAACTTGCATCTCAATCAAGGAGTCATATTGAGAGTACAATCATTTATTATAACTGTTGAAAATTCAGGTTCAGCTCAGCTGCAGTCTCATATACTGTCAATATTTAGTGACAAATACTGTATGTGGGGGAAAGTAGTCACTTAAATCATCAATTTATGTTCATGGTAGATTTGATGACTGAATTGGCCTATGGGAATATGCCGCAAAACAAGTGAACCTGATTCTTGTCAAATTTGTTTTCTCTAAATTCTCACAACTCAATATCCAACCATATTTGTTATACACCTCTACTACCACCACAACCCAATATCATTTAATCATCATGGTTCCTCAAAAATTGGTGGGGGTGAGTCATGAATAAAATCTAACAGTCAAGAGCATTTTTAAAATGGAATCAGTGAGATTAAATCAAATTTTAATATTTTATATTTATTTATTTTTTTTCAAAATCCCCTTGGTTAAAAAATTCAATCTATCTATAGGTTAAATAATAATTCTGTAGCCTTGGCTGGTAACCAGTCTAAGAGAAAAACAACTTCTCACATATCAATAATGTTCCTGTTTTCCAGCTCTTTCACATTTGTGTCTTAGTGGCTTTACTACTTTGCATGGGGTGAATTTTATTAAAATATTTGGAAAAAGCAATAGGAAAATACTCCACATTTCCCAAAAATAATTATTGCAATGCACACTTCTAACTCGACCCCAACTCACAAGAAAATTTCCACCCATCTCTGTTTAGTTTCACTACATCTGTGAAAAATAAGAATTTTTAGCAGTAATAAATATAAATTTCAGGTAGAAGAGCACCAATGTTCAAACAATCCATCCATTTCTATATATATTTCTATATTGTCATTTATATATATAATATATACCAGGTATATCAAAAAATTGTCCAAATCATGTAACAGCATAATTGTCCATCCCACAAAATGTTCATTAAAAAAAAAAAAAAATACTAAACTAATGGAGTTTCTTTTTTCCAGGTTTTCATATGTTTAGACATCTTGACTCCATTTTTCATAAGAATCACTGAAAAACCCTTTGAGTTTTTCAGCTAAAAATAGAGAAGATTAAAATTGTTTTGTGTCAGACCCACTGTTTTCCCAACTGAGCAATGGTAAGAGGATAAAGATCATTCAGGCCTTCAGTAATGGTACCAACATTCATACTCTGGTTTCTATCTTCAAAGTCCTTTCAAGCACCATCAAGAGAATGGTGAATAAATTTTAAAAAACTGAATCAGGAGGTTACAACCTGAATAGGGATCATCATTTCAACTTAGAGCTAAAAAGAGCAATTAGAAAAGTTTCAACTCAATCCATAAGACGTTTGGCATGTGAGAGAGGGTTTTCAACGATGATAGTTCAAAAAGTAGTGAAAAAAGACTTGAAAATGAAATCATACATGAAACCTGTAAGGCAACTTGTTACTCCAGGACAGAAAGTTAGAAGGTTAGAGAGGACAAAGATCATCTTGAATAAGTTGTAAAATGATCCTAGAAAATATATATATATATATATATATATATATATATATATATATATATTTTGAATTTTATTTCAATGCTTCATGTGCTTCCAAACTTTAGCTATGATTAATTAATGATGAACAAGTCATTTTCGTTTATGATCGATTTCATCACAATTCTTCTGTTAAGCTAGGGTAGTAATTATACATTCTTATTGCTCAAAGTAGAGTCCAATAGTGTTATAAAAACCTTGCAGAATTCCAGTAAGATATCTTTGATCATTTCTAAGATGCAATGGTTCAGAGTTTAATCTAATAATTGGACAATTTTGCTGTTACACCTGTTAAATAGCTGGAAAAAATATATGAATTTTTTTTTTATCTTAAAAGTGAGATTTTTTTTATCTTAAAAATGTATTTTTACAAGTATAAACCAAGCACTATATTTAAATAATCAAGGAAGTGAAAGCTTATTTTTTTAAGCAAGGATAAACTTCAGATATAGTTAGTTTTTTCTAATAAAGAAAATATTTTTACATTTTGATGATAATCCCAAGTTGAATAGAAATCTCAAATAAAAATCAGTTAATGAAGTACCTGAGGAAAAGGTTTCAGGATTTATTAGGATTTTTAAAATAAATTCTCAACTAAAATCTAAATTTCATATGAAAATTAGTGAAAAGTGTTCCAATTCACCCCAAATGATTGAACTAACTTATCAAGAATTTAACATTTTATTTCTGTCTACAAGTCAAGGACACAACCAATTTGTCATAAAATAATTATACTGGGAGTTTTTTGTTTTTTATTTGTTTTTCTTTTTAAATGACAGTTAATCAAAAATAAATTAAAATAACAGGCTAAAAATATTTTGAACAACTTCTACAAAATCACAAGGCAAATATTCCACAGCATAAAACTCAGATTTTAATTAATGCATAAATGAAAAATAATAATAAAGCTATTGACAAAGCAACTACAGGCTAAATCAAACACGAAACCTTTTATGAATTTAACAATGCAAAATCTTAACTACAAAAAGACAAAACTGATTGAAGAATAAAACAAAAATATCAGATATCCAAATAACAATAATATTAAAATATTGCAATTTCATTTCAGTAAAATATAATAATATAATAACCAATTTAAAATGAGAGAAATCAATCTATCTTCCAAATTCTTAATCATTAATATGAAATAATTGTTCTATAACAAGCTGAACTGACCAGCTAATATTTAATTAGTATAACAAATTAGGTAAAAAGTTATTAAGAAAAAAGTCATATGACTATCATAATATCATGATTCATATTGATCTAATCATACAGGGTTATACAAAAAGAAAGAGCAGATTTCGCAAATTTCATAAAAACAAAAACTAAGGGACAAAAACACATTCAACACATTAGTGGATAGAAAAAGGGTCAAAGTTATTAAAATAAATGAAAATTTTTCCAGTATTGTTTAAATACTTCTTTTTGCTGGTAATGTATTGAATATCTCTAAGTATTTGTTTTTATTAAATTTTCTAAAATCTGATCTTTCTTTTTGAATAATCCTGTGTATATATATATATATATATATATATATTACTTAAATGTTGTCTTTAGTGGATAGCCATATTTAAGTAGGGCTTTGTTTATTTATTTTCGTCTAAACACAACAGATCTAACAATGGTTTCTCCTACCAAGGGACACAAGTTTGAATCCTGCTGGAGAGCATATATTTTTCTTTAATAAGTTTTCTCGAATATTCAGGTCAGTAGACAATATACTGTTTAATAAATAAATGGAGCATCTACTCAAATCTGGGTATCCACTAAAAAATTCAGTAAAGTAATAAAAATATGCTGGATTAATAAATAAAATTTTCATCTCATATATATATATATTTTATATATATATATATATATATATATATATATATATATATGCATATTTCATTGAATACGACAGACAAAATTGCTTTTATTTAGCCATTTTCAAGGACTAAATATTTTATGTTAAATAAAAATAGTTTGTTATATGTATGTTTTATAAAGTGTTTTCATTTTTCAAAACACAGTCAAGATATTATGTCCATGTTCAAAGTTAATATTATTAAGTGTTGTTTTTTTTTTGATTTTATTAATAAGGCTTCCATTATTTTTAGCCTTTTTTGCATGTAGATGATGCTATTATATTTGTGTTGTCAACAAGTATATTACGAATAATGTCCAGTAGGTCCCCATGAATATTTAAATGAGATCTAATTGAGCTATAGTCAAAAAGATGTAGAGTGTGTCTGCATGTCAAACATGTTGTAGTGTGGCCTATATAATTATTTACGAATTTTGATTGATCAGGAATACAATTCCTTAATGGGCATTTAAAAAAAAAAATTATATTAGATATATGAAAAATTGTATAAAAAACTAAATAAAAATTTTCCTTGTCTGTTGTATTCAATGAAATGTGCATGAAAGAAGGATTGCTGCCTAAATACACAAATATATATATATATATATATATATATACACACACACACATAAGTGATGATATATATATATATATATATATATATATATACACACACACATAAGTGATGAATATATATATATATATATATATATATATATATATATATATATATATATATATATACACACACACACATAAGTGATGAATATATATATATATATATATATATATATAAACTAGTATAAAAAATTATTGAGAGAAAATAAATGTGTTGTCATACTTTCCAAGGGCATTATATCAAGTGATTTATTTGCCATGTATCATATTAAAAATATGCCTTACTGTAAATTGTTAACAGCATTAATAGTTTTATCTGAGATAAAAGAAAATATAAAACAAGAAGTCTTATTAATAAGAGAATAAATTTCAAAAGATATTATTTACTGACTTTAACACTATGATATATAACAGAGAAAATTTGTTTAGAAAATTGAATGCTGATGAATGTATGGTTTATATAACACCTACTTGGCAATTCAAGGTGGAATGTCATAGATCCAATTGTTTTTTTTTTTTAATTTTCACAAAGACACACTAGTTTCTAGTTTACTATTAATACATTACAATTAAAGACTTTCAACAAGAAACTTTTAAAAATATTTTTTAATTTTAAATTCTTATATCATCAGGTTTTTTTTGTAAGAGATATTTTTCCCAATGTCAAGAAAAAAAATCATGATTGCTTGATTAAAACAGAAAAATTAGCCTTTGTTGTGACCTTTCACGGTGTAATTGATTAAAATTCACCTTCAGCCAAAAAGATTATTAATGCTGGAAAAAATCTTAAGTAAGGCATATTTAGATTTTGTTATATGCAAAATAAAGAAAATATTATCTGAAATATGCTTGAATAATAAACTCTAATCCAGACCAATAAAGGAAAAAAAAAAGAAAAAAAAAGCAAATAAGGTAACTGTAATTCCAGTCTAAATTTATCATTATTTACATTTGGACAATTGTCCTCATTTTTGTTATCAAAACATTTTGGGTGTTCTGCTCTCCAGCTTTCAACCAGTGCTTATTGAATTTTGAACTGAACCCTTTATTTAATTTACAAGAGTCTATTGTTCTTGTCCTGCTATCCAAGTTTAGAGATATCTTGTCTAGTTCTTATTTAGTACTGTTCAGTTATTGCTTTCATTGTTTCCACTGAGTCTAAAGCTTCACAACCTGGATTGAACTCACAATTACTATGTAACCAAATTCCTGAATCAACACTTTAATCCACTAGGCTATTGTCCCATGGTACAATCTTGAGTATAGAACCTGGAGCTCTAAACCTAATTTGCATTTGACTGCATTCATCGACACTTTTCTTATTGCTGCTGAAGCTTTGTTGTCATTTCTCTTTATTAACAGCTCCCCATATCATACTTATTTCTATGCTAGGCCAACTAAGGAGGTCCTTATAGCCCAGCATATGAACTGATTCTTACAGATTTCCAACTCTCCTGTGTCCTTCTCTGTCTACTATTTTAACTTCATTCCACAGGAGGGAAAAGGCTAGTCACCAGCCCTTGAATTTGGTGATATCGTAATAGATTGTGAGTTCAATCTCTGGACCGGGTAGTGCAGACTTAAACTCAGTGGAAAGAGGGGGAGCAATAGCTTTGCAAGACTAAAGAAGTAATTGTGTGTTCAATCCCTGGGCTGGGTAGTACCAATTTAGACTCAGTGCAAATAGGATGAGCAATAACTAAGCAGTACAAAATAGGAACAAGACAATATATCCCTAGGCATTAACAGTGGAACAAGAATAATCTATCCCTATAGATAGAATGAAATGTTCAGTTTGAAATTCCCCACTGGTAAACTGGATTGACAAATACTTAATGGATGCTGGAGGGCACAACAGCCAAAATATTGTTATAATAACAAAAAAGATGAAGACACTAGTCAGAGTGTAAATATTGTAAATGAAATCATTGTAAATTAGAATTAACATTCTTATTGAAGTTTCTTATTTAACAATTTTTAGTTTAATTATAAGACTTGATTTTTTTTTAATTTTGTGAATCTTAAGTGTTTGATAAAGCATATGTTGAATCATTTCAGTATTTCAAAAATAATTTCATTAAAAACTAATTTTGCAAAAATAAATTTAGAGCTGATTCTAAATTGAGTGGTCTTTCTTTAGATATGAAAATAGAAAATAAAATGATCACTGATGAGGAAAATGAATAGTAAGCACTAATTTACAAAAGCCCAACCAGATGACTTAACAAAATTATTCATTCATTCATTTTGATTAGCTAATATCTCATAGTGATTCAGTGGTTCTTTCTAAACAAAAATTTTTTCTTTTTCTAATTTTTATATCCCTCATTTTAAATTTCTGCATGATTTTCTGAGATGAAGAATTATCATTATTATACACTGATTTATTTAATCTGGTATCATCATCTTGGTTTTGCCTTTTCATCATCTCTTACCTTCATCAAATGACTGCCATATTTGACAACCTTCTAGGAATTTCAAACTGAGCCTTTTATTCAATTCACATGGGTAGACATGTCAGAGGAGATCTTACATTAGAAGTGGGATTTCTAAAAATCTTTAACTAAGATATCTCCTCACAGAGTGCAGAATGAGAATAATCTACCCCATGAATTGAATAAAGCGTATGCCAAAAAAACATGGAAGATTACCATCTATGACATATACATGAAGAAGGACAGAATACAGTTGAAACACTATGTGTATAACAAAATGAGGATACTAGTACAAATAACCATTTTTAGCCAAGGTATATGGTTAAAATAAGAATCATAGTATATCAATACAATGAAAATGTCCATCCAAAAGAAGGAATTAAATTTTAATTCTTGGAAATACTGACACAAAATAAAAATATTTATTGTAAAAGTTTTCCATTTACACATAATTAAGAAAAAAAAATTAAAATTTGTAATTAGCAAAAAAAAAAAAAAAAAAAGAAGCTAATCATGATCAAATATGATTTTAAATGTTGGAAATATACAGTAGAATTAAACGTTCTAATTTGAATAAAATTAAGCATAATTATCAATAATGATTTATTTTAAAAACCAGTTAAAAGATTGCAAAATATAATGAATACTACCATTAAAAAAAAACAATAAAAAAAAATTTTTTTTTTTTAAATTCTAACATAAAATACTAACTACAGCGAGGCTCTTTTTTTTTAAATGACATAAAACTTTACATTTAAAAAGCTTAAAAGATAGATAAAATTATTTTAAATCTATCAAAAAATATCCTTCAAAATTTAATATTTTCATAAGCTTTCTCAAATTAACTTTGATATATATTTCAAGATAATTGCAAATTATTAGGAGAGAGAAAAAATTATAATTCAGAATAGAAATATATTAAATCTGTGTTTTAGAAGCTGATAAATACTTTTTTAAAAAATAAAGACAATTTGTCTATTTCCTAACATCAAGAATAAACTTTAGTTAGAACTAGATTATTGTTAGTTTTGCACAAACGATGTTCAATAGATGTAAAAAAAAAAAAAAATAAATAAAATACAGAGTCTAAAAGACCAATCTCTAACTGAACATTTTTTTCCTTTTATTTAATTATAATGAATATAAAAAAAATAAAGCCAGCATTTGATTGGGAGTCACAAAACAAAACTAATAAAAAAGAAACAATATCAAAAGGAAAAAAAGACAGACAAAAACAAAAAACAATATGTTGGTTTGTAAGCAGGAGAGAAGCCTTGTGCAAAGAACGTACCTTCATCTGAGGCAGCCTGAGCTACACTCTCATCGCCCAGAAACATCCGCCGAGCCAAATTACGGCGGTACCACGCTTTGGGGAAAGACAAAATTTCAGAAAGGCGTCGCATATCATATTTGAATGATGCTGATCCTATATCACAGATAGCTAAATGAAAAATATAAAGGAAGAGTTAGTCAAGAGGGATAAAAAAAACAAAATGTGAGAAAAGATCATAAATTCAGATTTTAGACTTTTAATATACATTTTAAAAATTAAGGAAACAACACTAAATGGTAATATTAGCCATTTCCTTATAAGGAAACATTCAGCATTCATTGACTGAGCAACCAAGTCTACTTCCAATTGAAATTTATAAAATCTTTCTATTTAAACAATTTTTGGGGAAAATAGATTTCTCAAGTCCAGTAAATGTTATTGTTCTTTGTAGTACTGATGGGGATATCCTTTCTAATCATGTATTTAAAGTAGTGTGAAACATCAACATCTTGATTGTACCATTATTTTCTCTTACTTATGCTATCCATTTTTGTTGTTGCTGCTGTTGAAAGTCCTCAAGTGATGTGCTTTTTGTTATTTGGTACAGTTATTTTTAGGGGATTCTGTAGCGCCATTTCACAAAGAAAAAAAAGGATGGTCCTTGCTAAAACCTACAGGATTTTCATTCACTCAAAATGATATTTTCATGACATTGCTTAATGTAACTATCCTTATAAATTCATAAAAAAAAACAGTATCGCCATTTTTTGTTGTCTTAATGTTTTGACTTCTGTATTCTGTGACCTTTCTGTATGAATTCAATTTGAATTTTGAGGATGAGGAGTTATCATTATTTACATTATTTACAATTAGACTAATATCCTCACTTTCCTTGCTGCTATTACAATATTTTGGCCATTGTGTTTTCCAGTTTTTTTTCAGATGTCAATTAATCCCAGTAACCTTTAGGGAATTTCAAACTAAACTCTTTATTTAATTTATAGCAATAGATTATTCTCATTCTAATATCCCTGTCTATCAATATCTTATTCTGTCCTGATTTACTGCTTTTCAGTTATTGCTAACTCTGTTTCCACTGAGATTTAATTTGAACTACCCAGCCCAGGGATTGAACTCACAATTACTATGAAACCAAATTCACAAACCAAAGATTTCATTCAATCCTGTAAATTAAGTAATGAGTTTAACGAGTTTGAAATTCCCTGAAGGTTACCCAGACAGAAAGACAACTGAAAAAGACCAAAGGTTACAGTGGCTGAAATGTTGCATTAGTAACAAAAAAAATTAGGGCATTAGTCTAACAATGAATAATAAAAAGAAATTACTATGATACATTGTAGAGTAGGCATTGCAGCTCAGATTAAAGGGATCAGAGAGATGAGTTTGAATTCATTACATTCACTTATGTGCTAATACCTTTGGGAAAGGAATAAATCCAACTCTTCTCCCCCAGGTATGGGTAAATAGCAGGACAGGTTGGGATCTATAGCCTTGGTTGGCAACCAGTCTAAGAGAAGGAACACTCTGAAATCTGTATGTAGCCCAGGTGAACTACATACTATGGCAGCTAAGGAAAGGATCATTCACATTGACTCATTGATCCCAACTACAGTCAACTATCATACATTGAATCTTTCTGACTAGCTTCCTTGTTTTTTTTTTTTTATTTTTATCATGGCAATTTATTTACAGCACTCTCTGGCCTTCCTTGGAAGCCTCTCATATTCAGCAGTTATCCAGAAATATCATTTTCATTCCTATATCCAAAGAAAAATAACAGACATAACAGGGATAGGAATTGTCCATGTCTGTGGTTCATTCAAGCTATGATCCCCATCTTATTTCTGATCCAACTTCTACTAAAAGCAGGTAACCCCCCCCCTTTACCTATGAAGGAAGTAACCAAAATATCAATCAGAATGAGAACAACATACCACAGTGGATCAAATAAAGGGTTTCATTGTTAATTCCCAGAAGATTGCCAAGTGGTTAAAATTTGATATAAAGGCAACAAAACTAAGGAAACTGATTTGAAAGAATCAAAGTACAGGGTGTTCCAAAAGTTATGTGACAATTGGCAGAAAACATACACTTTTGAAATAGCAACCAGGGAAAATTTGCATGACATCATCTTCCATAATTCGATTAATAAAATTTCTTAATATATTGTCACATACAAAAAGATGATTCCATTTGGTAAATAATTATAAAATTTACAAGGTTATCAATGATAATGTGACTCTTGGAACACACCCTGTACAACAACATTTTGTCTGTGAAATTCATACAAGAAAATCAAAGCAGCTGGAATGTCATGATAAAGAAGAAATTGGTAAAAAAAGAATCAATAATAGTAATTAAAAAAAAGGAATATTTGTATTTAATGTGGTTGATTATGCAACATGACGACAAATCCTCTAACTCAGAGTCATAAGAGGCACCACATGTACTACAGCTGCAGTAGAAGTGATGTGTCTTCGGCAAGATAACCTGATGGAGCCCAACCCTCTCCAGGCTGGTTTGAATTTAATGTTATCCTTATCCTACCAGTTGCCACCCAAGGCTATAGAACTCAGTCTTTCCTGCTATTTACTCATTCATCATCATCATGTCTACAGATAGAACCCAACTTAATCAACGTGGTGGTAGTGAAACCAGATCAATGATTGTGGGTATGCATAAGCGTGTGTATGAGTGAGTGAATAACTGAGCCAACTGGCAAATACGAACCATCATCAGATTCAACGTGCTTTAACCGACTCAGCTACGAAGAGCATCAGGATTAAACAAGGCTGAATTTAAGCACTAGATTTAGATATTTCCCAAGGGTATAAGCACATAACTGAATGTAATGAACTCAACTCTCAGATTCCTCAATCCAAGCAGCTAATGATTACTCCACCATACCTCCAAAGTTTTAATGATTTAAACACAGTATAGTGAAAAAAAAAAGTAAAAATTATTATTCAATTTTTTAAAAAGAAAGCTAATTAAGAATAGACAATGTAAGTTTGCTCACCTGAAAATCTCACACAGTTTGACTTAATTCCTTCTGCACGTACACCTGCAGAGCTTGTCGCGGGTTGAGGAGTCGGTCCGATAGTTGCACCAGTGCTACCAATTAATGTCTCCCCCAGCCGTAAATCTAACTTGCGACTGCGTGAGATGTGCACTTTGATGAACTCAACATTGAGACTGAGGGAATCTTTCCGGGCAAATTCTGTAAATATGTTGCCGCCATGTTCTTGAATGCTTCCTACAAATCAACAACAAAAAACTCAAATTAAAACAAAAAACAACTTGATCATTTTCAGTTTTTTTTAATCTTTTTGTCTTTCTAGCTATCAACTCTAATATACCTAAATTATTTTGTTATAAAATTATGTTTTAATATATATTCGGTAAAAAGAAGAAAAAAGCCTTCTTTCCTTACTGTTTGTTGAAAATATAACCATCACATTTTTATGGCAAATTTTAATCAGATAAAAGTAGGGACCTCTAAAAATTTTATGAAAAAGAGCATGCCATGATGAAAAAAGGCCCCAAATTTGAACAAAGTTATAAAGTCAAAATAAAAAAAAAAGTTATGTTGTCAAAATGTTGATGTTATTATTAAGAGGAAAAACTAAATTATTTTTGACAATTTTATTAAATTTTTTAATCCTTTTTAGCACATTCAAAATTTTGGTTAAAAATCTTGTTTTTCTTACATCAGCAGGTGGGCCAATGATTAGTATGGGTAATTTTAGTATTTTTTTTGGCATTAAAAACACATTGTTTTGGAAACTCTTGCAAAAATTAAATAATTGTCACATTTTAATTACATTTTCAGGATTTATTCACAAATAAATAAAATCTTTTCTTTTTTTAAGAAAATCTTGGTAAATTTTTTTTTTTTTTTACATTTCTTACTTTCTTACTTACTTAAATTTATATTTCCAGACATTAATATTTCAGTTTTTTCCTAATTATATTAGTTAAAACTAGGACTACTTGGAGAATTTAAATCATCAATTTGTTTTTGTCAAATAGAAAGACCATTTACCAAAAATTTAGATTACAGAGGGGGGAGGGCTGTAAGGCTAAAGAAACAGACAAACTCCTCCAGGGTGATCTGTTTGTGATGTCTCTCTGGAGTTTTGGCATTGTCATGTGGGTCCACTCTTTGATGTTGCCTGACTAGCTTTTGCATTGTTGTCCCTGTTTGCGTCCACCTTCAACAGTGCCTTGCATGATGGTTTTGCAGAGGCTGTTATGCCATGTGACGTGACCAAACCATGACATCTTCTGATGATATGTTAGAAGCCATATGAAAAAGTAAAACTACAAGCACCGTCACCTTTCTTATAAGCATCAAGTTCTTCCTACAAATGTCTACACTTATATTAACTAAATAAGATATTTTCTTTTTCAGTTGAAAATTGTCTTAAAAATGGATAAAAATAGGTTAAAATTTAACTCACAGAAATTTGTACTCTAGTAGCTCTGGAATTGTTAAAGTTTTAAGTGGACACACTCAAAAACCAATATTTTACACTTTTAAAAGTCTATTCTTCATCCATACATTGATTATTGTTGGAACATCTGGTCTAATACTTTTGCTAAGTATTTAGAGATTCTTGACAAAATCCAAAGACAAATTTGTAATGTGATCAGTCTTGACCTGGCATCTCAGCTTCAGTCACTTTCTTATCACTATAACATAGCTTCCTTGTCCCTTTTCTATATTTTCATACTAATTGTTCTAATGAGATTTCCTGTTACCCTGAATTCATGAATTTAAGCATATACTAGATTGGCAGTTAGGTCTCATCATTATACTGTTGAAATGGCTAGATGTAACCATAAGTTCTATTTCAACAGTTTCTTCTTTTGCACTTTTTGCTTGTGAAACTCTTCTGGGTTCTTGCTTTCCAATCAACTTTGATCTTCAAAAATTTAAATGCAATGCCAATCATCATCTTCTGTCTCCTCAATTCTTGTTCTTTTATTATCTTCTCTCCTGTATAAGGCTGTTTTTTTCTCAGTTTCTTTCACAATCATTAACCCCTTGCATCATAGTGGAATTATAGCCTTGCTTGGAGTGAAATGATTAAAACAAAAACCATTGGTGAACAAGGTTGTCAATGGCTACAACAACTTTACTGCTAATACTGCTGAAGTCAAAGTAGTTATGGGGGGGTGATTTGCCCAAGTTCTCACTCACGTACTTTCACTTCTGTTAATTATCTTGGGTGAGATAATTAACCCAATGTCCAAGATGTCCAGCCTTACAAAGTTAAAAGGACTCTAACTACCAACTATTCAGCCATAGCTGAAAGAAAAATTGTATTCATGCCATTTCTAAGGTTATTAGTGCAAAGTGAATTGTCCCAGCTTGAACTCACTTTATCAATTCCATTCACAGTGCTGTTAACCATTTGCCCAGCTACACTTCCATCTGACAAATTAGGTTAAATGAACTTACCAAGTTCTGACTTTTGAAAACCTGAATATCCAGGAGACCCAACAGTCTGTGGCTTTCTCTGCCCACCTCCATATGGATGGAAAATATACAGTGAGAAATTGGAGAGGCATCCAGTAAAACTGAGACCTCCCGACGATGAGAGCTGGGCTTGATTTGCATATTCAGAAGCAGTACTGCTGACTCGTGGCCTGGTGCCACCTTGCCCCAGAGTATTACTGCTGCCACCACTAGCAATGCCTGAAGCAGATGAGGTACCATTTTGATTACCACTGAGATTCCTTTCACGATGAACAGATGAAGAACGTTTATGATCTGCAAAGAAAGAAAAGGGAAATTTTAAATGTCATTTCCATTTAAATGTTTTTTTTTTTTTAATTCCTCCACACATTCAACAATTATACAAGACATTCAACTCTATTCACTCAATGATTACACAAGACATTTAATAGCGCTCAATGTAATATAACAGAGCTATTAAGTATATTGTTATGAATAATCAAGTGATCTCCCCTTGTTTTGTTACTCTCCTCTTTGAGAGAACTTAGTTGAATAAGTCTTAAAGCCTACACCTGCGTACTTTTGTCATTACATATATATTAAAAAATATACATATTATTCCTCCCCAGTAGCACAACACAATCTTCAAGTGCTGATTGATAACTGATCATTATATAATTTAAATTTTGATAAATATACCAGACTATAATGATAGTGGAGCAGTCCATATTATCTACAGGGTGGGCTCTTAAAAAAAAAAAAAAAAAAAGAAAAATACTATATAAACATACACACAAAAACACACATCCTCACAACTGATATACCTCAAACTACAAAAATGTAATTATAATTCAAACACAAATATACACAACTGAGTAATTAAATACAAATATACATTAATTTAAAATGAAATTCATCAAGGAAGTCACTGTAGTTTTTTTTAACCCATGTACTTTCAACATTTTCTAACATCATCTTCAGGGGTAAATTACAAACACAACATATTATAACTGTGATAAAATCTGCATTTCATTGCCATAGTGATTTTTAAAAACATGCGCAAATGTGCTCCATTATGGTTATTCCAGAATTTTTAATTTTATCCATTGTAGTTATGGAATCTTTTACAAAACAAGTGTTTCAATATAACAGAGCTGACCAGGACTTGTTAGAAATGTAAACTGGCATTAGTATATAAATGTTATATGCACTTTAATATGTTGTTGCTATATTTGTAATAAATTTTGTTGAGAGTTGGCTGATTTTGATATAGAGGATCTCAAGAATTTGAAGTTTTTCTTTATTATTTTCATGGTGTAGTATATTGGTGATGTCAACAAGTATTTTCCTGTATTGTGAAGGTAGACAGGAATGTAATTTTAGATGTTGTGCAATAGAACTTGTATCTGACAAACGAAGTGTAAGATGTCCTGATAATGTTGTGGTCGTCAAGTCAACATAAGTATTTACTTTTTTGTCAGAGATACAATCTCCCAAACGACATTTAAACTGATATACAATGTTTTTTTTTGGTTTTTTTTCAAAACACTAGTTGACAGGGAAGAATTATTGCATATGATTAAGTTGGTTGTGTTAAATTTCGTATAATATATAATTAATTTTATTTTTTTTACTGGGATCAGTGAGGAATATATTAGTACTTATGCAGTTTTTTTAGGACTTTTCCATCTTGTTTATAATTAGAATGCATATATATAGTATAGTAGGTTGATATGTTTAGTTATTTGAGGAAGTATTATGTTCTTTTGGATTTATATTAATATTTATAATGTATTGTCTAATTTGTTCATCAACAATGTAATTAGGAAAGTTATTATTTATATATATATATATATATATATATATATATATATATATACACATGGATATTTCAGTAACTTGAAAAATTCTTATTACAGATAATCCTGATCAGCAGAATTACTTGACGGATATTGTTGAGATTAATCATTCATTAAGTTTTTAATCATCATAATTAGCCAACGTCTAAGAAATCAAAATCACTTTCCAAATAAATGAGATTGAAGAGAATCAACACTCAACCATTTTTTTTTTTAAAGAAAGAGAAATTCTTCACATTAACCATTAAATGTTTGACTTAAGCCAAAAATTATTTAAAAACGTTGGACCCAGAAAATCTGAAAGATGAGAGGGTACTTACTTTTAGCTTTTAAAGGAGGGGTTCCTTCGCCAACAAAGTTTTCTTCTGTTCCTTTAGTGGAGAAGACAGTTTCAAGAGAAGGGACTTGAATCATGCATTCAACGCGTGACATAGGAACACAGTTGAATCGTATAATAGATGATTCCACTCGAATGAAGACAACAACATCGACTGGAAATGACGCATAGCCAACAGGTAACCCAAGAGATGTGGTAGACGCATCCAAATCCATCAAAACCTGACCCACAAGTTCAGCTAAAAAAAAATAAAAAAAAATCAAAAGTATCTCTTCAAAAGTCAGAAAATAATATAATGGATTCATTTTTCTTTTTAGGGGAGCAAAATAATTCCAATGTTTCCTGATGTTGTTCAGTTTGAGGAAAAAAGGAAGAAAGAAAAAAAATTGAACAACTTAGCTTAATCAGTTGGCTAATTGTTAAGGTGTGAAGAAAGCAAGTGGAAGCCTCTCCAATGTCTTTCCTAGGAGGGCATGGCAATTAACAGATGATTGCCTCCATTTTGAAGGGACATGGGATAAAAAAAGGATAAGGCTCTGTCCTAATTAGGCAGATTCCCAAGGATATTGAATACAGGTTAACAACCTAGAATTTAATTCTTCATTTCTGATCTATTTATTTACTTAGTCATAGAATTATAAATTAACCACTGTACCATAATAAGCAACAAAATAAAAATAAAAACTAGTCAAAAAAAAAAAAAAATTATTATTCATCTTCAATGAAATTTGGACAACTTAAGACTACTATGTCTACTACTAATGGGTGTAAACAAATAGTATGACATGGCATAAAAAAATCATATACTGAAGTAGATAAATATATGACTAAATCTGAATGACATGTACAGATTGGTTTTTGTAGCCTAACTGGTAAGGCACCATCCTGATCAAAGAGTCTTGCAAAGATAAAGGATGAAAGTTAAAATCTTCTCAGAAGCAAAAGTTTTATTTTATTTCTGATCTATTGTAAAGTTGCAGCTCAGACACCAGGTTCATCCTCAGAGTGCAGCATCTTCCAGTCAAACACTTGTGAATTACAAAATAACTTTTTGACCAGATCATCCCCCACAAAATAAAACCATGAGATGAAGTTGTAGCAGTAGGCAAATTTTATTCTAGTTGTAATCTTCTGCTGTAGACAAGTGAGGTATAGGTGAGGGTAGTTGATGGGGCAAACCATCTAACTGGCATCTTCCTTTCACCTGGCAGAGAGCAGTCTTCTGACCCTCTCTGTGTCTCTTCTAGGAGCTACTGTCCTATAGAGAACATGGTTCTTTGTCTTGTCAGCTTTATCTAAAAAAAAGTCATCCATAAAGAACTCTAGCTTCACTCAGTTACCTTCTTTGTCAGGATCATTTGACCTGGTTCTTGGGAAGTTCACTTCATTAAGCTAACCTTCTTTGCCAAGACAGATAATTTTCGATGCAATATCTGTGTTGCAGATTGGTCCTTAGCAAGATATCAGAAGACAATTAATACTATACTTCGAGCTAAAATGGTTATAGAATGTTTTTGAAAAATAGTCAAAAACTAATAACAATAAAGTAAAATATTCAGGCATCACCTACATACAATCTTGCAAAAAATAAAACCCAAATAAAACTTTTAAGATTTATTGAGGGAAACAAAAAATAGTATTTTTGCATCTACAAGAGACTATTTTCATTTAGTGAATCTATTGTAAATGTGTGTTTTTAATATTAATTAAAGCAAAAAAAATCACCATTTCCTTTAAAAAAAAAAAAAAAAAAAAAATGTTATTGAATATGTGGTAATATTATTGTTTTGTATATAGCAGTTATTTAATTCAGTACCTTTTTTCTACAATGATATTCACCCTGTACAAGACCTAAAAGCCACTGAAGGTAGAGTGTTACACAGTAAGAGGTACAGTTTATAGAGATATGTGGGGAAGATAACAGTTAATTCTAAGCTTGAATAGGTTAAGATTGTAGTGATCAGGGAAGCATCCTCTTGGAAGACGGTTCCACAGAGCAGCAGTTTATGAGAAGCTCTGCTGCTAGTGCAGAATTTAGATCTCACCAAGTGTATATGAAGGGAATGAGGGTGGTTCATTAAAATGTGCATGAAAAGGTGGGTCTTAGAAGAATTGGTGGTACAAAGTAATGTAGTTCATCTGAACAATTTCTATGGAAATATCAACAGAGCAATTTCATTTAAAGAAGTCATAGGAAAACTGCAACCCACAGGCCACATCCGCTTGGCCTTTTGAATGGCACACCTAATTTAATGAGAAAAATAATATTTAAAATTTTTTGTTTTGTTCTATTCTCACTTGTTCACTACCATTATTTCTCATACAAAGAGATTGAGAAAAACTGGTATCAAAGCGACATAACAATAAAACGCCTGAGTAACCTCCCTTACTTAATGCCTGTTGCATTGTGGGGAGAGTTCAACTAAACCACATACATAACAATGATTAAATACAATGTTTCTTGAATTTTTTAACTTTTTGTTGATAGTAACCTTCTCAACGTTTTAAACCATTGGTGATTTTCAGTCAAGAAAATCATACATGGAAAAATATTTTGCTTTAGAAACGAGAAACATTCATATTAATTTTTTTTCTCTAGCGAAGAAATATATGGCATTAAAAAGAACCTATTTCGACAACAGCAATCAGTTTCATGTCTGAAATTCAAATTTAAGCAATTGCCTATCTCATATTTTTCTATTGAATTATTATAAACATTCTGTAATGAATTCAAAAAAATTTTAAAAACCTGGACACAGAATTCTTTAATGGGCAAAAAATAAACAAATATAATTAGCTGAAAGTATCCTTCCTAAATACTTGGACCTGAAACAAGCAGCTTGTTGCAAAAAAATTTTTTTTTTTAAGTATTCATAAAATAACATGAAGAATTCTATATTTATTTATTTTTTTTTTTTTTTTTTTGAAAATTCGCAGAGAAACAGTGATAAGATTTAACAAATCCCTTACCTTTTTTGGTTGAAAATGGCTGAGATAATGGTAAGGGTTCCAATGCTTGCTCTAAGAAATCTAGTAAGTAAGGGCTGATGACCATTTCCTGAAAAAGGAAAAGACATAAGTATCTTTGATTGTTACAAGATAGCACATTGAATATTACAAAGCAAATACTTTCAAAACCCTTACTAAGATGAGTAAAGGGGAAAACGTTTTTAAAATTTCAGCAATTATCAACATCAGATTTTTCAATGTCACTATTTAGAAACTTATGTTCTCTCTACTCTGAATTCCACCAAGTCAATAGAGTTCCATGAAACACTGAGTAGAGACAAGATAATTGAACATTTAATTTTAGTTGTAACTAGATGATTATAAAATTTACTAGTTTATCAGTGAAGTGACTAAGGCCACAAAGAATTGCATAATGTTATCATCAAAACCAAGAACCAATTTGTTTGGTTAAATGTTTTTTATCAAATTGGCAATTTAATAAGTCAAAATATACCCAATATGATCAGATGGTTCAGATGATAAGGGTTTTAGATTCTAGGGAAAAGAAAGGGAATTTTTAGCTTTCATTAAATCAATTTTGTTTTTTTTAATATTGTACATTTGTCATAATTTTAGTTTAAATATAATGAGTTATCTCCCTTTAATAGTATTATAATCAGAGACTAGTAGTACAGGTGAAAATTCCAGTTTTTCTATATTTTAAATTTTTTGATGAACTATAATTCCCAATCTAATGACTGAATACATTCCTTGCAATTTCCACAAAAGGTTTTCCATTTCACTAAAATGTCTGATAGCATTATGGCTTCCTCTATCTCACCTTTATTCATTATACATGTACACTTATTCTCACTAAAGCCAGCATCACTAATAGATCTTTTTCTTCCAGCTTTCCTCACAATCAAAATGAAATGGTCTATTATTTATCTGAAGCATTGGCAGGGTGTAATGAATGTGTGAGGGATGGAACACACAGAACTATGATTGCAATATATACGATAATTAGTCTGGAAAAAACATCTGATTAAAGAACAGAAATTTCTGGACAATTCTGCTGAAATAATCTTTATTTCTGTTTGTGATATTTCTGGCTTTAGTAGTCAAAGAATGAACTGATTAAATGACTTTTGTATGTGTTATTTTAGACCAACTAATAGTGCACAATAACTAAAAGAGAAAAAGAAGTAAATTCACTTCTGTGTTAAGAAAGCCTCTTACCTCAGGCAATGACTGTAGGAAAACCCAAGCATAGAGATTGGCTTTTTTAACCCCACTCCGTTTTATACTGGGTACAGGACATGTCTCTTTGTCTTTATCTTTACTCTCTGCCATGACTTCTTGTGCTAAATTGGCAGAGAAGCCAGGTGGTTTGGAGGCTGGAGAATCTAATGTACTTGTTTTTGAGTTGTAGTGCACCTGAAAAAATAAATCATAATAAAAGAGTTATACAGAAATGCATTCCTTTTTTCAATGTTTCACCTGGACTAAATCACAACAATTTCAAAAACTTTGTCTATATTTCCGAGATGAGGTGTTGTAACTATTTACACTATTTACTTTACTTGGACTGTTGTCCTTATCTTTGCTGTCATATTCCCAACATTTCAGCCAATGTACGCTTCAGGTTTCTTCATGTGACATATGTGGACACAGTGGATATAAGTGTTGGTTGAAGTAATCCAAAAAGTGACTTGACCCAAAGAGTTGTCAGTTCAATACCTGGCCACAGCAGGGGTTAACAAAAACTTGGAGAGTTGAATTACTAAAGGGAAATAACTGAAACTGAGATATCCAGAAAAGGTGTGGCACATGGAAAAAGAACATCTTCCCCAGTGGACTAAATAAAGGTTTCGGTTTGAAATACCAACATATATCATCTGAAGAAGGCCAGAGCATACAATAGCCGAAACATTGTGAATATGACAAAGATGAGGACAACAGTCCAAACAATGTAAATAGTGTAAATAATTTCCAGAAGTTTCTTACATAGAAATTTTAAAGTTTTTATGCTTTAAATACCAGCCACTGATTTTTATATATAAAAATTTTGTAGTGTGTGACGCCATTTGTTTACATTAAGATATGCTTCGAGCAGATATGGATGTTCAAGGAATAATCATGGGAAAATTTGTATTTTAAAGCAATAAAATTGGCCTTCGTAGCTAAACTGGTATAGCATGCCAGGCTATATGATAGTTCTGTGTAGGATACAGGTTCAATTCCTGTCAGAGGACGCATTATTTTTTTATGAAATTTCTCAGATATTCAGGCCAGTAAATGTTGTTAGTACTGTTTATTATAAACAGAGCATTTACTTAAATATTTGTATATATATTAACAACATATAACAAACTATATTAAAATATATATATATATTTTTACATATATATTTTTTTTATATATAAAGAATAACATAATTTAAGATGAAGGATATGTGTAAAAATCAGTGAAATCTCTCCACATGATAAAATGTTTCTTCTGAAAATATTGGATTCATTTACTTTGAAAGATTTTCTTTCCACCTCAGCTCTAACAAGTAGTAACTCCTCCCACTACAAACTGGTGGCCAACATCAATGTCCAGGTTTTATTCCCTCCCCATATATTGTGGGGATTATCCCCACCATGTCTGCCAGGATACTTGTAAGGTGGTGTCCTATTCAGGACTATATAAGGAAAGACATAAAACCCTCACTTTCTCTTTTTACTTTAGAATGCAGTAGGTACATCATTTCTGCAAAAAGACAGCCAACTGCTAAACTTCAAACACGGCCACATGGCACAACATACATGTATACTTTTTGTCTAACAGCAAAGCCTATAAATATTTTTCTTCCTTTTCAACAGTATCTGTGTATACATAAATATATTTTGTCTTCTTATGTTTTATACATATATATATATATATATATATATATATATATTCTAAAAGGTCAGCCAATCTAACAGTGATCTCATCTCACAATTCTCACACCTGCTCCATATTGTGGCCTCCTTTGTAAATCACTAGCGAGTTTTAAATGCCACTTAAGATTAGCACATAAACTTTCATAACTGAATCAATAAGCTGGCAGATTCTCATACATCGAAACCGATGGGAGAGTCCATTATTATATATAAATGTAAAATTACTCCACATATTGAAATTCATTACTTTTGAAGATGTTGCAGTCATTGACTTTGAAAGGCACCTCAGTCGTAAAAGGCAGTAACTCCTCCTGCAACTACAAACTGGTGACCAACATCAACTTATCCATTAATCCTTCGTTACATTACCATTTCATCTAAAGTACATATTTTTTGGATTTTAGATGAAAACCTTGAAATTTTTCAAAAAATTTCAGTGAAATATTCACTTTCTATAATTATTTGTTTGTTTTACAGCCTATTGACCTATTGTGTCATTTAATGCTAAAATTTAATGTTTTTCTAAATAAAGTTTTGTATTTAAACAGTCAAAGAATTTTTTTTTAAATAGTAAAACTGTAAAGGTATGGTTCTTTTTTTTAAATTATACTTTTGAGATCTGTTTAATTTCACTTAGAAGCTGGAATATAGAAAATGGATCAGTATTTTGAAAAAATATTTTTGAGTTGTTTGGTAGTATTTTAATCAGATTGAATTAAAACTGCTGAAGTTGGCCAGTGTGTATTTTATGGTGAATTCCTCTTGGCGTGCCACACATACCAGGAGATCTTCCTTTTTTAGGATATATGAATGGGTTATGGCAGTATGTACAATATGAAGTCTTGATATAATCACTTCTTCTCTTCTAGTCTGGTATTTCTGATGCTGTTCTCCTATAGAAGGTTTAATTCTGTACAGTTTATTAATGGACAGGAGTTCTATACATTGTGCCATTCCTCCTTAATATACATGTTGTGATGGATAAATTGTCTAAATTATGCAAAAATGAAAATAACACTGACATCTCATTTTAACAGATACAGTTACCAAAATTACACAAAAATATCTTGAAATGTTAACGAATAAATTTATTCAATAAAATTGCCAATAGCTTCAACCATGGCCTCCAGATGACTTCAGAATCTCTTACAACTCCTCTGGACGGTCTCCATGTTTAAGTTGGTGAATACTGCCATAATCTTTGCCTTCAGTTCATCTTTGATGTTACAAGGAATTTTATTGGTCTCTCACTCAACTGTGACTCACACATAATAATCAAGGAGGTTACAGTCTGGGGAGTTAGATGGCCACATGTAAGGGGTGACGTGGCCACAGAAATTGCCTGACAGCCCCGACTAGGTTCTCCTGCTTGTGTAGCATGGTGCAGAGTCCTGTTGCCAGACATAAGGTCTTCTAGCAGCCACTCTCTTAACTCAGGGCAGCACCAACCCCTCAAGGCATTTGGTGTAGGCCTCCATGTTGAGTCCAAGACCCTGGAGGAAATTGAATGGAGGCATAACATCAACATCACTAGTGATCACTCCAAACACAATAATGTTGACTGAATATGTCATCCAACTCTTTCCTCTGCACTGTGCTTGGATTGACACCCAAACACTCTGAAATGTTTGTATTGGAGCTTCCGGAGTAAATGCCTAATTTCTAGCAGAGTAAATTGCATCAAGGTTCTTTTTTTCTCACAGATGGTGCCCAACTGACCCTACTATACTGTGCAGTGGACAAAATCAAAAACAAACAACACGCATGTGTGAAATTAAAAATATAAAATGGTGACAATATACCTATCTCACCCTTTATATATATATATATATATATATATATATATATATATATATATATATAAAGAGAGTGAGAGAGATAGTAACATATTCAATAAGAAGAATTTGTGCAAGGTTACCAATGGTCAAAATCAACGGTCACCATACCAACAACTGCCAAATACACCAGTGGTGGACAATACCAACATGCACAAGTAGTTGGGATATTTTTCACTGGAACTTTAGCAGTTTATATAGCAACCTGTGACAACCATGATTTATCAGATCCCCCACTAATTTTTTTATCAACAAACTTGAAACACGGCTCAGGAATACAAACGACACATGGGCATAACTTTCATTGTAAGAGAGAGAGCAAGAGATAGATATAAAAATATATATGTATGCAAAATTACTTACTCGAACATCCAAACCTGGCAAAAAGAACACAGTATTCTCAACAGATGGCTGCTGCAAGGGTGGAGCCTTCTTCCCATGGGATGCATGACTGAATAGAGCAGTATTGGACTCTTGGCGTTTCATCTTTTTTCTATTAGGAACTGGTGATGTTTCAGGCTTTTTGGCAACTCTGTTAGAAACAAGCACACAGATATTCATCCAAAGTTCAATTGGAAAAAAAATAGAAGTTTCCATAAAACTTCACAATGATATTTACTGATTGGACATTCTAATAACTTTTAGATTAGACAACAGCCAATGATGGTTTACTAACTGTGGATTCAAATGCCTATAATCTTTTGTCATTATAATTTTTTTAGCCCCTTAATCAAAATTTTATATAAAACTACTTTCAGGGCATATGTTATTTATATAAAACTACCTTCAGGGTATATGTATAAGCTGTGTTATGAAATGCAAAGGTATATCATGTTTATGCTTGGGTTCCATTCCCACACCACCATATACAAATTAAAGAGCCTGTATTCCAAAATCAAAAACAATCTGAAAATCAAAGCACATCTGATCACAAGAATTTCACAACCTCTGTATATATATATATATATATATATATATATATATATATTATTCATGTTTGATTCAAAACTAACAAAAATTCCTTGATGGGTTATTTTTTTATATTTCCAATTGGTATTTGTAAATAAATCTTTCCATATCTAAGCACTTTTGGCTAACATTAGCCGTTTTCATAGACATTTGTTGTTTTTTGTCATCAGATTTATTTTTTTAATAATGCATTTCAAATATTCACATGCAAGTTCATGTCTTCTTTTTTTTTTTTCTATTGAAATATATTTAGTATGTTGGGTCCAATGTTTCAAAATGTCTCGGAAAATGGCTATTATTAGGCAAAAGCACTTAGACATGGGATATTTTATTTATAAATTCTAACTGGAAATCAAAAAACATTATTAGAAATATTAATAAAGTAAAAAATAAACAAGGAATTTTTCTTAGTATACATTATTTCAAGTAAATTGTGTTCATAAAAAAAGATTCCACTTTAAATGTATTATTTGAGAACTTGGAGGATATTTTGATCTTGTTGGAACTACAAGTTAAATGGAATCTGAAATTGACAGTCTTGCAGAATATGCTAGATGTGGAAGAAATTCCCACCCTAGTTTTATGATTATTAGTGCATCCCATTTGTTACATGATGACAAGAGATGTCAGGCAACAAAATGGTTTTGATCAATTTCTTTGCAAAGAAAAAGATCTTTTCTGTTCCAAAGTGTCCCTCAAACAAGCCAATCATTCACTGTAGTATTACTTAGCAACAGTTTGCCCAGTTTCCAGCAATACTTAGTTTTAAATCTCATCAAACATGAAGACTTTTCATGTTTTTTGATCTCTAATAGATTCTCTTGAGGATGAAATGAAGACCATCATCCTGGATTTAGCCACAATTTTCATTTTAGATCCACATGATATATTCATTTTTCATCACCATCTACCAAAATTACTTTTCTTTTTCATATCAAGCATGAAAAGACAGACAAAATGTAATCATACCCCAGGACCTTCAGTCTCTCACTGACCAGAAAAATCACACAACAATGTGCTTTGATTTTCATTCAGGTCAGTATGCACAAAAACTGAGAAAGGCCTGGTGTACATTGATAATGAAAACAAAAGGTGGAATTGACTTCACACTGAGAAATGAAAATGCAAATCCTATTTCCAATAAATTTGGTTGTTTATTCACTTGGCACAGTCTGGGTGGGGTAAGGGTAGGTTGGGTGACAACTTGTGCTACTTCTGTCATAACAAACTAACGGATCAGCTCTTCCTCCCACCTGGACAGTGAGAACACCAACTCACTTTTAGTAACCCCTCTGCATCATGACACATGGCTTGCAACACGACCACACATAGCTCAAAATTACTCTCCATTCTGTGACTGAAACTTTCTAACTTCTGACCAAATGACCCTTAATCCAAAAAGTTTTCTTTTAATTTTTATTTTTTTATTTTAAAACTAAAGTTCATCCAATATAAGGTTCAAGGGCTACTCAAGGTAGAGAGTTACTGAATCTGATTTGTGATGTGAATTTAAGAGGGGGAAGCAAGAAGTGAGGATGGTGAGATGTCATCTAACCCTTGACTTGAAGTTAAGACTGCAGTGTACGAGAAAGCATCCATGCAGGTATTTGTTTCACAAAGTAGCAACTCTTGGGGGGGAAAAAAGTGAAACTTCCTCCTTACAATTGAAATACAGCTAGGGAAAGAAGATGATTCGATATAGATGTAGATTGGCAAGTCTTAGTTGTACAGGTCTTAACTGAATTTTCTCTCTGTCCTTTTATTTCATGGGTGGATGCATTGAAGATCTTACTTCACAGATTTTATTGCCTATATAATCATAAAGAACTGCTGCACTTCACACCCAATTAAATCATTCGGAGCCCATTTTACTTTGTGGGTGTTCTAAGCCAATTGCAGGAAGGGGGGGGGGGGGGTAGACATTGTGTCACAAAATATTTAAACACTGATGGAAGTTCCTTTCCATAAGTTCATGCAGAACACACTTTTCTACATCCTGTGTTTTTGATAAGCCTTGTGATGTACTACCATTGAGTGGTTGAATTGAAGTAAAAACATTTCTAAGATTTCTCTCTAATGGTGTGGAAATTTCTGCATCAAAGACATTGTTAATGCAATCAAATAACATTTAAGTTTTTTACTTTAGTTTAAAATTTTGATTGTTATTTGAGATGGCATGATGGCTGCAACTTGATTTCAAAGAAATATCATCATTTGAATTATTCTTAAATATAAGTAGTGCGGATATGGCTTTTTAGTCTGGCTAGGGTCTTATATAATTTTGCACAAATGAGGCAACAGCAGGCGCCTCTTGCAGTAGCTGATGCATTTATATTTTGGCAAAATTTCAATTTGTGAGACAGACACAATAACATTCATTACACGTTATATCAAATTCTATACCAACATTCTCAGTGAAATTAAGACCCTTATATACAGCTATTTTAAGTTTTTTATGCTCAACCCAATTGTTATTGGATGTTCCATGAAGGAATGGAAACCCCTGATTCTTTCAGCTCTTAGCCAATTGATTATTTGGCAACAGGTATTTTATTTCTTATTTATTTATGGCTCTATGGGCATTTAACAAAACACCATGAAAAATACACATTAAACAATCAAGTAAAAAAATAAATAAAATCCATTTTTTTTTTAAATCCTTCACCAAATCACTTTTTAGTTACATGAAAACCACTTTTTTAAAAAATTATTTTATGTCTGAGAAAAATATTTAAATATTTTTTTTTAATTGATTGATTTGTCTTTTTTATGATTTATCAACCCTATGTGGGTTATTTAAAGCCAAAACATATTTTAAATTTTGTAGTGATATCAGTTTCAGTTGATATGTTATTAAATGGAAAACAGCTGATCTATCTTAAAAATGAATTCCAACATTTATTTTCCCCAATGCTTACCAGTAAGTGAAGTGAACTTTAAAATTACATAGGAAGTGGCTCAAACAAAGAGTCGTGGAATAAAGATAAATTACTTTTTTCAGACAAAGATGACAAGACAAAGAACAATGTTCTCTATAAGACAGTGACCACAGCTTGCAAAATAAGCAGAGACAAAGAGGGCATATGGAAAATGGTATGAGAAGACACCTGTTAGACTGTTCACTTCCCCCTCACCTATATTTCATCTTGGCTCCACTCGTCTATAGCAGCACGTTACGACCAGAGAATAAAATTTGCTTACTGCTACAAATTCTCATGGTACTAATTCATAGGAAACAATCTGGCTGAAGGTTCATTTTTAAGCCATAAGCATTTGACTGGAAGAAGCTGCATCCTGATAACGAACCTGGTGTTTGGTATGATTTGCAATGCTACAATTGTAAGAATAATTCTAATTTTTTTCAAGTGAATATTGCATTAACATTTTTTGAGAATGAAAATTTTTCTAGATACAAGTTCTCCTATTTAACCCATAACTGGGAGATGAGGTGGAATCATGTTTCCCAGGAGTATTTGTGCATAAGTGAATATAACAAACTCTACTGACATTTGAACTTGGCTCTGCAAATTCTCATTCTGAGTCACTATCCATTACACCACACACACATTCACTATTTAAATACAATGACTCATTTTTTTTAAGTTGCAAATATAACCATTTAAAAAAAAAAAAAATCAAATACACAACAATTATTCAAAAACCGTTTTCTAATTTGCCCTTCAAAAATTAAGAATCACCTTCAAGAAATTCTTTGTATGTTAAAAAAATTTATCCAAAATTTCATTTCTGTTATAAATCCATTGTCCATATCCCTTGAAGCTAGTTTCGCAGTATTATCAGGCAGAGGGAAATTCAAAACAAACCATTTTGGCAATACTTACTTCTTCAGGTCTTCTTCTTTGCTTTCCTTGGGATGTAAAATCCACTTTCCACTATTAATGAAGACCTTAAAATCCAGCTCAAAATCCACACTAGGATCTGAAGCTGCTGTAGTTGTTGATGCAGTGTTTGTAGCTGAAGTGCTCTTGCCAGTGCCTGTGCCACTGCCACTCCCTGAGGTTATCGGGGTCTGGTACTTCACCTGTTTCTCTGCATGGCGGCTCTCACTGAAACAGACAATTAGGACATAAAATTAATATTCATTTCATTAAAACCATAAACTGACACCTTTTTCCTGCCATATATATAAACTATAATTTTGGAAAGTGAAAATTTCACTGAAATATAGTGGAAAATTTCCCAAGTTTTCATCTTAAATCAAGAAAATAGAAACTGTAAGCAAAATGGTCAAAACATCTAGGAAAAAAAATGTGTCAGTTTAAAGCAGTGTTTCTCATCTAGTTCACCCAGGGGCATTAATGTGCCCTGAAAGGTAACAAGGTAAACTAATAATAAAGTATATGAAACAATTCTTATTGGTCCTTATGTATAGCCAGCTTGACAATGGATTAGGTATAAATAAAGACAATCTGAAGAGTAACTTCTCAGTTGTCTATGTGTCTCATACTAACTTTGAGCAAATCACTCTAGAAAGAAATAACTGGAGATATTTGTGCCGGAGTCATATCAGAAATTTCGGAATAAGTCATATTGATCAGCTAAGAAATGAAAGACAATGGCAAAAAGGGTAAGCAAATATTTCTGTTGCTATGTCCCAAGATCCTCACTGTTGCACAATATGTGAATTTGTATGCCAGTCATGAGTTTTTTTTTTTTTTTTGGTTTTTTCATTTCACCCCAAGCAAGGCAGGAAGCCACTAGGACGCAAGGGGTTACAGAAAATTTAGAGCAAGATCAGATAGGAGTGATAGAAGAAAGGATGAGGGTAGTGGATAGATCAAGGCAACTGGAGATGTCTATTGACATTACATTTGAATAGCTGGAGATTATAGCTCACAGGGAAACAGGAATAGGGAAGGGAGTTCCACAGGTGAGAGGTGCAAGACATGAAGCTATTAGAGTAGAAGAGATGGCTACATTTAGGAGTTTCGACAGTGAAAGGGTGAGAGCGGGATGCCAGCCTTGTATGGCGCTTGAACTCATGACGTCTGGGAACCAGCAAATGCAGCTCCTCGGAGCAATTTCCATGAAAGTATTTGTAGAACAGACAGAGGGAGGCGGTGTGTTTGGACTAAAGTGTCACATAGGACACAAACATAGAAATTGAATGAGATTGTTGGGTGCTCATATGTTGAAATCAACGGGAGAGACCATCATCATCATCATATGAAGAAATTATAAAGACTGAAAGAATTAAAAAAAATGAAAAAAAAGGTACTAATGAACATTGTCTCAACTAGGCTGTCACTATTCTATGAAAATCATGACCTAGTTTGACTTTCACTCCAGTAAGGAGTGCAATGATGGAATATATGTCATCAAACAACTCCAAGAAATTGCTTAACTCATCAATAGAAAATTATATATCTGCTATGCTGACCCCACAGCAGAATAAAATCACACCAATAAAAGACTTCCTCTTTTCATCAATTAGAAACCATCTTCAAAGTTCTGAATCAACTGATGGTTTATATCTGATAGAAGAATTATATCGGTTCATATGTCTGGTGAGGACTCCAATATGGGAACATTCCAAACCTCAGATGGAGTATGATGAGGAGGAAATAAGAGCCTATATCTATTTAATTTCTTCCTAGACAATGCTCTGTCCATATACAAGCACAGATGTGAAGAGATGGGCACTGATCACTTAAACATTCCATATCATATCCCAAATGAATCTACTAATAGAAAACAGAATTCCTGCTTCCCCTCCTATGGCCAATGTACAGAGGATGATGATGACATAGGCATTCATAGTTGGGACAAGAATAATCTTGAACAAAAAAATCAGCATCCTCCACAAAGCGCTCTAAGAAATAGTCCTCACGATAAATCTTTCCAAAAGAGAAATGATGATCTTGAATTGGAATGAAAGCACTGATAATGCAGACACTAAATCTTTCATAAAAATTCAGGATGTGGAATTAGTAAATATTAAACACTTCAAATACCTCAGAGTATGAATCAATTACAACAAACTTAGTATAAGAGATAAGGAAATTGAAAACAGAATAGGCAGTTCTATGAGAAGTTTTGCCCAACACCGCAAGCTGTTACAAAAATAAAACATTAACTTAAAATCTAGAGTTATGTTTTTGTCAGATCTAGACTTTCATGTGTGCTTTATGCATGGTGGCAAACTTTTTCAGAAATATTTAAACTGTTTGTATACAACTGCATTCTCAGATTGATGGTTAAAAATGGCTTCAAGTGAGTGAAGCATGTAAGTCTTAGTGAGGACTGTCTTCCTTCGAACATCATGAATTGATGCTACAGAATCACAAAAAAAGAACTTTACCAAATAACAGAAACCACATGACTTGAGGGCTTTCAACAGCAACAACATCCAAAATGGATTGTAAATGTAGCTGGTAGAAAAAATAATGACATAATCAATGATAATGTGTGTGTGTGTGTGTGTGTGTGTGTATACATGTTAGGATCAATAACTTTTATATACTGGCAGGATATAATTTTTAATAGTTTTTTAATGAAATGGCTATTAAAATTATAATCCATCTGTATATAAAAGTTACTGACCCTAAAAAAAAAAATACCTTAACTGTTCAGTCCACTTTTTTCTTTTTCTTTAATCATTTCACTCCAAGCAAGGTGGGAATGCCACTACTACGCAGGGGGTTAGAGAGAGTGAAAGTGAGAGAAAAGACTGAGTTGGAGGGGATTGAGTAAAGGATAAAAGATGAATGGCATTCAAGAAGACAGAAGATGGTGATTCATGTCGTATTTAAATTTTTGAAGATTGTAGTTTTCAGAGAAGCAAGTAAACAGAAAAGAGTTCCACAAGTGGGAAGTGTGAGAAAATAAACTGCTGGAGTAGAAGTGGTGGTTACATTTAACTTTTTCAACAGTAAAGATATCCAATCTAGTAGCATGCTTAAATTCATTTAGTCAGGGCACCAAGGAAAGAAGCTTGTCAAAGCAGTTGCCATGAAAATATTTGTAGAAAAGACAGAGGGAAGCCACATCACACCTGTGGGAAAGTAACTGAAGTTGAGATGCCAAATTAGGATCATTTACATTGCTACTCTTCTTTGGATTTTGTCAAGAACCTCGAGATGAAGAGGAGCATCATACCAGATATGGCAACAGTATCCAATGTACAGATGAATGATAGATTTGTAAATGTGCAAGATAGACTCTGGTGAGAAAAACCTGGCACAACACATTGACCCAACTTTACTTGCAATAAATGCAGCTATTGATTCAATGTAGTCGTTCTCCTTCAAGTCAGTTGAAAACATGATGCCAAGAAGGCGCAGTGTGATGCTCTCCAGGAGTCGAGCATCAGTCATTGATGAAGATCAGAAACTGCATAGAACCTAGGATAGAGCTTTGGAGAACATCCACATTTGAGTGAAAGGATCTGGAAGTGAGCCTATCCAAAATGACCTTCATTTCACAATTTGATAGGAATGATTGAATTAAATCAAACAACTGTCCTATAATACCATGGCCCTGGAGCTTGAGCTGAAGACCAGTGTACCAAAACCTGTCAAATACCTTTGAGATATCTAGAGCCACAGCTTGAGCTTCACCATTATTATCAAGAGCTTGATATACATATTCAGTGACAGCCTTAAACATGTTAATCATAGACTGGGTGAAACGGAAGCAATATTGTTTGTCAGAGAGTAGGTATTAGAGGTAAGATGCTTAACCACTTCAGCATTGATTAAAGCCTTGAATACTTTTCTGAAAAGCAGTAGGAGACTAATAGGGGTCAGAAGGTTCTCCAGAGTTCTTAATACTGGAACTACAAAGGAGGACTTTCAACAAGCTGGAAAGCAGGAAGCAGCAAGACAAATTGTTGTAGAGTTTAGAGAGAACAGGAGCCAGCTCAAGAGCACATTTCTTTAGGATGATTACTGAGAACCTATTAGACAAAGAAAGGTTAAGAGTTTTATGTGTATTTTGTTGAGCTGGGTTAGGTCTGTATCTTTGGTTGCTTATAGTCATGGTGTGTTGCTTTGGTAAGGGAAGTTCTAGGGTAGTCATAGCAGTCAGCCATCTAATGTAACATGTGCAGGAAGAGAACTGGCACAGGCTGCAACATAGTGTGGCCTTATGATTGCCCACTGGAGGTGATTGCAAGGACACCCTTTTATGTGCAATGTGACACTGCAAGAACCCCAATATTATGCAACTGTTGATCAAAACAACTTCTCAAGATGCTATGCAAAATTTCGAGCTACAAACTACCAGTTAGGAGCAGCAACCAGAAAACTGCTAATCCGATATGACATATGAAGAGACTTTGCCAACATCCACATATATCACAAAAAAATCATGACAGCACCACTATTAAGGCTGGTGAAAAGGAAAGGAACCGAAAACCCATTCCTAAACAGGAAACAAGGGATGAACCCCTACTCCTGTTCAAGAGAAGAGAAATGAGTAGGGCTGGGTGATTTGAAAGCCTATCTACTCCTATTAAAAAAAAAGTACTGGCTGCTTGGTCAATGAATGCTGAATGTTTCCTTATAAGGAAACAGCTAATATTACCTTTACCATTCCATCTTTTCTCTTAGTTCTATTAATCTTATTCTTCCTACTTCCTCATTCTTTCAATTCTTCTCCTCACATTTCTTTTCAATCATTAGGATTAATATTCAGGCATACAATAGACAATATTATTTACTGAATATATAAAGAAATTTTAAAAGATAATAAAATCAAGAACATTTCACCTGAAAAAAGGAAAAATATATTTCTGCATGTGAAATCCTGTATCTTTTTCTGAGCTTGTATGATGAATGTGCATTTCTGCTGGAGAGAAGTGAGGGTTGGATTTGTGACCCCATTTTGTCATTTCTACATTGCCTGTTGGACTGTTACAACAGACTATCATTTGAACTGTGATTTGTCTACAAGTGTTGCAGACAAGAGACAAAAGAAACATATTTCAGGCATTTATTATATATGTGAGAGAGTACATTAAAGCTAAACCAAGCTTATCATTTCTCACCAAATATCCCTACAAGAAAAAAAAATGTCCTGTGTACATGCTACAAATCTAAACATACCTGTTTGGGTGAAGAGGCAAGAATGGTTCTTTCTGATCCAAAGACATTTCCTCATCTGAAGACAGGGACGCATCTGAACTTGATGACGTAATGTCCTGCAGTGTGTATGGTCGATGTGGAGCGGAATAGCGAAGAGAATGGTGACGAGTCGCCTCCTGACAGTTGCCACTTCCATTTGGATACTCAAATACATCATTGGTGTCTGGCGAGCTGGTGTATGCAAAACAATTAAATTATTAATATACATATATGTATAGGTAGGGGATTTGATCTTTTTTATAACAATATTTGTATTAACTGAAGGTAACATTTCTCTGGAACAATTACTGACAAATGAGATGAATTGACAAGAACTTAGGGATTTTAGTTTGTTTGCATTTTTTTTTGTTTTGTTTTCATGAGTACTGTGAGGTGTTTGAACACCCTACAAAATGTTTTTCATTAATATTTACCGAGTTAAATTTTCATAATTAATAAAGTAGCTTTTATAATACCTCCACCAAATAACAACAAAAAGAGTTTCTGGTTTTATTCAATATATTTTTGTCAGTTATAATCAGTTTTATTTTTTCACTGAAAACAAAATGAAACCTATTTTTGCATATTGAGGTTTTTGTAATTTACAAATTCATTTTTTTAATATTAGCCTTTTAATACAATTTTTCAAAATAAAACCTTTTGTTTTTAATCTTTATTTGTTTAGGACGGAAAACCTCATCAGTACTAGAAAGCATGGTAACACTTACTGGATTGTTTTAAGAGAAAGATTTTATAATTTCAACCAATCGTAAGACTAGATGCTCAGTCAATGAATGGCAAATATTTCCTTATAAGGAAATGGCTAATAATACCATTAGAGATGATAAGAAAAGATACTACACTTTGATCCCAGCCAGTTGGCCAGAGAGTAAAGAAAAGCATAACTTGAGTAGCACTAGCTGCTCAGTCAATGAATAGCAAATATTTCCTTATAAGGAAAAGGATAATATTACCATCAGAGACGAGGAGAACAGATACTATACTTGGTATTTACTTGCTGCCCCACGCTGACAAGATGTGACACAAAGTTTAATGTGAGTAGCCCAAGCATGTACACCCAGGCCAGGTCCAAAAAGAACCCAGTTCCCCCAACCCCATTACTTGAGGACTTTCAACAACCGCAACTACTAAAACCAATAACAGACATAACTCAATGAAAAAATAATGGCATAATCAAATTAACATTTTACATGACTTTAAAGAAAAGGTTAGAAAGGAACCCCCCCCCATCAACACTGCAAAGAGCAATAACAGTGGACTTGAGAAACAAATTATTTTAATAGAAAGATTTAATAAATTTCAACCGATTGTAAGACTGGCTGCTCGGACAATTACCTGAGACTGGGCACCTCTCAACAATATTTTTAGTTGCACTCTGTCTGCAGAGAGAGACACAATTGAGAAATAAAATGTAGTTTATCGACCCAAGAGTAGATAGTACACTTTGATCCCAGCCAGTTGGCCAAAGAGTAAAGAAAAGCATAATTTGAGTAGCACTCACTGCTCAGTCAATGAATAGGGAATATTACTATTAGCAATGAGGAGAACAGATACAACACTTTGCTCTTAACCTGATGACCAGGAAATGAAGAAAAGTGTTACTCAAGTAGCACTGGCTGTTCAGTCAATGAATATCAAACGTTTCCAGGAGAAACAATGAAAACCAGAAAGATTGCTCAAGACAATATAAATTATACAAAAATTATGAACAAAATTACTTATCTACACTATTCTAAATGGAGAGTTTGAAAACCATAGTGTACTAATTTGGTGGCACTGCCCCACAGTACTAACGGATAATATTTAACAGAACTCCCACCACGTGGGATGTATGTGGCACAAGGCCAAGTTTACCGTGAGTTCTCTGAGCCCATAGGCTCGGCCAAAATTATTCCTGTAGAACCCGCATAAATGTGTTCAGGGCCTGTCTACCTCCCTGGACAAAACTTTGCCCTTCAGCAAAGCCTCGTCCAGGTTCCTCTCTGCCAAGGCAGAGAGTTCAACAGTTGAACGGGCTATGGCACAGTACTAACCGATGGTTAATGAGTATCTAATGACCATACAGTTCTTGCCATACAAGCAGTTGTGTGAGTGTGATTATACCTTTACAAGAATTAGATTAGTCATTAGAAACAAGAGTCCTTTATCTTTGTCAAATGAAGTTTCTTCTTAATTTGTTTATGATAGCACAGAGTGAACTTCATAGCTTTCATTATCTGCTTTACTGTTTGAGTCAAACTCATCAATGATTGCTATGTTGGTAAGATTTTAAATCCGTTATATTTCCGATTGATCTAAACTAACAAGACCTTTTCAAAACAACAGTTAGGGGAATTTTATAATACTAAACAAAATTATATATCTATTATACTTTAAACGGGGTAGGGCATTTGAAAATCCCACCATACTAATGCTGTGATGAGACCCTTACAGTAACTGCTATTTTTCATATACTTTTTATTTTCTTAAACATCTCAAGTAATCAGGTAGGCAGGAGCTTTTAAAACTTAATAATGCTCATGATATAATGCTAGATATATATATATATATATATATATATATATATATAATCTCACCATTATCACTTGTCTCATCAATTTTTTTTTTTTTAAGAAATAAAAAATTAATAACAATTTTGAGTCATGTTTAATATTGATTAAAAGTGATAAATATGATTTAATGTCCAAAGTGGTTAACTTCATGATAATGCCATATCATTTTATTAAAAATGTTTGAAATATGTTAAGCATATGCATACACAAGGCCTCAAAATGAAATAAATTAATCATTGATCAGGTTTGGCTTCTTTTGCTATACTAAAGCCATGGAATTTGTATTTTATAAATCATAGCACGTATTCAAAGTTGAAGACACTAAATTGATGGTATTAGTATATTTGGTATTGGCTCTTATCTAAGAAAGGTTTGTTTTTTTTTTAAACTGACAACTTATTCCTTAAGAAAAAGAAAACTTTTTAAAACAATTTTTAAAAGATTTTAAATTTTTAGTTATTTGCTAAGTATCTTAAAGACATGAGCAATCCTGGATGCCAACAACTTCTTATTCTTTGTTGCTCTTAGTAAAGTTTGTCTTTTTATCATCTCTAAAATTATTTTAACATGTCAAAACTGAAGAAATCTAATTTTACAAAATCCCAATATATTTTTACAAATTGAAGAGTTAATCTTTAACTAAACTGTAAAATACATTAATAGAAGAGAAAAATATTCCAGAATGAAAGAGATTGAAAAACATATCTTTTTATTATTTTAGGTCAATATAGAAGATGAGCATTAAAAAAAAAAAGTTTTCCAAGAGAGAGAAAACTGCAGCCAATTCCAAGGAAGTTATGCGATTGATTTCATTGTCTGTATTTGACTGACAAATCAGACAGCACTGCCATTTGCCAAAAGTTCTTCCCTCTTGGTGCCAATGGCTTCATGCCAGACAGAGACTGTAGATCAAATTCTCTGTAAGTGATGATACCTGAATCTGACATTGGGCCAATAGTTATTTAAACAATTCATTGTGATCTGAATAAAAGATCAACAGAATTCTTTTATTGCCCTGGTGAAGACATGAAACAGATCACAGGAGAAGATTTATTCTGATTAATAGTTCTTACCACATGTAAGCTGTACAGGCAGAGACAATTTGAGAAATGTTTTTTTTTTTTCTATATCCTCCTCTGGGCAATGATTTAATCATAAGGACTTTATCACAGATAAAAAAATGTTGGATTTTAGTTCCTTAGTTCCACCAGTTCAGACATTTACATCTAGGACACGCTGTTCCACTTGCACGGAATCAAATCAACCTCATTCCCTTCTTATTCTATTGGTAAGAAGGAATTTCTCCTCAGACAGATTCTTCCTGAGAACTGTTACTCTGTGAAGCAGAGTTCCAAAAGAATGCTTCCCTAATTGCTACATTTTTAATCTCTTCAAGTTATCAACTTTTATCTATCCTACATAAACTCATAATCTACACTTACTTCTTACTCTTAAAGCCATACAAAAACCTCATTCAGTAACCCTCTACCTTGAGTGGCTCTTGGGTCTTTTATTGGACAACCTTGTGATCTATTGAGTCATCCATTAATACAATAACTTATAATGGACAAAATATTATTACTGAATCTACTCTTCACAGATTATGCTACCTTCTGCATATTAAGGATAAAAGAAGGCCAAATTATTATTTTTTTTATTTTTTGCTGGGAATAACTAAATTTTTAACACATAAGATTGTACTCAATAATTAGCAATTAATAGTTATCTCCCTTTATTTAATTATTTTTTTTTTTTTTTTATAGCTCAGTGTCAATATAGATCTCCACAATAATATCTTACAGGCTCAAATCACCTGGACATTTGTGTTCTCTAAGCTAGCACACATTCTTCTTTTATGTGACATCGGTGATCATGACCCTGTACAAGTTGCTATTTTTTATCACTCGAAGAAATATTTGTCTTTTTACTATCCCTCCCAATCCCTGTCCTGCTATCCATTTATAAACACTTGTTAAATTAGATCAATGTTTCTCAACTTTTTATTTTATCTTGGAGAATAAACTTGTAGAATAACTAAAACTCTGGAACACACTTTAAATATTATCAAGGAAAAATTAGTCATGAAATTTGAAAATAATTTTTTTAAAGAGACAAATAATGACTGTTTAAATGTGTTGAGGATGGCAAAAGGAAAAGGATTATTCACTCCTTCTTAAAGATTAAGGAATTTAGTATCTAGTTTAAAATATCAAACAACAAAGACTTGAATTGGACATGGATGGTATGTCCTTGATTTTTATTTGATATAAAAATAATTAATAAATTACTCTTCTGTTAACTTGGAACACACCTGGCTTACCTTTCAGGGTGCATTAGTGTGTCTGGGTGCACTGGTTGAAAAATACTGAACTAGATCAAAACAAACAGATTCAATTTGTTTATCTTTCAGTTTTGACTTACTAGTCTAGATAAAAGAGAATTCTAAAAGATTATTCTGTTGATTTCACTGAAAGACATTCTAATTGAGGAAGGGCTTAATTGTATGCATTTTATTAATTTTTTATTTTTAGTTTAATTCCTCTTTACCTCTACAAGAAATTTAGTTTTAAATTCCTAGCAGTTTCTAATAACATCTCAATTTCACCCAAGCAAACTAAATATATTTAACAAAATCCAAATGAATAATAGGTTTTATTTCATTTATTCTGTCTTAATTTGAACCGAATAATCAAGGGAAGGGAGAATTCTTCTCGAAAATTCAAGATTGAAAAAAATTGTTTAAAACTTCCAAATGGAAGTCATTCAAATCAACAAAATGCTTGATTGCATTATTTACATTATTCAGATTGTTGTCCTCTTTTTTATTTTCATATTCACAACATTTTGGCTGTTGTACACTCCAGCCTTCTTTGGGATCTGTCTATATTTCTGAGATGAGATATTGTAACTATTTATATTGTTCAGATTGTTGTCCTCTTCTTTATTATCATGTTCACAACATTTCGGCCTTTGTATGCTCTGACCTTCTTCAGCTGATACATGTTGGAATTTCAGACCAAACCCTTTATTTCATCCACTGGGGTAGATTGTTCTAGTACTACATGCCATACATTTTATGGATATATCAGTTTCATTTATTTTTCTTTAGTAACTTAATTCTCCAAGTTTTTGCTGTGGCCAGGTATTGAATTCACAATCTCTTTGGGTCAAGTCATGGGATTACTTCAACCAATACCTTTATCCACTGGTTTCAGTTCAAAATTCCAACATATGTCACCTGATAAAGGCAGAGTATACAAATTTCTCAGAAATATAGACAAATGTTGATTGTATTATGTTATTTTTTTTTTTAACCCCAAACACACAAAAAATGTTTTTAAATTCTTAGTAGATTTTTAATAACTTCTCAATTTCTCTCAAGCTAGCTAAACATATTTCACTCAATCAAAGCAAATAATGTATTGGTTTTGTTTATATATCTTTTTTTTTTACTTTTCTGTTTTAAAATTCATAAAACACTTTAGAACTACTTGAACTCAATCCCTCTGTTTACCAATATATCATTTCAGATACATAAGAGATGACATACAAAAAAAACAGAATTTTAGACAGAGATTCAAGGGTTATACTCTTTTTGTTCATAGCTAACATTTTCAAAAAGTAAATTTATACAGAATAAAGAGAAATGTTTTTAACTTTGAGAATGAAAGTAATGCGAAAAATCTTAAGTGATCAAAAACAAACAAAAACAGAATATTTATAATATTTTACATTCGGACTATTGTCCTCATTTTTGTTGCATCTGTAGCCTTCACCAGGTCTAAATTGATATACACCTGATGAAGGCTGAAGAACACTAGCTGAAACGACAAAGATGAGAACAACTGTCTAAATGTAAATAGTGTAAATAATTATAACTCGTCATCCTAGAAATTCAACAGAATAGTTGATATGGCTATTATTTCATGATTTATTGCCATCAATTACAAATGACGGTAAAAAAAGAATCTCAGAAACCCAGACTCATAAAAACGTATCAAAGATTTTTATTTAATAATCAGATATTGTTTAAACATAAATATTTGACAATTATTTTCATCCTCTGTGCTTTAAAAGGAGTGCAATTTGGGGAGACATTAATACATTAATTTATAAATGATAAACAATAAAAAAAAAAGTTTTAAACTCAGCGTCATGCTTTCAAACTCTTAAAATGTACTTATTTTTATTTAAGTCATTCGTACTGAATTATAAAAAGCAAAATCACAAAACAACACAATGAAGATCTAAGGAGCAGGAAAAAGCAAAAAGGCCTATTTCAATTTAAAAAGAGTAATTTTCATTATAACACTGAAAACATTAGAAAAAGCATTTATATAGATATTATTTAAAATATACTATTGGAAACAGAGATTAGTTTTTCAATCATTATTCATGAGTTTTGAAGTGACAGTTTAATGATTAGAGCATTGGACAAGAAATCACAAGGGTAATGATGAAATCTCAAGTAGGGTTCATTAAATAGAATTCAACAAGAAGTGAAGGGAAAAATGGTTTCAAATCAATGCAAACTACTACAATGTTTTGCCACCTTACTGTACTTGAGATTTGTATTTAAAAAAAAAAAGAGAATAGAAACAAAATCATTGACTATTTTTCTTACCATCATTTTAATTATTTAATAAATAGTGGCATAGTCAATTAGTAATGTACCAATTACTTATTCTTATGAATGGTATTTGACCTGACTTAGTGCAAGCATGGTAATTGTTCTGATGAGCTTTCCTCTTTGGTACCTCAACTTTATGAATTTAAATGCAGTACTCAATTGTCTAATATTTCTTTGAACGTAACTTTTCAAGTGGTTTGCTAAGTCAGTTATGTGCCACAAAAGAATGCATGCATAAATATAAAACAAGACTGTTCTTTTGTTGTATTAACTTAGAAAGCAAGGAGACATTTTTATCTGAATTTTCATGCTTGCAACCCCATAAAAAATATGTTGTAGTTTAATAATAACAGAAAATTTAACTATTTGTTTTTCATTCCCAAGAGCTGGTAAGTTCCAAATTACTTTTTTACATATTTTTTTTTCCATGAACTTTATGAAGAAAAGAAAAAAAAAAGATAAAACCTGCTCTAATAACAAAACAAATTCATGCACTATAAGAAAGAAACTGAAAGTGAAAAGAAATTGCTACAAATCAATAATATTCATAATAAACTTTGCAATTCTATACAAGTTGTCTTTAATGAAGATTTGCTGATCTGAAAATCAAACTGATAAAATATGTCATTGTTGGAAGTTTTAGTCATTTAAGCTGTTACATTGGGATTTGAAATCATAAGATTCCAACAACTTTTGTTTCTCTTTAAATAAAAACAGGCATTGAGATTGCAATGTACAAGCTACAATAAAATTAATCAGACTTTTTAATGTTAACATTTAAAAAGCATACTGAACGAAGTCAGAGATTGTGGGAACTTAATTCAAAGGGAAAGTAATTAAGGTGAAAATGGATTGAAAGTGGACTAATTTCAGAAACTTCCATTTTAAATTTACATCCTTGTTCATACAACATATCTTCTTATATGACAAAACCAATGCTGAGACATTGTGGGATAAAAAATAATATATCAGGTTTTGTTAGGAAAGGAAAGAAAATAAGATATTGATGAAAGTAAAAACAATTAAAAGCTGAATGAGCTAGTTTATGCATCGAGATACACTAAACCTCAAAAACTTTAAAATATAATAGCTAAGTGTACCTGTTTATTCAATGCTTTTTAAGTAAAATTCTAACCATCATTTTTGTTTCTTCCTTTCTTTGATATAAGATTGATTACATCGATATGACCATTATTAGTCTGAAAAAGTTCTTTATACAAAACTTAAGAGGTAATTAAGGATGACTCTTACTGTACTATGAGATCAAACAAACACGTCTGTCCTCTGATAAAGATACCATATTTATTGGTATACAATGTGATCTTGTATATAATGCTGTGCCTTATTTTTAATGTTTAAAAAAAAACAAAAAAACAGGAATATATTTTATTTTTGTGTATAATATAATGCCCAATTTTCCCTTCATATTAAATGTGAAATGGTCAGTTTTCTGTCTGCTGTACAATGCATTACCTCATCATAAAGAATTGGGAGAACTTGGATATCTCTGACCACTTAAGCAATCACAAAGATGAGGGTTTCATTCATTAAAAAAAAATGTCTACCAAATAAATGTACAAGACAGCCATTAACAAGAAGTAAATTAAAATTTAGACAATTTCTTGATGGTACGAACAAAAGCATAAAGAAGTGGAGACATGTTGAAAATTACTATCATTTCTTTGTAAGCATTTTTCTATTTACTACTTGGCATTAAAAAAGTTGTCTTTTTATTTTCTTTTTGAGATGACAAACAAGGATTATTTTTAGAATATTTTAACTGGTTTTTATTGGTAATTTTGTTTTATTGCTTAATCTTTCAAATTTATCAACAAGCTTCTTTGATAAAGGTTAAGCAAAAAGCTGGCCTCTTACAAGGATTTACAGCATCTTTTTCTTTTTCAATAGTAATTTTCAACATATGACCACTTTTCCATGCTGTATTTAATTTTATATCACAACTTATTCTAGCCAACAAAAACTAAAAAAAAATACAGTAATATATTTATTTTTTGTGGGTGGGGGATACAGATAGGAATGTAATAACTGCTCAAAGTTATTACTTTGTTGATATAAAACAAATTTCTAAAATATTACATCCATTTATAATGGAAATCTCACCAACATCATCCTGACTTTTGATTATGACACAACTTTTATTACAGCATGTACAAATAAATATGGTAGTTATATTTAAATTTATATATTTTTCTAACATAGAGTCTACAAAGATCTTTTTGTTTCCAACATGAAATTATCATTTATATATACAGTGTAACCCGGATATAAGAGAGTTGTCAGGACCGGAGAAGAAGTCTCTTATATCCGGTTTGGTCTATTTTATATACATTAACACAGGCTCTAATTTGGGACCAGAGAAAAATCTCTTATATCCGGTTACACTATATATATATATATATATATATATATATATATATATATATATATATATAAAAGACGGTCTCGTTCAAAAAATTAGACAAGTTTTGTCTACTTATTTTCAGTACGATCTTCTCATATTCATGTACATGGTTCTTATTAAAGGAAAAGAGAAAATTACCATGTTGATACATATTCATTTATTCTGAGTACTTTCGACATTAGCACTATGTCATCATCAGGGTGTTGTTTTTTTGTAAAACAAAATTGTGTTCATCTAACTTTCAGATGAACACAAAAAAAAAAATTTTTTTTTTTCTAAATTTAAAATTCCCAGCATCCCTCATTCATGCACATCTGTACTTGCATCAATGTAAACAAACCAAGTCTGATGAAGTCCTGAGAGACAAAATGCATCACAAAAACTTTTTCCACTTTGTCATACATATTCCCTACAAAATTGTTCTTGATATAAAAATTTATATATTGTTATCCCATATATATAACATCACTTTAAATGTTATTTTTAGTAGATACTCATATTTGTACAGACCCTCAGTTTAATTATTAAACAGTATATTTATTTTTTTGTCTAACAGCTTGAATGTTCAAGAAATCTTATTAAAGAAAAATTTACACTCTCTGGCAGGTTATATATCTTCCAACAATGACAAAGTAACCTTGACATCCCAAAATGATGATGTAATAACCAAAAAATACAAAGAAAAAAAAAACAAAAGCCTAAAGAGAAATAAAAAGCAATTAACGGGCAATCTAAATTCATTACTGTGCCTTACCAGAAAAAAAAGCAGTCAGAACCACTTTGATATTTTTAATTTTTTTTTTCTTTTTTTACCTGACTTCATATTTCAAATACACCATTCTTAAAACCTTTGGCAGCATTAATTGATTCTATCAGCACAGCTTTATTTTTAACTTTTAAAGAATTATACAATTTTTTTTAAAGAAAGATATTTATAGTTGTGACAGTTACAATTGTTTAAGGTTTCCTAACCTTACAATGAAAATTTACTAATGTAATTATATATTTGTTTTATGATTAAGACATTTATATCAGAAAGTAATAATTACCATATTTGATAGGATATGACACTGTGCTCTCCATTTCATCAGGGAATATAAGAAAAAAAACTATTAAATAGGAAAATAAATGTTACTGGAACTTTACCAATGTTCTTCATTTGGTTCAGTCCAAGGCACCAGATTAACTTTTTTCACCTTCATCCCAGAACCATCTCAAAAAAACAAACTAGTTTAATCATGTTAAAAAAATTAAACTGTCCCAAAATCAAGATTTTTTTTAAATTAGTTAGTTGTAGTTGTTAGCAGCACAAATAAAAACACCATTAAAATGTTTAGAAAATAAATTAAAAAATCTAAGACATTAAACTTTTCAAAATGAATAAATGCAAAAACAAATTAAGTTTTAATGTAATTTTTCTAAAACTCACTACTTTATTTCTATTTAAACATTTAAGTTACCTTGAATATTTTTTGATAGAAATGTTCTTATTAATTAATTTTCAAGTTCAGAGTAACTTTTACCATACTTAAAGAATTGTTCACTATGCATTCATTTTTCTATATAAAGAATATTCATGCATTTCAACTATTCACAGTCAAAAGTTTTCATTTACAATTACCTGCCTGACTTTGTGACTAAATTTTCTGTCTTTGTTTATCTTTCAGTAAAGAAAGAAAACAACAAATATTCCTAAACTAATGTTTCATAGTCCCCAGGACAACATTAATTCCAAAACTTGGTTTAGTTCAAAATAAACTTTTTGTATGTGTATATTTATTACAAATTTATGAAATTGTAATCTATTTGGGAAATTTATGGGTCATATAAGGGTGCATGGCCAAATGATTAGAACTTTAATGTTCGAACAATGAGACCCCATTTTTAAACACATCATGAACAGTTAAGTTACAAAATTAACTTTTTGATAATAACCTCCTGGGAAGACAATTCCAGTGTTCAGAACAATTAGGAATTACCTGGACACTATACAATAGGCTGACCCAAGCTTAGTGAGTGAAAATAAGTAGGCCAAACCGTTTGGAAGGCATGGACAATTGTGCTAATGGACAGACAGAAGCTGTTCAGTCTTGAATGGCAATCTATCTTGAGATTGGCTAATTCAAAAAATTTCACACCCAACCCCCAGCAGCCTGCACCAATTAAATTATAAATTGAATGACTGAAGTTCATTTTATAAATCACATGAGTACGCAGAGAGAGAGTTTCTTCTTTCAGATAAGTATACATATATATATATATATATATATATATATATATATATGCCATCAAATCAAGTATCTATGAGAGTTCATTTTTTGTGTTGAACAAGACTGTTCTTTTTAGCATGTTTTTATAGATCATTAAAGAGAAATATGTTTTTAAAATTAGTTATTTGTAGTTATTAGTAGCACAAATAAAAACACCATTAAAATGTTTAGAAAATAATTTAAAAAATTTAAGACATTAAACTTTTCAAAATGAATAAATGCAAAAATGAATTAGGTAAGTGGTCGATTACAAATGATAGAGAAATTATTTTACAAAAAACCCAATTTAAAATATCCCCTACAATGGACACAGTATGTGAATTAAATAATAACCTTTTGCTTTGTTGTTTTGCTAATGGTGTAAAAATATGAGGTCAGGTTAAAAAAAAGTGGGAGGGGGGTAACTAAAAAAAAGTAATGCTAAATAAAGAACATGCAGATAAGTGAAGAACAAAACAATAAGCAGAAACAACACAGCCATGCAGAGACAATATGCAACAAAAGAGAATTAAAAAAAAATATATTTTTTAAAAATTAATGACAACAACAATTTGAGGAGAAACAAAGGAAAAGAAAGAATGGAAGGAAGGAAGTGACACACGAAGTAGAAGTAACAAGCGTACCCAGGAGACGTGTCTGGTGATGATTCAAAAGGCATTTCTGCATGCGTGATTAAACATTTAATCTCAGAAGACGAGCCTTCAGCCAGGCCTTCTGTGTGTCGCAACACATGAGTTTTACCGTTAGACTCGCTGTTAATGGAAGAGAAAGGGTCAAGTCATTTTGTTTTTCTTTCTTCATACAATTTAACAAACATAACGAAAGAAGCAGAATGATGACTGTAACATGCAACAAGAATTTGCAACACTCACTGATCGCAGAATAAACAAGACTGACATAAAAGTGTTAACATTTTCACCAAGAATTAAAGCTTTTACTGTTATAACAGAAAGACAAATCAATTTGGTTATAGTACTTTGGTATTTTTATGTCAATAAATTTTACAGATATTAATTCAATTTTCAAATGGATCAATAAATTACTTTATGTTCACCTATATTAAATATAGTAAGTATGAATTCATATGAAACATTATGAAATCATCCAATTGATTTTTAGACAAGTTTTGAAATTTTACATATTATTGACATTTTTAAAAATATTTTTGACAATTATAAAGAACTTCACTCAATCTTCAGTTTGGAGGGGCTGAACAGATTGATTAATCTGTCTCTCAAAGAATAGATTTAATTATTACATATAGGAAAATCTATTTCATGGTATCATCTTTATGAAAAAGTAAAAATAACTTAGAGAAGATTCTAGCATATTTAGTGTCAGTGGAGTTGAACATAGGCACCACAGCCTGAAATAATTCGTTTCTCTTTTTTTGTCAAAATTCTTTTTCATATTATTATAGATTTATCACTCCATATCATGAATAGAAAAAAAGATTGTTTTTATTAAATTTTATAAATGTTAATAGCAATTTCCAATATAAATTAATTGTAAATTGATTCTTTTACCAAAAAACATAAAAGAAATAAAGATAATTCATAATCTGGAGTCCTTTTTTAATATATTACAAGTGATTAAGTATGTCAGATATGAATTTTATATATATATATATATATACTGACAACAATTCAGTCAAGTTTCGATCCTAACTAGAGGCAACCGGATGTCTAGCTACACTGATTAGCTGTGATACAGCTAAACAGTCTGTCTGTGGATGACAATATATATGATCCTGAAAAATTTATTTCGGTTGAGCTCTCTGGGGAGGAAGTGTGGGTTTGTAAACAGTGACTATTACGGCTAATAATGCAAGACTCTTCGGTAAATCGAATTGAGTTCTCTCAGTCACTGTGTGTTTATCTAAAAATAAATACACTTAAATTCACCTTCATCCCTGCCGTGCACCAATGGCTTAGTGGTAGAATCCCCAACTGACGCAAATTCAGTCAGGTTTCGATCATAGCTAGAGGCAACTGGATGTCTAGCCACACTGATGAGCTGTGATACAGCAAAACAGTCTGTCTGTGGATGACAATATATATATAAGAATTCTTTGATTCATTTGTTTTCTACAGCTTAACATCTCTTTGCAGGTTACTTAAAACCAGAATTTTTTTTGAGGTGATAATGATTCAGTGATACAAGCCTTACTAATTAACCCATAGATAGGGGAGGAAGAGAGTATTTGAACATAAGCGAATCTGACTGGAATTGAAACTCAGTTCTTGAATTCTAAGTCATTATCCATTACAGCACCTGATATTCCCAAGCGGACACCCATCTTGGTACTGACCAGGCTTGATGTTGCTGAAAAAATTGGACACCATCGTTAACTTTTATAAAATTTAATATAAGAATTTTCTTTTTGTTTTTATTTATTTTTTTACAGTAGTCGGGATCATCAAGTCAATGTGAATGACGCCTTTCCTTAGCTGCCATAGTATGTGCTTCACCAGAGCTACATACAGTTTTTAATTCAAAGTTTTCCTTCTCCTAGAGAGGTTGCCACACCCTGCAAGGCAATAGAACCCAGTCTGTCTTACTATTTACCCATATCTGGGGAGAGGAGTTGGAATCATACCTTTCCCAAGGGTATTAGCACATAAGTGAATGTAATGAACTCGAATGGAATTCAAACTCGGCTCTCAGATTCCTCAATCTGAGTTGCAATTTATTACTGTAATGTAGCATATATATATATATATATATATATATATATATATATATATATATATGTGTGTGTGTGTGTGTGATCTGAATAGTAAATTCTATAGTGATAAGAAAATATGAAAAAAAGAATTTGAAAAATTTTTTATTATTTTGAATCCCAGTGCCTATTTAAAGTGTTTTATAAAAGAAAAAGATTAAAATATTGTATAAAAATATTCATAGAAAATGAACAAATGTCTGAAGTGAGCTAGCATTTCCTCTGTCTTGCCACATTTTTCACCAATCTCTCAAAATCACTACAGCAAAAAAATAAAGAATTTCATCTTCCTTGAACATTTGTGGAGCACTTTGTATCTGAGAAACTACTTTTAAGTTGAAATCTCTTTAGACAGACTTATTTGCATTCAGATTACAGTCAGGCAACTTTGTTATCACCACAACATTTCAGATAATGTGCTCTCTGGCTTTCTTTAGGTCTCTGTGAATTTGGGGATGCTTCAAGGAATTTCAAACTGAACCCTTTATTCAATCTACAGGAGTGGACTCTTCTCATTTCGCTTGCCATGTATTTTTTTCTTTTCTTTTTAATATTGCTTAATTATTGATAGTCTTATTTATACCCACTGTACCTGAGTTTATACTCACTGACCCAGAGATTGAACCTACATTTACTAGGCTAATAGATTCACAATCCCACTCTTTATGCAATGAGATGAAGGATTCAGTTCAAAACTCCCTGAAAGTTACTCAGATCAACAGACACCTAGAGAAAGCCAAAGGACTCAATGTCTGAAACATTATGATAATAACAATAAAGATAAGGACATCAAGTCTGAATATAAATAATGATAAATCTTCATACCAGAAATTAAACAGATTTACTTAATTAAAGAAAAGAAATAGCATTAGATTTTTTTGTCTATATTAAACTTTATTCATTGTTTAAATTTGAAATTTTTTTGTAAGAAGATAAAAAAAAATGATTGCTAAACACACCAAGAATGCAATTTGCCATTTTTCTTAAAGATTTTAGCAAAAAATATAAAACCACAATAGACCAAAAGAAAAACAATTAGCAGCAAAATGTTAAAATATTTTATAAAGAAGCAGTAAAACTTCTGAAAGCCAATAGACAATTATTTAAAACATAAAATATTTAAATCTTAATAAATAAGGTTTCCTCTTCCCTTTAATATTCATATTGTATTATTTGATTTAAAAAAAACAAAAAACAAGGCATATCAAGAAAATTATACAATATGTAATTCCCTTATTCAAGATAAAGAATGGAAACTTTGTTCTTTGAAGAAATTTTTTTCTTTGTTAAAGAAAATTTTTTTTTTTTTCTTAAAGAAATTAAATAATTTGATAAATTTTACTCAATTATTCGAATAATAACTCACATTAAAAATTTTGCTATAATAAGTACATACTAAATTATTGCTATAATAAGTACATACTAAATTATTGCTATAATAAGTACATACTAAATTATTGCTATAATAAGTACATACTAAATTATTGCTATAAAAATATATCATACTATGATTATTATTATAATAAGTACATACTATTTATTGATATAAATTAAATTTTGCTTTAATAAATAAAAACTGCTCACTAAATTATTGCTATAATAAGTACATACTAAATTATTGCTATAATAAGTACATAGTAATGTGCTTTCACCCGTATGTTCAAGTTTTGGTCATAATTTTCTAGAAATATTTTTTTATTGAAGACTAATGAAGAGTCTTATTGTATTTGCAAAACAAAAAAGCATATACAATTGTCAACTTTTAGAAAACAAAAACAAATTAGGTATATTAATTTTTGATTATAAATTTATTGTACACTGTAACCTTTGACTTCCAATGTAGAATTCTAGCACACTGGACATAATGGAATCTTTGAATACTCTGGTAAGTGTACTATTATTCGTTTTTTATCATTTTTTTTTCTTAGAAACATTTCAAGTAACTGCCTTGGTATTGAAGATTCTATAATGCTCCCCAATTCATAAATAGTCAAATATATATAAATATAAAGAAGTAGAATGCTACAACTGATAATTATTATTTTCTTAAAGATTCAAGTGTGTTTATTTCAATTAGGTTGTCTTTTTTGCTGCAAATAAATGTCTAATACCTGATTAATGGTGGCTTGCAATTGTGAAGCATAAAAACATAATCAAGAAAATTCTCTGTACTAATATGATCTTATACTCTTTGGTAAAAGGTAAAACAAGGAATTACTTTATAAAAAAAAAATCAGCAATTATTTAAAATTTATTTGAATATAATTGGATATCAAAACTAATTCAAAATTAAAGAAAAAAAAAAACAAAAAGAAAACGATTTCATGTCTTTAGTAGAAATTTTTTTAATACCATAGGTGACCAACCATGGGTGTCCACAGATTCCTTTTCTTTATTATCTGTGAATTGCCATGACTTCCTGGAAAAGATAATGAAATTGTTTTCCCATTGTCTTCTCCATAGTTTTAAATTCAGAGTGATCCTTTTCTTAGACTGGTTGACAGCCAAGGCTAGAGAGTTCAGCTTACCCTACTATTTAACAGATAGTTGAAAGGAGAAGTGATAGATTCATACTTTTCCCAAAGGCATTTGTGAAAAAGCGAATGAAAGAAACTAAGCAGGGATTTGACCTCGTCACCTTGGTTTCCCTTTCTACACCAATAATCATTATGCTAACCACACATTCTTGATTGTGATTACTGTTTGTATATGTGACTAATAATAAGAAACGTATATATTTTGTTTTTAAGAGTTGCATTTAGATTAGTAATAAATTATGATATATTTTCAAGAGAATTGTTTAACACCAAATTTTAATATTTTAAATACTATTTAGTTAATCATCATACTGGTTTATTTTGAATTTGGTTAATTGTTTTTTCATCTCTAAAAATATTTAAAGAAAAACTGATGCTTGAAGCATCAAAGTAAGGGAGACAACTTAGGAACAAGTATTGACAATTAATGTTTAAAGGGCCACTTATACACATGAGCACAAATTAAAATAAATTTTATGATTTTTAGAAAAGAAATAACAAACATTAGATTATTCTAAAAATTGTCTATAAATATTTTTTATAAAATTCTTCCTAAATTATTTCAAAATAATATTAAAAAGTATATAAGTAGATAAAATATTCAAATAATCCAGAATGAATAAAATAAAAATTAATAAAAATGTAATCAAACTTGAATTTACATTATGTGTAAAAAGAAACACATATATATATATATATATATATATATATGTGTGTGAATAAAAAGGTATATTTCAGCAGCATGAATTCACAAATGTTTTTGTTAATATGGAACAGTTCTGTCTATCAATTTTTATAAAATTTTTCAAATTTCCAAATAAATTATGTTTTATGGTAAATTAGGCAAAATTCATGTTAACTTTTGTTTTATATTATATATCCCTGCTCATTGAGTATTTTTTAATGATATTCTATTCGTTTTGAATGATGTTTTGTATGTTGCTCTTAAAAATGTTTTTTTTCTTTTTAATTTCTCAATAATGCACGTTTGTTTCTGATTCTATCAAACTTACCATAAATTTGAAAATTTAATAAAAATGAACTTTTTCTCTCTCTCTTCTTGTCTATATATATATATATATATATATATATATATATATTATATTATTATATAATATGGTTTCTTTTTTTCTGTTCTTTTTTAAACAGTGTGTCTTTTGTAGTATATTGTTTCCTGCTTTTGAAATGACCTGTGCCCTTTATTTTGGCCACATGTGTAGACATGGCAACATCAACCAAAAATTGGCTTTCCGGGAATCCTCATGGATTTTTCAATGTTCCATTAGAAATTTTTAATTTGTCAATATATATTTATATTTTAATTCAAAAGGGAAACTGTATTTAATTCATTCTTTCCTAAAATATGGACTTTATCAAAGCAAAAAAAAAAATGAATTTAATTAAAATTAACTAATAATAAAAAAAAACAGAATGTTCTTAGTGGACTGGAAGAATGTAAAGAACGCTATTTTTCATATCACATTGACGAAAAAATCAGCAAATACTACAATGTTTTCCTATTGTCATTTATAAATATTGTTTTTTTTAAAGGTTAACTTTGAGAAATTTATATATATATATATTTATATATATATATATATGCACATACATTTTTAGTACAGGGTTTTGGCATTGAAATAAAATTCCAATAATAATATATATATTCCCAAGTAGGCATCTATGCGGATGACACTACTATTTACTCGTGCCTCAAAAACAAATCTAATTTAGTGTCGTCGACAAAACTAACCTGTCTGTTAGTCTTGAAAAAGATCTCCAATCGGTTGTGGACTGGGGCATGAATTGGCTGGTTAACATTAATGCCTCAAAAACAAAACTGCTCTCTATTACTCACCGGAGAGAACCATCCCTGCCTCCCATTAGAATGTCTGAAGCCCAACTCCACAAGAGCATCTCTTTGCTACTGCTTGGTCTCACATTGTCTGCTGACCTGAGATGGAACGAATACATTGAGTCAATAGATTCGTCCACCACTAAGAAAGTTGGCTCCCTGTGCCATGCCAGGAAATTTTTCTCGCCAGAGTCAATCCTTCAAATCTACAAATCAATCATTCACCCTTGCATAGAGTACTGCTGCCATATATGGTCTGGAGCCCCTTCTAATTGCCTCAAGGTCCTTGATAAAATCCAAAGACGAATATGCAATGTAATTGGCCCTGATCTGGCATTTCATCTGCAGCCACTCTCTCACAGACATGCCGTTGACTCCCTCTGTCATTTTTACAAATACTTGCATGGTAACGTCTACAACGAGCTGCTTTCGCTGGTTCCCAGACTTCATGAAGTTAAGCATTCAACTAGGATGGCATCTTGCTCTCACCCTTTCACTGTCGAAAGTCTTAAGTGTAGCTGTCTCTTCTACTTGAATAGCTTTATGTCTCACATTTCTCGCCTGTGAAACTCCCTCCCCATTTCTTGTTTTCCTGATAGCTATAATCTCCAACTATTCAAATGTAATGTCAATCGACGTCTCCAGATGCCCTGATCTATCCCCTAACCTTTTCTTCATCCTCTCCTCTATCACTCCTCTTTGTTCTTGCTCCAACTCTCTGTAACCCCTTGCATGCTAGTGGCTTCCTGCCTTGCTTGGGGTTGAATGCTTAAAAAAAAAAAAAAAAAAAAATATATATATATATATATATATATATATATATATATATATATATATATATATATATATATAACACACATTTTTACATTGTTCAGATTGTTGTCCTCATCTTTACTGTGATATTGAAATATGACAATAAAGATGAGAACCATCCAAATAGTGTAAATAGTTGAATATTTCTTCACAGAAATATATATATATATATATAAAGAACCACACAGGTTTGATTAAAAAGAACCAAGAAGGTATGTCTGTTGTGTATTGGGATCAAAATTGTAGATAAACTGTCTAAAGTTTGTGTTTTTGTTGTTCTTTTAAGTTCTTTCAACCGTGTCAGTAATGAACATGTTTGGACAAATGAATACTTGCTGCCTAAATATACCTATATATATATATATATATATATATATATATATATTAACTGTGTGTGTGTGTGTGTGTGTGTGTGTGCACGTGCCCAAGTGAGTGTCTTAAATATTGCATGAAGACAAAGGTCTTCTAATAGAGTATTCAACTGAAGATTGTTTTCAGTAGCTTAACAATTCCAATTTCATATATGAATATAACTGCAACAAATCATCAAAGTCATAAGACAGTAAGACATCAATATGAATAAATCCTTTAAAAACATAAAAGAATGGATGAAGCGACTTAAAACATTCAATATTTATTTGCTTAAAAGAAGAAGAATGAAGAAGCAAATCACTAATATTGACGACAAAATAAATTAACAAGCGCACTTTCATATTACTTTATAATTAGTGACATGCTATAAGACCAGTGGTTCCCAACCTGGGTCTTCCAGACCCCTTTAATATTGACACAATTTTAACTTAATATTGTTAAGTCAAATGAAATACTCATCTTCATTAAAAAGCTGATGAATCGTTAAAAGCCAAATCAATCATCTTCATCAAAGTATGTAATTATTTGTAATTATTTTAATTAATGTAATTATTTGTAATTATTTTAAAAGCATTTCAAAAAATCAAATATATAAATGAAGAAAAGAAAAATAAATCACAATTCATAAACAGACGTATTTTTATTTATTTATCTATTTCTTTCTTTTTTACTACTTATATATTTAATAATAACAGTTCGATAAGTGATGTTCTAAAAGCGATCCGTTCTATTTATTTCCATAATAAAATAACACCATTTGATAGAACAAGTTTTCAACTACCAGACACTATTTTTTCCACATTGTCACCCCCACTGACTATGCATTTTTGATGTGCTCTTCATTTCATGGATTAATAGCTGAAATAAGTTACCCACTGCCTGACATTGCTCACATCCATTGTTTGCTTTCTGGAAATGTTCAGAAAGTGTCACTTTTGTCAATAACTGCAATTGTTCTGCATGAAATAATTCAGTAATATGTCTCAACTTCATATACTTTCATGTCAGACATCATTTTACCTGACTGCTATCTGTTACAAGGTACAAAAAATTATGAGTTATCAGCAGGGATGTTCAACCTCTACTGCTGCATCACCAACTTCATCTTGTGACATCATAAACCAAGATAATATGAGGCTTTACTTTCACAGCAATGCTTATATATCCTGACCAGTTTCAGTGATTGACCCTCCAGCAATCGCTCAATCCACTCATCAAGAGATACCAACAATTGATTACTTATTTTCTCATCCCTTAAGAGTAGGATGGTCCAACGCCTTCACACCAGCCAGACTTGATGCTTTTGCATAACACAAAACAAGGTATTTAATATATATATATATATATATATATATATATATATATATATACATATAAAATTTTGTATTTGGGCAACAATGCCTCTTTTATGCAAGTTTCACTGAAAATGATTGACAAGGAGCTGTGGTTAATTTTTATGTAATTTCTCGTATTCATATAATTTTTTCTTTTAGGAACATAAATCATATTTCAGCTATACTTTTAGCCATTATCAAGGATGAATTTTATTTTACTTTTAACTGAATATGCATTGATTTATGTATGTATCTAGAATTATAGGAATGTTTTATTTCTCAAACACAGTCAGCACATTGTAGCCATGTTCATAGTTGATATTAGTGATTGTTGGATTTTCTTTTTTATTAATAATGCTTCTATTATGTTTTTGCTTTTTTTGTACATGTGAATAATGCTATTATATTTTTATTGTCAAGGAGTATGTTACGAATAGAGTTTGGTAGGTCTCCATGTTTATTTGAATGAGACCTAATTGAGCTATAGTCAGGGAAATATGTGAGTCTTATTGCTAAACATGTTATAGCATATCCACTATAATTATTTATGAATTTGGATTGGTCAGGAACATGGTTGCTTAAGGAACATGTAAATTCATAAATAATATTGGTTCTCTGTAATGTAGATCTTCTCCATGAATTATTATTTTTGACAATGAGGTTAGCAGTTTTAAATTTTGTTTTTGTCAACTGAAGTTGTATATTTCTTTATGATGTTTCTAAGTGAAGATTTGACTTGCTTATAGTTACTAAGCATTTGATTTTTGTAGAAAATGTTAATGTTTTTTTCTGTGTGTTAAAAGTGTTGCTATTGGTTACCTTAAAAAGAAAAGGTCTAATATGATAATCTATAAGATGATTTGAAAACCGTTAACAAGCGTTTGTTTCACATTAAGTTCTTTAAAAAAAAAGTGGATGAGAGGATGAATTTTCATGCACTCTCATAAGGAAAATTTTAATAACACCTATTTTATATGAGAGGACATTGACTAGTAAAATTAAGATGACAAGAGTTTTTACTTGTAGGCTTTTTAAATAATGAAGTAGTGAATATATTACTAGTAGACTCCACAAGAACATTCAAGAATTGGAGTTGATTTTTTTTGGCTAAATTCATAAGTTGAGGATGGAATTTTTTTAATGCAGTTTTGAGATTATCAATCTCATTTTTGTTCTCAGTTAAAATTTTTAAAAAATCATCTATATAGTGGACATATATTTTTAGTTTAGTAACTCTGTGGGACATATAATAGTTAGAGAAGCATGAACCAAGAGGATTTCCCATTATATATATATATAAATATATATATATATATATATATATGTTGGCTGGTTGATTTAACATCTTAACTCTTGGGTTATTGAATGTTGATTTTTTTTTTTTATAGAACCCATATCTAGGATCATAGTCACAAATTAATTTAGTAATCCAAATCCTAAAACTCAATGAGGCATTCTAGCCCAATGACAAAGTGACTATTTAGTTACAAATTGACCCTGTTTTGAAATGCCAAACATTCCTGGGTGATTTATATATCAAATTAATATATTGTTTTTTTACTTTTATTAATGTAATCTAGTAAAAGCCAACAATAGTATAATATCAACAAAACCTCAACTTTACTAACAATATCCTGTGAGATTATTTTGTTAACCATCCCTCTATTGCAGATATTCTATATAAACGGTTAAAGTATATTAAGCAGTTTATAGAATAGAACAGTAAGTATTCATTTTGAAATAAAGATAGTAAAACACTTTTTAAAAAAATCAAATATGCACAAAATTGCAACAATCAACATGCACTTGTCTATTTAAGATCATATTTTTTTTATTTAAAAAACATTTGCTATATATAAAATCACACAATAAATTTATTCAAAAGATATCATTCAGATTAAAAGTACCAATTCGCATTTTTCTTTTCAATTAAAGAGGGAATTACCTATTTATTGAAATTAAAATGACAGGCATTTTTAACACTTGGTTTGTAATTCTGAAATTTTTGAAAATGTTCAATGATTTTAAAACAAGAGGAAAAAAAAAAAATAGAAAAAAGATATGTACAGGCAATTCTTCCACATTCATGGAGGAGAAGAAATTCTGATTTATGTCATAAAGAAGCCTTAAGAAATTATCTTTGTTTATATCTTTTCCATCCAAAAGAGTATCCTTATCTAGTTTATTATTGCTATTATGTAGACCAATGTACCTCTGTAAACAACAAAGTAAACATGACAAGAAATACTTGAAAAATTCTTTATTCCATTCAAAAAGAAAAAAGAAAATTTCATTCACTTTAAAAATTGGTTTTACAGTTCTTTCTTTCTGAATTTATTTTGCCATTTAAAAGGGATTAATCTTGGACTAACCCCTACCCATTCAGAATGGTTTTTCACCAAAGCAACCCAAAACTTGATTTTGTAACAGGCAGGGAACTTTTGGTTTAAAAATATTTTAAACTAATTTGAGAACATTAACCATGGACAAAAAATACAGCTTTTTGGAACCTTAAATCATTGTATATATTCAATTGGTGTAATTTCAGAAAATATTTGGCAGTTAGAGATTCAAAATACAAACTTTCTATGCTAAGAATGGTTGTTGTTGTGTGTGTGTGTGTGTGTGTTCAAAAATAAGTATATGTGTGTTTTAAGCAGATCACAGATAAAGTGTCCAATAGTTGTCTGGAAAAAATATAAAATTTAAAAAAAAGAAAAAAGAAAAACACAGATTAGAAAACAGATACTAATCCTTTATCTTTTCAAAGAAAGAAAATGATGGAGATTTAATTATTAATATCTATCCTCCTGTACAGCAGTGAATGCTGGATAATTGGTTTCTTCATGAGGAGCTTTTATCTGACCAGACATGGTTTGACATACATATTCTGAGAATATCATTTCTATATCAACATTAAATTGTATGAAAATCATTACTCATCAAATCAGTTTGGCTGTTTTGCCTGTAATAATCTAAAGCATCAAAATGAATCCTTTGAATCTCACTGTCTAAACACGTATTTATTAACTTATTCATTTCTGGTTTGTACTTCTTCCAAGAAATCTGCTGACCTTAATCCATACTTATTTTATAATTTACATAAACAGTTTCAATTTGTTCTCAAACATCTGTATAGATCAGGTTCCAAGACAGTTTTCACAAATCCACATAAATTGGCAGATGTTAACAATTTTTTATTTGATCCTTTTGGAAAATACAAGAAACTTATTGTTCAGATTAATTTCTTCATTTTTTCTGCTTTTGGTTTTCAGCTTCTGCAAAGGGAAAACATGAAGTAAAACTTTTGATTTCTTTTTTTTCAAATCAGTTGTGTGTGTGTGTGTGTGTGTGTAATTAAAACCTTTTCAACCTGTTAGGCCAGAGCTCCTCAAACAAGAAGGAAAACTTGTAAAAGTGAGAGAGAATCAATTTCAAAAAAATCTTTCAACCAAACCTTATAAATATATACAGTTTCCTGTCTGAATTAAAACATTTGGTATAATAATGATAGTTTATTTACAGTTAAACTAGTATCCTCAAATTTTTTTTGAGCACATTTCATAAATTTTTGGCCAAAAAAAGTACCCTTAAAAAAAAAAAAAAAGAGAGAAAGGGTTAAAGAAATAACTGCAGATTTGAAGTCAGAACATTATCATTGATAACTTGTCTAATTAGTCCCTAGTTAATATATTCTTAAGACTTGATATAATGCAAAAA